>CM053273.1:28842508-29339990 GCA_028583415.1 Protea cynaroides | reverse complement strand
GGTTTATTTTGGAGTTGCATCAGGTAGATGTAAAGATCGTTTTGATAAAAAAAATATATATTTATATATTTTAATCACAAGGTTTTGTGGTAAGGATAAAGAAGATATGTTTTGTAGACTTATAAGGTCAATCTGTGGATTAAATAGATATCCGGATAATGATATTTAAAGTTTGACAGGGTTGTATCTTCTTTCAACTTTGTTGAGATTGTCATTGACCATTGTATATATCTATAGGTCAGTGGGAGTGAATTCACTTCCTTGTCATGTGTGTTGATGGTTTTCATTGGCCTGTAGTGACATGGTTTATTAGTTGAAATCAATGTTTTTCTATCTGATAACTTCGACATGTAAAACTGTATGAATAAGTACCTTTGTACCTAAAATTGAGTTTACTCGTAACAAGAAAAATAAAATTCTAGATTTATCTCAAAGTATAAATATTGTTCATGTTTTTGAAGGTTCAGTATGCATGTATAACTAGTAAGTTACGGATGCTAAGATCAGTAAAGGAGATAAATTGACAGAATTGTAGACAAAGAATGATACTGAGTATTAGCATCTACAATGTGTAGAGAGCTTGATATATGTTTAAGGTTGTAATCTTTTCATATAGCTTTTTCATTGAGTGTCATAGGATGTTTCAGTTGGATGCTGGTATAGCTTACTCGACAATGGGGAAAAAGGAAGATCATACGGTATATGCAGAGGACCAAAGATTATATGTTCATTTATAAAAGTAGTGACACTCTGGGCTATTTTGATGTAATTTATAATGATTGTATTGATGACAAGAAATCAACTTCAAGGTTCATTGTCATGGTGATAGGGTTTTGTAACTCTAAGTAAAGATAACAAGTAAGATATCTTGTGTGAAAATTTATTCTCTAATTTAGAGATTATAGACTCCACTTCTAAATCTATTGAGATGTATTCTGACAGTGGTTCAGCTGTGTTCTTCTCAAAGAATAATATGAAATCTAGTATTTCAATGTATGATGGAGATCGAATCTCTTCAAGTAAGAAAGATGTCAAAAGATTTTATATCGTTGTAGATTCTCAGACGAAGGTTTTGTCAGTGGGAGTCTTTAAGGGACGGTATGTCCAATATAAGAATGGATGAAAATAAATAATTTTATCAGAGACTTAAGTGACCAAAGATCTGGGAATCAGTGGGAGTCTCTAGATATGCTTAATCAGTGGGAGACTCTTTATGTTTATACTTTTGTTTTCACATTGCTTACTGTGCTTGATTGTATTGCTCATGGTTTGATGGGTACAGTTTTTGTAACTATGATTTTATTTACATTAGCATTTGCTTTATTGCTATTTTACATACATAATTATGTGTTTGACATGTCACAGATATGAGGCAGTATTTAGCCAAAGTTTCAAGGCAGTATTTAGCCAAAGTTTCAAGGTAGTATTTAGTCAAAGTTTCAAGGCAGTATTTAGCCAAAGATTTAAGGTGGTGTCTAACCAAAGTATGGTATTATAATTTTGAAATATTTAAATGCCATGTTAAGTTGCCCATATAGGTTTTGGGGCACTTTGATTAAGGTTCTTTAATCAAGTTTGGACTCGTATGGGAGTTTACTTTCATGCATTATCTCAGGCGATTCATGTAATGAGTAGACCTCTGTTGTGGCTGACAGAAGTTTATACACCATATGTTAAGGTGTATTATTCGATGTTGCTCGCATTGGAAAGCTTGATGGATGTTTCAAAGTTAGTGATGATTTTGTGTGTTGGATTTCGTAGCCACACTAGTTGTAGTTTTGTAATTAATATAGCCCAAGTAGGAGATTGTTAGATTTATATAGGCTTAATTAATTACCTAAACTAGTTAATTCAGTGGGAATCTGATTGACACGGTATAACCGGTTTGGTTTGGTTCGTCACATGGTATGAGATAGGTTTGGTAACCCTAATTCTATTATGGGAAGGGTTTTAGGGTTACATCTGTATTCTATAAATACGGGGTTAGAGTCCCCACATCCACGGTTAATCAGTTCTCTGCACCCATTAGCAAGAGACGTCAGGATATCCTCTGGAGGCTGTGGAAGATTGTAGCCGAGGGATTTCGATCAAAGTTTGGAGCGTCAATGAGCGTATGAAATTAATCTCTTCACAAATAGGTATGTCTTTATGATTCATAGTTTATGGTTTCTCTATTGTGTTCTAGGACAACTGTATGGGATTAGAATGGGTTTCATTGAAACCCTAAATACATAATATTCTAACAGATGATACTGCTCCTAGGAGAGAGGCGGCCTTGACTGTACAGTTGGAGGTACTATTGATGGAGCTGCCGCAGAAGAATCAATAGGATGTGTATAGGCTGCAACCACATGTGCTTTAGTTTTGAAATTCGACCGACAACCATAGTTCTCCAGATAGCTACAAATAGCATAACAAGTCTCTCGTGTATGTCCCACTTTATCATAGTAGGTGCAGAAACGTCTATGCTTAGGCTGAGTGTTGTTTGGTCCATGAACTTGCCTGCTAGTCGATTTGTAATTCCGTGAAACAGAGAATGCCGAAGCATCGGCAGATTGAGCAATGTGAATCCCTTTGTGGAGTTCCTCTTGCAAGACTAGGGAATAGGCACGGCCAATATTTGATAAGGGATCCATCATTAGTTTCTATGTCCGAACTGTGTTGAAAGAGACGCTCCCATAAGGAACTGAAATAGTTTTTCTATCTGAAATGGTTCTTGAAATGCCTTAAGCAACCCACAGTTGAAGGGAGGAAGTTTATTGTAAGTAGCTAATTCATCTCACAAAACCTTAATTGCAGAAAAATATCCAAAAACTGACAAACGATCTTGCTGAATAAGGGACAAATTCTGTTTGAGTTCATAAACCCATAAACCCTGGGTCCATTCCCTTGGGAAAATCTGTCCTCAAGATCTATTTAAAGATCTCTGGCTGAATTTGCATACACAACACTACTATAGAGTTCTTTCAGTAGGCTATTATATAGCCATGAAATGACCCTAAGGTCATACTGCTCCCATGCCTGGACATCTGAAGATGTAGCAGTCGGTTTGGGATAACTAGCATGAACAAAACAGTACTTATACTTTGCTCCTAAGGCTATATTCTCATGGCCCTTCGCCATGTTGCATAATTGTTACCATCAAGGAGATTGTGAACTAATACATGCCCTGGGTTATCAGACGGGTAAAGAAGCAAAGGAGAACGAGTGACAGTAGTAGGTTGAGAGGGCTGAGACTCTGTATCTTCCATTACAAATTAAAGATTGAGAAAAATTAATGACTGTAACTAAAACAGCACCTGATGGAAAACTGTGTAAAGAAAGCAAGATCAAGATATGCACAATCTTGAATCATAGAAGATAATTCGTGAATCTGGTTGACAACGAACCAGCAAAGCACTCTGGTTGACCACGAATCACCAAAACACTGAAGTTCCAAACACTGAAATCTTCAAGAATCAAACTTGAAGGTTTCTGAATCGAACACTGAATCGAAGATCTGGGTCGAACAATCGAACACTGAATCAAAAATTTGAGTCGAACAATCAAAGCAAAACTGAACTAATCACTATAGATCTGAATCTGAATCGCTGAAAACAAATCAAAGGTATCTTTAACCTTCAATTTTGTCGAATCAAGAAAGCAGATCTATTGAACAGACAAATCACTAAGAACTCTGTTGAGCAGACGAATTACCAAGAACTCCCACTAAATCACTGAACAGAGGATCAAGAAAAAAAAATTAGACTAACAGAAACGATTCTGCTCTTATACCATTTAATAATGAAAGGAGAAAGAAATGTAATAAATGAATTGTACAATGAACTCTACAGAACTGAACTCTACAATGAACTCTACATATTACATTTCACGAAATTGTTTACTCTTGAGTACAAAGTGTAGGATTTTCATTCATCCTAATAAAACTCATTTCAATGAATCCCATATGGAAAATAAAATACATTTGAGTAAGAACATAATAAAAAAAAAGATGGGACATACCTCTTAGTAGAAGATTGATTTTCGCCCTTGTCTTATACCTGATTCCCAATAGAGATCTTCTATAGTCTCATCTGCCTTAGGTATGGGTCCTTTTGGTTTTACGCGGAGAGACTATAGAGACCCTGCTTCATACTTATAATACTTGGATTTCAAATTTATTCCAATTCCATAATGGAATAGATTTGGTTTATAATTAAAAAGGGATAATCAATCAAACCTTGATTGGATTCCCACCAGTCATAATAGGCAAGTATGATAATGTTGCCCATAATAATAAAATCAGAAAGATTTTACATTCTTCTACTTGAGCTACATTATTCCACAAGACTGTTAAAACTAGTGTGGCTATGAAAACCATTAATTAAAAACCGGATTATCCCAAACCTCCTTCCTTCCAACAAGTAGACTAATGTTGAACAACAACAGAAGATATACCTCAATTATACGGCATACAACTTTCTGTTATTACGAACATAAGTTTCCTTGTTTATATTTGACCTTGGCTTACCGCCTTTGAAAACTTGGCTTAATACCGCCTTTATGTTTTTTGGATTAATACTGCCTTCTGAGACTTGGCTTAATACTGCCTTTTGGGTCCTGGCATAATACTGCCTTTTGTGTCATGGCTTAATACTGCCTTTTGTATTCTGGCTTAATACTGCCTTATGAGACTTGGCTTAATACTGTCTTTTGGATCCTGGCTTAATACTGTCTTTTGTGTTCTGACTTAATACTGCCTTCTGAGTTCTGGCTTAATACTGTCTTTTGTGTTCTGGCTTAATACTGACTTTTGTGTTTTGGCTTAATACTGTCTTTTGCATTCTGGCTTAATACTTCCTTTTATGTTCTGACAAGTTAAATAAAGCTTTCATTCAGACTAGCAAGAGTGCAAACGCAAATCATGAAGAGAAACAATGGTATTAATTACTATGTCCATAAAAATCACAGACAAAACAATACAATCAAGTATCAATGTAAATGTATGGTTTTTACAAAATTTGATTAAAAGATTCGACTATGCCCATGCTCGAAACATGATCCTTGAAGATTCTCACTGGTAGAGCTTTTGTCAATGGATCAACAACCATATCTACCATCGAGATCTATTCTACAATGATGTAATTATCATTAACTTTTTCCTTTACTAACAAATACTTGATATCAATGTGCTTTGAAGCACTAGTCCTCTGATTATTTTTAGAGAAAGATATAGCTGACTGATTATCACAATACACTAATAATGGTCTGGAGATGATTTTCACAGTCTTCAGACCAGAAATGAAATTCCTCAGCCAGATTACCTGCTTCATGGCTTCGAACAATGCCACGACTTCTGCCTCCATAGTAGAATATGCTAAAATTGTTTGTTTCACACTCTTCCAGGAAATAGCTCCTCCAACCATCATAAAGATGTATCCTGAAGTAGATTTCCTGTCATCAGGGCATCCTCTATAATCTGCATCAGAATAACCCACAATCTCAAGGGTATCATTATTGCCATAGGTAAGCATATAATCTTTTGTCCTTTATAAATATCGCAAGACTTTCTTTATAGTTGTCCAGTGAGCCAAACCTGCATTTGACTGAAAATGTCCTAAAACACTCATTGCAAAAGCGGGGCGATTGCAAACCTGTGCATACATAAGGCTCCCTACAGCAGATGCATAAGCCTTATCAGTCATAGACCTTCTTTCAATCTCATTCCTAGGGCACTGGGTCTTGTTTAACTTGTCTCCCTTGCTAATGGGTGCTTCACCAGCTGAATAGTTTGACATATTGAATCTCTTGAGTATACGATCAATATATGCCCTTTGAGATAATCCCAATAGTCTATGCCTTCTGTCATGACTGATTTCAGTACCCAGGACAAAAGAACCCTCACCCATATCTTTCATTTCAAAGTTCTCTGACAGAATACGCTTGGTCTTTGCAAGCAAACCCAAATCACTACTAGCAAACAAAACGTCATCTACATACAACACCAGAAAAATGAACTTTCTCCCACTGAGTTTGTGATAAATGCATTGATCAATAGCACTCTCAACAAAACCAAAAGAGGATATAATCTGGTGGAACTTTAGATACCATTGTCTAGAAGCTTGTTTGAGACCATAAATGGATTTGTTGAGCTTACAAACCATTCCTTCCTTGCCTTGTACCTCAAAACCTTCTGGTTGGCACATGTAAACTTCCTCAATCAAGTCTCCATTCAAAAAGACTATTTTGACATCCAACTGATGTAATTCTAGATCATAATGAGCCATAAGCACCATAATAACTCTGAAGGAATCCTTCGAGGAGACTAGAGAAAATATCTCCTTGAAGTCAACTCCCTCCCTCTGTGTGAATCCCTTAGCTACTAGCCTGGCCTTGTAGCGCTCAATTCTTCCCTGGAGTCATACTTAGTCTTGAAAATTCATTTGGAGCATATGGGTTTACAATAATTATGTAAATCTACAAGCATCCAAACACCGTTGTTAGCCATGGATGACAATTCATCTTTCATAGCTTTCAACCATTTTGGTGTATTAGAGCTATTCATGGCATCCTCAAAACTAGAGGGATCTATTGCTTGACCAATATCAAATTCTCCTTCGGTCAAGTATAAAATATATTCAGAAGAAATAGCACTCTTGCGTTGTCTAGTAGATCTCCTGACCATCTCTTCAGGTTCTGCAATCAACACTGGTGCCGTAGGTGGATCAGGTACCTCAGTCCCCATAAATTGCTCCGCCATTGGTGGGACCAAGGGATGCATAACTGTAGGCACAATAGTGCTAGGAATCATTGAATTAGGAAATACAAGGACTTCATCAAATTCCAAGCTTCTTGGTTCCACTAATTCACAAGAGTCTTCAATGAACTTGGCATGAGCAGTCTCAACTATCCGATTGGTAGAACTGGGATAGTAAAATCTAAATCCCTTGGATCTAGTAGGATAGCCAACAAAATAGCAACTGATTGTCCTTGGATCCATAACTTTTTCATTAGGATTATATAATCTGGCTTCTGCTCTGCATCCCCAAACATGTAGATGATTCAAGCTCGATTTTCTACCAGCCCATAGCTCAAAAGGTGTTTTGGGAATAGATTTACTTGGCACCCTATTGAATATGTAAGTGGCAGTTTTCAGAGCCTCCCCCCATAAAAAATCTAGAAGATTGGTGTTACTTATCATACTTCTCATCATATCTTTTAGAGTCCTATTCCTTCTTTCGGCAACTCCATTTTGTTAAGGGGTTCCTGGCATGGAATATTGAGCAATAATGCCATGCTCTTGTAGGAACTTGGCAAAAGGACCAAGGTGTTGAGTAGAATCACCTGGCTTACCATAATATTCACCTCCTCGATCTGATCTAACAACTTTTATCCTTTTTGATAGAAAATTATCCTCTTCTATTTTGTAAATCTTAAAGACATCCAGTGAACTAGATTTGTCAGCCAACAGGTAGACATAACCATATCTTGAATAATCATCAATAAAGGTAATAAAATATCGATGACCTCAAATGGAAGGAGAGGGAAAAGGACCACTGATGTCAGTATGAATCAGTTCCAACAAGTCATTGATGCGAACCGACTTCTTCTTCCTGTTTCTTGTCATTTTTCCCTTGATACAGTCCACACAAACAGGCATATCATCAAACTGTAAAGGTTTTAGAATTCCATCAATAATAAGTCTTTTCATACGCTCCACTGAAATATGTCCTAAGCGCCTGTGCCAAAGAGTAGAGGATGACTCATCCAGCATAGGACGTTTAGAAGACACGTTCAAAACCATAGAAGGTGCTAAATTCAATTGATATAAATCATTCACTACCATTTCATTTCCAACTATAGAAGAATTCAAACATAAATCAAAATCATTCTTATTAAAACTCAAACTGTATCCATTATTTACTAGTCTCGACACAGAAATCAAATTTTTCTTCATGCGGGAACATATACAGTGTCTTCCAAATCTATAAAAAAATTTGAAGTCAGAAGCAGTCTAATTACTCCAATGGCCTCCACTGCAACTCTCACACCGTTCCCTACGAACACACTAACCTCATCCCTGCTTGGTGCTCTCCGGCTTAGAAACCCCTGCAAGGAATGGGTAACATGAATGGATGATCCAGAGTCAATCCACCAAAAAATCTATAGGAGCATCAACCAGAAAAGACTCAAAACATACTAGAGATAGATGAGTACCAGATTCTTTTTGCTTATTCAACCAGGCATGTCTGCCTCGACAGTTTTTCTTCATGTGTCCCTTCTTTTTGCACCAAAAGCACTCCATGCCATTCAAGTCTTTCTTGTCATCATTTTCTTTTAAGGTATGTGATTTATCATAGGGTTTTCCATTTCCCTTCTTGAAAAACTTTTTCTTCTTCTGAGGTCCTACTCCTCCATTTCCCTTTCCCTTTTTAGTAGAAGGTTTGTGCTGAACTAAATTTGCACTCTCAGGTTTCTTCTTTTTCAGTCTATCCTCTTCTTGAGAGCAAAAGGAAATTAGGTCGTCCAAACTCCAATTGTCTTTCTGAGTATTGTAAGATACATGAACTTGACTATATTCATTTGGGAGAGAAGTAAAGGCAAGATAAATCAGAAAGTCATCATCCAAAGAGGTTCCTAGCCCCTTTAGTCTTTCCCTTTTTGCAACCAATTTGAGTATGTGTTCTCAAATATTTCCATTTGAATCAAACCTTGCTCTAATTAAGGCTGTCATCAGACTAATTTTGAGACTTTTATTTGTCACATTAAATTTCGTATGTATCTTTTTCATATATTCTTTGACAGTATCTTTCATCTGGATACTACCACGAAGAGATTCAGAAACGGAATTTTTCATCAGGATTAGAGATTTTCAATTAGAAGCTTCCCACATTTCGATTTTTAGAATCTAAGCGGCAGAGATCTTAGGAGTGATAGGAGCAGATTTTTCCTCTCTGAGAGCTAAGTCCATATCCGACATGCTGAGTTGGGTTTCCACTGCCTCATACCATTTTTGGTAATTCGAACTAGTCAACACAGGTAGAGAGGCTACTACATTTGCAGGTATCGACATCCTGAGATAAAATTTACTATATGAGTTTACATTTAAAAACATGTATGCAATTAATATATCCAACACTGATGTGTATATCAAGAAAATAAATAAATCATTAAACCACAACAGAATGGAGGTCATTATTTCCCCTTCCTAAGAGTCAACCACACTACACACTTATCCTTTGGGATAAACATGCACTGATCCTCTTAGATATCCAGGCAGAACCGCCAAGGAATGATGGCTTCGATAAATTTCATCACCTTTGGGTGATTGAAAAATCCTCAGCCGAACATCCTTAATAAGTAATTTCTTTTCTTAAGAGTCAATCGCACTACACGTTTATCTTTTGGGATAAGCATGCACTGGTCCTCTTAGATATCCAGGCAAAACCGTCAATGAATGATGACTTCAAAAAATTTCATCACCTTTGGGTGAATGAAAAATCCTCAGTCGATCATCCTTAATAATTGAGTGCATGTTACTAACATAACTGACAATGCCACTTTGGGTGTGCATCATTAGGCTTGACTACTTTTGTATAAATAAAATAAAATTCTTGAATTTTCATACATAACCATGCAATAGGTATGCCACTTTGGTTGGTTTTACTCAATTACACAATTATATCTGTAAATTCTTATATGTAGTCATATAGAATATGATTCAAAAATTAAAAATATGAAATTATGTCTCAACAAATCAATATAAACATGCACATTACTCATCTGGTAATCATCTCATCATTTAAAATTACAAAAACCTTATAAAATACTCTCAAAACTAGCTTTTATTCAATTATTATAGATTTGGGATTCCACAAATGACACTACAGATATACCAGAATGAAGATAATAAATAAAGGAATTCAACAAAAAAAAATTCAGGTCAATCGGACCCTTAACGCGCTCTCACGCGCCAATTAAAGTCGACGTATGGGATCACTTGCCTGTGATCCAAACAAGGCCTAAGGTCTGAACCGATTTTGGTTTGGTTTAATATAATCGATTTGGGTTTGGTCCGGTTTTCTCCAACTCTGGCTGAAATAGGACCGGGTTACCCGGTCCACCTGGGTCAGGTCATGATCCGGGTCGGGTCGATCCGACTTGATTCACCCGGTTTGGGTTTGGTTCGGATCGGGTTAAACTGACCTGGGTAAAGGTTCTGACGCCGGGTCAACCCGGTCGCCTCCCCCCCTTTTATTTATTTATGATCCAGAGAGTAGATCTCACTCGCTTCTTTCTCCGACGCGTGAAGGCACGTCCAACGGTTTTTGGCGGCGATTTTTATATCGTCATGATTGTCTCACGGAGATCTACACATTGATATATTTTTCTTGTAATTTTGACGGTCAAAAAATTATCCGATTATTTAAATCTCTTCTTTTTCATCAAAAATTAAAATGGGAATTGAATAGAATTTTCTTCATGTTTCAATACTCAACGACTTTAAATCCATGTGGGATGGCTCTGATACCACTGTAGGATTTTCATTATCCTAATAAAACTCATTTCAATGAATCTCATATGGAAAATAAAATACATTTGAGTAAGAACAAAATAAAAAAAAAGATGGGACATACTTCTTAGTTGAAGATTGATTTCCGCCCTTGCCTTGTACCTGATTCCCAACAGAGATCTTCTATAGACTTCTCTCCCTTAGGTATGGGTCCTTTTGGTTTCACGCAGAGAGAGACTATAGGGACCCTGCTTCATATTTATAATACTTGGATTTCAAATCTATTCTAATCCCATAATGGAATAGATTTGGTTTATAATTGGAAATGGATAATCAATCAAACCTTGATTGGATTCCCACCAGTCATAATAGGCAAGTAAGATAATGTTGTCCATAATAATAAAATCAGAAAGATTTTACACAAAGAAACTATTTATATCTAACGTAACTGAAACTAATACTAAATCAGAATGAAATATTACAAACGTAACTAAAATGGGCTTGGCTTAATAACAAGAAGTCCACTCTAAAATGATCAAAGGCCCAGCTTGTATGCTAAATTCCAACATTATTGTCCTTTTTTCCCCCTTTGGTTTCTACAAAAGCTTTGTTCATAAATGTCTCTATATTTAATTGCATATGCTTTAGGACGTGGGTTTTTTCTATGCATTTTCACCATGTGCTTGCATGATGTTACGTAGGTCCTATTATTGACCATTTAAACTTTTTTTGGTCCTTTTTATATAGAATAGCTGGTGGTGTTCAAATCCACATTTTCTATGTTAAATGAATTAAATACATTAGTTTTTAAACCTTTCTTAGGTTGAGCTTTCACTTTTATGATTGGTGGTAAGTGAAACATTTTACTTATTTTGTTTTTGTTATAGAAAACAACCAAATAAAACCAGTAAACATGAAATTCGAGAGAAAGAAAAGATGAGGAGAAAAAGGGGAGAGCAGAGCCAATTCTGTTGTAAAGGCAGAATTGATGACCATCTCTCCCTCCCTTGTAAATCTTATTTATCAGTGTAGAAGGAAACTTAAAAGTGTTAGGACTGCTACAGGTCAGCAGTTCTAGTTATACCTTATCAACAATAAAGAGTCCTAGTTACATTAGTGCAAGGAAAAGGAAAGTAGACTAAGAGAAGGAAACTAATAAGTAACAAACTAACAAAGAAACTACAAATTAACAAACTAACTAGGAGTCCACCAGTCCACATGATTAGGAGTTCACCAATCCTTACGGTTTTGACTAATTGCTTTGACTAACAGTTAGGATAGTATTTTTTATTACTTTAAACACTCTTCCTTAAGCTAGAGCATGGGGGATGTGAATGCTTCAGCTTGGAACAGTAGAAGATGACCCTAACACTCCTCGCCTTGGTTTATGCACCCTGTGTTGACTAAAGTGGCAGTGGAAGATGAGTTAACTTTCTCAAGTTGCTAAATATGACGGGATAACTATTCAAATTTGCAGGATATAGATCTTGACAAACACGTGACTGAGGCAAGTGCAAGTGCTGGTGTGTAAGCACCCCATTTTTGCCATCCCAGCTAAACAAAGTCCTATTGGCATGTGGACAACAAAGGAAGAAAAGTGATTAAAAGCTTGGATTTTTAGCTATAAATTTGAGACAGTTTTCGGTGTCCCTAGAGCAAGGTCATGGGATGCAACTTGCATGGATGCGTAGGTATTGGAATTACCTTTGAAATGAGACCAAAATTGCTCAATTCTGATATCAGATGAAGAAGATATGGTCATTTTAGTTGGATGATACGTACAAGGGGGTTTTTCTAAAAAATCATATTAAAATCGTAGGGGGCTTTCATGCAAATTATCGTAAGTTGGATTGATCGAATTTCAAATCATCATATCTTGATCATCTAACATCCGAATCATGTGGTTTAAGTGCCAATATTTTTTATTTTCAGTATTCTTCAAAGTGGACGTGAAGAATCCCAGGTAAAGGCCATTGGTGAGTCCCATGGTTTGCATGCATAATTATCAATATAACTTCAATCCTTCGTATCTTGATTGTTCGACGTCCGATTCAGATGATTCAAGCGCCATTATTCCTCAATTTTTTGTGTTCTACTGAAAAATTTGGGGTAGAGGCCGTCAAAAGATTCCATACAAAATGGTAGCCGAAATGGCCCATAAAATGAGAGAGAGAAAACCCAGTCAACTCAACTCAATCCAAGTCAATTCAGTCTAGCCCAGTCAACCCAACTCAGTCTAGCCTAATCCAACCTAGACCAGTTTGGACCAAACCGGTTAAAGAGAGAATCAAAAAATAGATTGAGGGAGAGAGGGGATCAGCCGGATTTTTAGAAAGAAATAAAAAAAAATGGAAAGGAAGACCAAGCTGGCCGAGAAAGATAAGGAGATGGAAAGCACAGGAAAAAAGGAAAGAAGATTGTACGGGGTCGGTTTGATTCCAATAGAGAAAGAGAGTGAGAGAAATATGAAGCAATGAGATTCTCGGTTTTGACATATAAGAATGGAAACTCAATCAAGAAAGATTGAGCGATAAAATTGGAAAGAATCGGTTAAGGAGAAGAAGAATCAAGAGAAGAAGAAAATTAGGAAAGAGAAAGAAAAGGAAACTGGGAGCAAGACAAAGATGCTGGTCGTTTCTATATCGGGAAGGAAGAGAAATCAAAAGGGGGGAAGTTAAAAGCCACCGAGAAAGGAAAGATAGAGGGAGGAAGAAAAATAGAAAAAAAGGAAGAAAATCTAAAAGAAGGGAGGATCCGATGAGAAAGATCAAGGAGAAAGAGAATAGAAAAAGAAAAAAAAAAGGGGGAAGAATTGAAAAAAAGAGAAGATAAAAAAGAAAGGAGACTGATTCGGGAAGGAAGGAAAGAAAAAGGAATGAAAGAAAATCAGAAAAGAAGAACCAAGAGAGGGGACGAGGGGATTTTTGGGAGATCTAGGAAGAAAGGACTAGAGTTGAAGAATAAGGGAAAAGAGGGAAGGAAAAGAGAAAGAAAAAGAGAGATTGGGAGGAAGAAAAAACCAGAAGAAGCAGGAAAGTTGGGAGGAGATTGAGAAGAAAAGAGAGACAGAACAGACGGGAAGAGAACAAGAAGAAGAAGAAGAAGAAGAGGATGATAGAAGAAAGAAGCTGGGAGAGAGAACTTACAGTTGCGCATAAGGTAAACCGCCACCCCCATCTTCTTTAACTTCTATCTACACCACCTGCAACACATCCTCACCATTGCACATCTGTACATCACTCCCACTCACAAACCCCTTCCCAATCCTTGCAACTTGGCCATACAATTACCCAGCCATCCTATCCAAAACCAAGCCACCCGAATACCCAAGCTTGCAACACCATTCACCTAAAACTAAACCTGCCTACCACCTGCGTCGTCATCTTCTATGCATTAAACCGCCACCAGCGTCATTAGATCTGCTACCTTCATGTAAACCCCAACTCTTTGCTACACCCTACAAGAATCCAACCCACAATCCCCATGCATACCGCACTAACCTGTCCTCCTTGCTATCCCCAACACCTGTACCCAAACTTGATTTGCTCATCCCCAGCCATGTTGTAACCTTCACTCTATCATGCATGTATGTCCCTTTTCAAGCCCAGCGACACCTGTAATTGAACCTACCTAAAACCTTGTTATGATCTATAAGCCACAATCCCTATGCTACCACCTGGCCATCCCATTGATTTGCCCAATCCCAACCATTACCTACACCTACTGTCCAGCCAAACCGATACACCACAGTAGATCCTACTCATCCTTCAATACCTGACCGTGAAAATCAACCTACAACCATCTTTCTGTACAGCCCTCCATCATCCCTATTAGACCTTCAGGACTGATTATTCTCAACCATTATCCAACTAAACCCCAACCCACATCTATCAATACCCTACACCATTACAAAGCCCCAACAGAACCCAGGATCTACAATCAGCCTCTCTGTAGCACCACTCACTCCCCATCTCATTAACCTGCAACATCCAAATCAGATCATCCCTATCAAAACTCTATTGAGATCACACCTACCATATCACTCACCTCCCTTACCTGCATCGCACATCATCTACCAATCCAGATCGCCACTTACCGTAGCATAACCCCACCTGTATCCACTTGTCGACCACAAACTTGCTGCTCACCAACCAGTCCACTTGTCCATACACACCTTGACACCTAGTAGCCCCACATGTGATCACTTAATCCATCATTGATCTGAGAACTTGACCATACAATGATCTAGCAATATGTTTGAAATTTCGTGTGATTAAAATTGATCCGAGTGTGTTTGGAATTTCATGCGATTAAAATTGATCCGAGTGTGTTTGAAATTTTATGAATTTGATTCCCATCGGATGCTTGAAATTTCTAATGTGGTTGGTCCAACCAAATGATTTGAATTTTATGTGAATTAGGTATGGAACAATGGATGTCAAATTTGATTTTGAACCATTAGATTATGATTTTGAGTGATCCGAACCATTGGATTTTCATCAAGATTGATTTTAAATGAATCTGAATGGTTAGATTATGTTTTTGAGTGATTTTAACCGTTGGATCTTGATCATAGGTGTTTTTAAGCCATCTGAACCGTTGGATCTTTATTGTGAGTGATTTTGAGTAATCTGAACAGTTGAATTACCATCTTGAGTGATTTGAACCGTTGGATTACCTTTTTGACTGATTTAATGAATTTAAACGATTGGATTGACTTCATGAATGTTTTAAGTAAATATGAACCTTCGATCAAATATGATCTTGATCACATTGATAATGATCGATTACATCAAGTTTGAGTAGTCAATCAAATATGATCTTGGTCACATTGTTGATGATCGATGCTTGATTAATGCTTTCACATGCTTACTGCAATATTTAGAATGCTCTCAATTGCTGTATTGGATTACTCACATGCCATATTTGATGTTATATTCTCACGTGCTTTGATTGGCTCACATGCTTATTGTTATGATTGGATGCTCCTTGCCATATTTGGACTGCTCACATGCCATATTTGGATGCTCATCTGCTGACTGTTATGTGGAGGCACACTACTATGTTGGATTGTTTACACATGCTATATCTAGATCCATTGCTACGTTTGGATTGCTCACATGCTATATTGGACACTTTGCCATATTTGGATGCTTATTTAGCTCATACACACTGCTATGTTTGGGGATACAATTGTATAAATCTTAAGTACAAACCATATAGGAAAAGTGAAAACCCTAAAATGGAAAGAGTTGAACAAAAGGGGCAGGATACCTTAGAAAACCTAAAGAGTTGAACAAAAGGGGCAGGATACCCTAGAAAACCTGAAGAGTTGAACAAAAGGGATAGGACATCCTAGAAACCATGAACAAATTGAATAATAGGGATAGGCAACCCTAGTAAACCTAAGAGATGAAAATGATAGGGATAAACAACCCTGGTAAACCTACAATTGAGAATAGATAGGGAGAGGCAACCCTGGTAAACTTACAATTGAGAACAGATAGGGATAGACAACCCTGGTAAACCTACAATTGAGAATAGATAGGGAGAGACAACCCTGGTAAACCTACAATTGAGAACAGGGATAGGCAACCCTGGTAAACCTACAATTGAGAACAGATATGGATAGACTACCCTGGTAAACCTACAATTGAGAATAATAGGGATAGACAACCCTGGTAAACCTACAATTGAGAATAAATAGGGATGGACAACCCTGGTAAACCTACAATTGAGAACAAATAGGGATAGACAACCTTGGTAAACCTACAATTGAGAATAATAGGTATAGGCAACCCTAGTAAACCTATAATTGAGAATACTTGGGATAGGCAACCCTAGTAAACCTACAATTGAGAACAAATAGGGACATGCAACTTTAGTAAAGTTATACTGAGAAAAATAGGGATAGGCAACCCTGGCAAACCTAATAGGGATAGAAAATCCTGGCAAACTTAATAGAGATAGGCAACCTTGGTAAACCTAATAGGGATAGGAAACCTTGGCAAACCTAATAGGGATAGGCAACCCTGGTAAACCTAATAGGGATAGGCAACCCTGGTAAATCTAATAGGGATAGGCAACCCTGGCAAACCTAAAAATGAAAATGATAGGGATAGATAATCCTGGTAAACCTAATAGGGATAGGCAGCCCTGGTAAACCTAATAGGGATAGGAAACCCTGGCAAACCTATAGGGATAGGCAACCCTAGTAAACCTAATAGGGATTGGAAACCCTAGCAAACCTAATAGGTATAGGAAACTCTGGAAAATCTAATAGGGATAGACAACCCTGGTAAACCTAATAGGGATAGACAATCCTGGTAAACCTACTAGGGATAGGCAACCCTGGCAAACCTAATAGGGATAGGCAACCCTGACAAACCTAATAGGGATAGGCAACCCTGACAAACCTAATAGGGATAGGCAACCCTGACAAACCTAATAGGGATACGGAATCCTGGTAAACCTAATAGGGATAGGAAACCCTGGTAAACCTAAAAAGGGAAACAATAATGATAGGCAACCCTGGTAAACCTAGAAGAGAAAGGTAGTTTCGAACTACGTCGTAACTGATTTCTAGGGCGAACCTAGAATACGTAGGCAATTTGGGACTCCCAAATATAGTACAAAGCCACCCATGAACCATCCATCCAAGCATAAACTTTAACTTGAACAAATAATCTAATTGAAGCACATGAATAAACCACTTCCATAATCTTTAATCACAAAACCTATTCGAACTACATTTTGGACTTGATTTTTCAGGATTGGAATACGTAGGCAATTTGAGATGGACGTCTCAGATTTAGTCCAAGACCGAACCATCTCTGGTCCGGTTCACTGTATAGTACTGTATAGTATTGTTTGTTTATTTACTTTAGGACATGTTTGGCTGAACCTTAGATTAGAAGAACTCAGCAACTTGATTTAGGACATCCCTCATTGAACCCTAGTCATCCAGTTAACCAAGCACAGTCAGAATTAGAGTATAAGAAAAATTTAGGAAGTCGATCTTGATCAAGCGGTTTGGGTGCCTAACACCTTCCCATAATCGTACCTTGAATACTTACCCAATCTCTTGCTGACCAAAGAACTGGTACGTTGGGTTATGAGTCAATAGAAGTCTTACCTTAGGGTGAGATTATATTTTTAGAGGTCCTATACCTTAATCTAGGTGGCGACTCCAACAACATCGTGATTTTCATTGATACATTATTTATCCCGAGGAGGATCGTCTTCCGTTTGTCCTCACATGGGGGTATGTCGGTAGGTGCAAGATAGGGATCAGTAGGAGCAGGGTTGGCAGACACGACTAAAGAATTAGTCCATTCAGGTTATCCATGTTTGGCCGAATAAGTATCAACAAGGTGATTTGTGTTCCCATAGAAGGTACAATATCGTGAAGATTTATCACTAGAGGAACCACTAGTACTATGACCATGTCCTAAGTCAGTGCCACGGCTTGGACCAGAGAAGGAGCCGCGGTTGTAGCCAACATAAAGAGTGAATTTATCTTTGGATGCAATAGTAGTGTCACCTTTAGAAGTAGTAACCAATTGTTGAAGATGAGAAAACGTCTCCAGAAGAGTAGGGATTTTTTCGCTCATCAGGAGTTGTCCTTTAACATAATGGTAGTCAAGATGCAAACCGGCCACGAATTTGGAAATATAAAACTCACTTTGTTGTGCCTTTAGTTGTTCAAAATTGGTAGTTTAAGGTTGATTGGACTATAACCCTTTGATAGGGATAGAAAGATCTCACCCAATCAGTGATGGACACGTGGCCGAGCCCCAGTCAAAGAGGGGACGTACACTTGTCAATCATTAAGGACGGACAAGTGTCCGAGAATACGGTATCCTCAATTCGCTAGCACAGACCCTTCGACCAATGAGAGTTGTGAAGCGGCCACCAACCATTCAGCTAATGAAGAGCAGCTACGTGTCACCACCCTATACGGTAAGGGGTCAATTGTAACTCATGAGTATAGTGAAGATTTATGTTTGTGTAATCATACCCCTACCTCCAAGGTAGCCAATCCAAGGTGACACATGGTTTCGATAATAGAAAAATCCCCATCTAAGACAGTTTGGTGGCTGTTGCAGTACGAGGTGTCGGGGACAAAGATTGGATCCAATTGGACCGAGGCCCCTTTATAGCTCTCATATCCTACATTTAGAGAAGGCTAGGCCGCCAAAGGATCTAGTCCTTCTGCAGCACCGACCAACTTAACCAACCAAGATGCTATGTGTGGCCTTTTGTGGACCTATTAGGATAGAGTAGTCCATAAAGTTAAAAGGTGTCTTTCTCCCAACAACTTTCACATCTATAAGTATGCGCCAAAATGAAGAAAGAAAGGTCCAAACTATTGCACTCAAAACTCTCACTACACTCTTGCTCTATATTCCCACTCTGCACAAATCACACTGACCCCTCTCTACCGAAATCCTATGACTTCTTTCCTAGATTCCATTTGCTTGTTCTGGCATTGATTTAAGCATTGGAGTGGCCACAGGGTTCTTAAACCCACCCACCTGACTGCTCTGCCTGTTTTGTTCCTTTGATCGACAGGTGTCATCATCTAGAGTTTCAGGAAATAACCAACGACAACACTCCTCAATGATGCCTTTGTAACTGTTGTAGTACTCATTAAGGGATTTGTCATCCTGTGAGAAAGAGAACATCTACTCATACAAATCATAAATACATGAGATATTCTTTTCTTGAGCATAACTTTCTAGTAAATCTTCTCATACATCCTTGGCGATGTTATGGAACATAACATTAGATTAATTATAGGATCAATACTGTTTCACAACTAGATTTGGAGTGTGGAAGATTCACGCATCCATTCATCATAGGCTTTAATGGCATCTGTTGATTTAAAATCACTAGAGGGTGGATCTTCAGTTTACCCTGAGAGCAAATATAGGTTTTGACTACTTGAGTCCGTAATAGATAGTTGGAAACACCATTGTTAATGGTGGTAGTCTGTACCGTACTATGAGTATAAGTACCCTGGATTGGTGAAGATATGGAATCAGCCATTGATGTGGAAGAATATGGGACAGCAGCAGCAACAACAGTAGCAGCAGCAGCACCAGCAGCAGTAGTAGTAGTAGTAGTAGTAGTAGTAGTAGTAGTAGTAGTAGTATATCAATAATAGCATATAGTAGCAGATATATATGTGTGCAAGATCTTCACAGAGAGGGATGCTAGCAGCACTAGCAGGACCAGATCTTCGCAGAGACTTGCTGTAGAAAACAATAAACTGATCAATTATAAGAAAAGGAAACTAATAAACTGATCTTTAAAGCTCTGATACTATGTTACAGAAAACAACTAAATAAAACCAACAAACAATAAATTAGAGAGGAAGAAAAGAGGTGAAGAAAAAGGGGAGAGCAGAGCCAATTCTATTGTAAAGGCAGAATCGATGGTCATCTCTCCCTTCTAACTCTTATTTATAAGTGTAGAATGAGACTTAAAAGAGTTAGGACTGCTACAGGTCAGCAGTCCTAGTTACACCTTATTAGTAGTAAAGAGTCCTAATTACAGAAGTGCAATGAAAAAGGAATGTAGACTAAGAAAAGAAAACTAATAAAGTAACAAACTAACTACACGATTAGGAGTTCCCCTGTCCTTACAGTTTTGACTAATTACTTTGACTCGAAGCAATTAGTTAGGATAGTATTTCTTTATTAGGCTAACAGTTATAAATGTTATTAATTTGATGATGTAGTTAAACATGCTTTTATACAGGGTCACCCTGATACACATTATTTCTTTTGCTAGTACTCTTTGTACTTGTACAGTTGTACATGAGTCTACCATTATTTACATGCTCTAGATACTATTTTCCTGATGCTACTTTTGAAGTCTAATATTCATCGGGTTTGTGCAAGATCATGTCAGATTTTGGGGTTTGCACTTTGCAAAAGCTTTCTTGTGTAGACTGACCTGCTGTTTATACCTATTTGACTCAATGGAGGTTCCCCAATCATTAAGGGGTGTGTGCGCGTGTGTGAGAGAGAGAGAAAGAGAGAGAGAGAGAGGTAAAGGCAGAACCTGTAGGGAATTTGGCAAGCCTCAAAATTAGCGGATGTCCTGCGAAGATGTTGAAAAAAAAAATCCTCTAGTTCATGAAACACTCCCACCTCATTCTATGGTAGAATTTCACCGCATCATCAGAACCAGATTCATTCATTAACCTACAGCTTGAGCTTGATTTACCTATATAAATTTAGGTGCTGTGGTGCTTGAAATTATGATAGACCTCTGGGTGATATTTGACTATTTATTCCTTATTATCTTCCATTCTTCCTAATGGTGGTATGTACTTTGTTATCGTTTTGAAGGTATATTGTTTCGTTGTTATCTTCCTATAGCGGTATGCACTTCATTTTCTGTTACCCTTTTCTTGGGTCCTGCCTTAATATTTGTAATAAACCAAATCATATTGGGCTCATAATTACAGGGTCCCACACTCAAGGGAAGCTTCAGGCTTAGATGGAGTTGAACATGTGGTAAAATAAGCATCTGGAAACCTATTAAAACTGAAGTTTAATTATTGGGAAATAGTTGAAAAATAAATGGACAATTGAAAGTATAAGATTAAATATTAATACATGGAGATTTACATGATTAAAGAGGCCTTGTATACAACATTGGCCATCTAGCATCTTATTTCATTTCTTCTATTTTCAAATGTATCCAAGGGTGATTAACAGCATTACTAACTCTCTTGCTTCTCGACCTCGTTGTAGGTTAAGCTGCACGTTTCTCACAAGTCAATGAATAGTCCTTTTTTAACCACACCAAAAAAAAAAAAAAAACCCTTAAAAAGAGAGTTTGGAATTGCCTTGCCACCTATTTATATGGCAAAAACTAGATGGGCCAAGCCTACTATGTATTCTTGGAATTCATTCTTAGAAATGTGTTCATAGAATAGAAACTGCATTCCTAGAATATAGTGGGCATGGATTAAAAAGGGAGGGATTTTCATTCTAGGCTAAGAATGCAAAATGGGTAGTAAAGAGTCCTAATTACAGAAGTGCAATGAAAAAGGAATGTAGACTAAGAAAAGGAAACTAATAAAGTAACAAACTAACTACACGATTAGGAGTTCCCCTGTCCTTACAGTTTTGACTAACTACTTTGACTCGAAGCAATTAGTTAGGATAGTATTTCTTTATTATGCTAACAGTTATAAATGTTATTAATTTGATGATGTAGTTAAACATGCTTTTATACAGGGTCACCCTGATACACATTATTTCTTTTGCTAGTACTCTTTGTACTTGTACAGTTGTACATGAGTCTACCATTATTTACATGCTCTTGATACTATTTTCCTGATGCTACTTTTGAAGTCTAATATTCATCGGGTTTGTGCAAGATCATGTCAGATTTTGGGGTTTGCACTTTGCGAAAGCCTTCTTGTGTAGACAGACCTGCTGTTTATACCTATTTGACTCAATGGAGGTTCCCCAATCATTAAGGGTTGTGTGCGAGAGAGAGAGAGAGAGAGAGAGAGAGAGAGAGAGAGAGAGGCAGAACCTGTAGGGAATTTGGCAAGCCTCAAAATTAGCGGATATCCTGCGAAGATGTTGAAAAAAAATATCCTCTAGTTCATGAAACACTCCCACCTCATTCTATGGTAGAATTTCACCGCATCATCAGAACCAGATTCATTCATTAACCTACAGCTAGCTTGAGCTTGATTTACCTAAATAAATTTAGGTGCTGTGGTGCTTGAAATTATGATAGACCTCTGAGTGATATTTGACTATTTATTCCTTATTATCTTCCATTCTTCCTAATGGTGGTATGTACTTTGTTATCGTTTTGAAGGTATATTGTTTCGTTGTTATCTTGCTATAGCAGTATGCACTTCATTTTCTGTTACCCTTTTCTTGGGTCCTGCCTTAATATTTGTAATAAACCAAATCATATTGGGCTCATAATTTTTGTGGGTAGATAGAGAACAGAGTCCCACACTCAAGGGAAGCTTCAGGCTTAGATGGAGTTGAACATGTGGTAAAATAAGCATCTGGAAACCTATTAAAACTGAAGTTTAATTATTGGGAAATAGTTGAAAAATAAATGGACAATTGAAAGTATAAGATTAAATATTAATACATGGAGATTTACATGATTAAAGAGGCCTTGTATACAACATTGGCCATCTAGCATCTTATTTCATTTCTTCTATTTTCAAATGTATCCAAGGGTGATTAACGGCATTACTAACTCTCTTGCTTCTCGACCTCGTTGTAGGTTAAGCTGCATGTTTCTCACAAGTCAATGAATAGTCCTCTTTTAACCACACCAAAAAAAAAAAAAAAAAAAAAAAAAAAAGAACCCTTAAAAAGAGAGTTTGGAATTGCCTTGCCACCTATTTATATGGCAAAAACTACATGGGCCATATAGGCCAAGCCTACTATGTATTCTTGGAATTCATTCTTAGAAATGTGTTCATAGAATAGAAACTGCATTCCTAAAATATAATGGGCATGGATTAAAAAGGGCGGGATTTTCATTCTAGGCTAAGAATGCAAAATGGGTACCCTTCTCCCAACACATTCATGATCTAAAAACAATAATACTTATCAAATGCTAAATTTGTCATTTCACAATGTGTTCTGTAGCAAGTGTTTTGTTTTTTCCTTTTTGTGAAATGAGTTTGGTTAAGAATTTTTCCACTTGGAACACTCAGAAATCTCACTGACCGATTCCAACGCGGAGAAAGAAGCCTGTGGTGAAGTTCTGCTAATGTTACGATTCATTCGATTGGGAGGTACAGTGTGTTTTGAAACCGTCCTCCCTGATCTACAACTACCCTGCTCCTGCATCAGGAGTTAGGAGTCTCAGTCTGCGAAGAATCTGTGGAGCCTGGGGATTAATCCATCCCCCAAATAGCAAAATTGCAAAGCCTACATATGCTACTTATCTACATTCTGAGAGATGGCCTGATTCCTGATCAGTTAGAGATATGGGCCACAGGCCCATGTTTATATAGCCCAAGCGATTCAGAAGAGCCCATAGAGTCCATGATTCCTGAGTTAGAGATATGGGCCAAAGGCAACTCAACAGAAGCTAACCGGGTCTTAAGCCAGCTAATCAAAGTCCAGCTTTAGTCACGATTCTGTCACACACTAGCTTACGTTAGATTTAAATTAGATTTGGGTCAGGAAAGATTTAAATTAGATTTGGGTCAGGAAAGAACCTATCCAATTTTTAGTGCCCCTAGACATAATGTACTCGGGACTTGGAAACGAGAAAAAATATAGTGCTTCTTTTGTCACCCTGGCCCTGCACTAGAGTATAATAATAAGAAAAAGAGTATAGGATCACGCGTAAGAGCCGCACGCGCATGGAGCCCTGTATTGCAGAGACTTAACTCCGTACTCGCTGTCCCCAAGGGTGTTCCTATCATGCTCTTCTCTCGATACAAATATAAAATGCTTCCTATTCTGAGTAATCCTTCATTTTCACTCTTAAAATAGTTTATTCAATAATTAATTAAAGGGGAAGTTTGTTCCCCCCCTACTTTCTGTTCTTGATGCATTTGTCTTTTGATCCTTTCTCTGTTTCTTCTTGGATCTCTCCCATCCTGCAACCATCATGGAGGCTGTCTTGTTTTATGTTATTTCTTCTGACATGCCTTACCAAACCCCCCATCATGGTCCACCTTCATGCATGGATGACATGTTAGCTATATCATGCTCTGTTGCTCACCTCTCCGAATATCATATTAACACACGTGCTTGGTGGTGGTACCTATATCTATGGTTTTTCTCAAACTCTGCACTGACCTAAACCATGAGTTAGCAAAGTTAAGTTGTTTTTATTTATTTATTTAGTTAATTTGTTTTATTTATATTTTTTTTTGGGGGGGGGGGGAATTGATGGGGGGGGAGGGGGGGGGAGGGAGGGAGGGAGGGATTGGGGGTATGGATCCTCTCTTGTTGTTAGAGAGACTAGCTATAATTCAATAGTTAGAGTTTACTCTGTGGATTGGTATACGTCTTAGGTGAATTCTAGTCGATGGATCACAGTTAGAGAGACTGGACAACATGAAAAGATCTTTTTATGAGATTGGGGTTGTTATCGTCTGATTTTCGTCAGACTCTTGATTGAGATACCTATAATAGAAAGAAGACAGATCATCGAGTTGGGCGGGTTGGATAATTCGGAGGCCACTCTGATGCCTAAATTAGCTCAAGAGCGATAAACAGATGAATTCAAGAACAAAAAGACTGAGTTAAAGGTAGAGAAGAGCTTTGATAGCAAATTTAGTATAATAACAATTTGGTAGCAAAAGTTTGGTCTTTTTACCTTCGTGGGAAGGCTATTTATTGAGCATGGAGTGACCCTGAGACATCTCCCTGTAGTTGCACCTATTTCGGTACTCCATTAGAGATCTCGAGAAGACATCGTAGTGGACGAGGAGTCTGTGTGCACATTCCTCCTTGAAATCGGGGGTTTATAACGACATAGGCTTAACCAGTAGCCGCCTGATGTAGATCCAACAGCTAGATCGTTCGCAACCGTCTTTGGACTGCTTGTAGAGTGATAAAGCATGCATCAATCTCTTCAAGGAGGGCGACATGTGGAAGTAACCACTTGAAAGTGGGTTACATCATAGTTATCCCAACGTGTTGTATTCCCGCACGTGGATAGCTGTTTATGAGCATGGGATCATGCCTAATCTGACATCTTGAGATGGGGACATGTGTCCGCTTTCATATTCGATACACGAGGTTCCACGTGTCCTTCCCTGATTGATTGCATTCTGCAGGGTCCTAACAAGGGCACTAATTCAAGTAATCAATATCAAATCAACCAATTTGTATTGGTTTTGGACCTAGTTGATCCCTAATTTGATCTTGTTTTAGTTTATGATATACAGTATTAGTCATTTGTCACCTTTCCATTGAATTCATACACTAGGATAGGATTGGTTTTGAACATGACCGGTATCTGGATTTAAAACCTTGGATACTGAAACCTAGCATATGGATAAATGCAATTTATCCATGTCCATGTATGACTTACTATCTGATATAGTGAAATTGGCATAATAAATATGAAATTGTCACAAAAAGGTATTGTTAAGGATATAACTAATAATAAAGCATGCTATTTTCAACATATGAATTCAAACGCTAATTGATAAAATGAGGGAGTTTCTAATTATTCAATTAAAAAATAAAAGAATTTCTAACATAGCTATAACATAGTTTTGTTCAAATTTGGACAAATCATATTATCCTGTTCAAATAGTCAAACTTGGAAACTTACTAACTTTTAAGTTTAAACAAGATTTTATTGTTTGAACTTGAGTCTCTCAAAATTTTCCATAATTAGAGACATTAAGTTTAAACAAGATATTCGTGTTTGAGCCACGACATGGACAATGGATCCACTATCCAGTAAAAATGACTAAAAATACAAGAGAAATTAATGGTGGGAGAAATCTCTTATGTCACGTCAAGTGCAATAAATAGTATAGTAATATAAGACCCATATGATTAGAGAAGAAAGAGAATATCAAAGTATTAAAAAGTAAAATGAATTTCCACATTAACATCCATTGACAACAATATGACAGCCTTGAAACCCTAAACAATGAAGCATTATAATCTACAATGCAATTGTCCTCTTACATTGATATTATCCCACCCATTCATGTACAAAATTTTATGGACGCGTCTGAATGTGACCATGGTTCAAGTAATTGATATTGAATCGGTTGATTCGTATATGTTTTGAATCTGACTAATCCTTGATTTAATTCTATTTTTAATATTTTTATATATGGTATCAGTCACATGTTAGTTTTCAATTGGTTTCATTTTCCTTCCATGTAACTTGTTAAAACTTATTGCAAATCATATTTGGAGTTGTTAGGATGATCCTAACCAAACAAACTTGAGAAATTTCGCATTTCTAACGCTTGCCCTATTTACATATTGTATTTTCTCCTTTAGGCAATCAAAATTTACTTTTATAGCTTCACCCAAAGGTTTTCAACTTTTCCAAATGCAAAACAGATTTTCTTAGGACCTGTATGGACGTGTCTAATCAATTAGATGTGCGTTTCCATGCACCAGTCTGTCTTCCATATTTTCACATAGGCTATTCAATGCATTTTTGTTGAAATCTTCAATGAGTTTTCCGTTACTCGGTTTTCATTTATGCTAAACGCGTTTCAAAATCATTTAAATCCTATTTATACTCTCTAAACGTATTGCTAATTAATTCAATCTTCTCATTTTTGCTCCATTCTTGGCTTGTTGTCGCACTATGCTTCGTCAAAGGAAGACACTAGCACCATTGAGGAGCTTGAGCACTTCGGCGTTCAGGAGGCTTTTACAGAGATGGGCTGGGCTGTAGTTCTTAGATACTGGGTGGTCACCAGACCAATCCTCGTTAGGCACTTTTACTGCAACCTATGAGTTAATAGGTTGAGAATGGTTTGGAGGATGAGGATGCAGCTATGGGTCTATGGATCACCAGCAAAGTTAGAGGGATAGACATCTCTTTAGATGTCAGGCAATTGGCTGGACTTCTGGATGTTTCGGTGGCAGGAGAGTGCATATTCATTGGGCCGAAGACGACATCCTTCATCATTGAGTCCTTCAGACTTGAGATAGAGACAACGTTGAGACACCCAGTGACTCAACACAAGGAGATTTTTTTACCATCCTTGTTCTTGGGTGCACAGTCAGATTATTCAGCTGAACATCGTCCCTAGAGGTGGTCACAAGGACAATATTGCTGCATTCTGTGAGTACGTGACGTACTGTGTCTCACGACGTGCTATCAAATATGCTTACCTTACCTATTGATGAGGACGATGATAATAGCGGCACAATGTTTCAGTTCGGGGCACTTTCCATAGGAGTGGCTACTTACACACTTATTCAGGCGTGTGGGGATTGACATCATGGATGATGAGGTAGTAATATTGGATTGGTGTCTTGTATTCTGTGGGATCCACGTAATTATAAGGGTAGTATTTGTATTAGGGTATGAGTTTATAACATGTACGGAGTAAACTTATAATTGTGGTGGGATTAAGATTTCTAGGTTTCCTTATAAATTGTCTCTGTGTGGGAAAACCTATGTAAGGTTGTAAGGACTGTCAAAGGATTAGCCTCTGACAGTGGAGAGCTGAAGGCGTTGTAAGGCTGACAGATGAGCGAAGCCTGTCAGGTAGAGAGCTATAGAAATTTCTTGGGAATAAAGAATTTCTCTTTTCTCTGGTGGACGTAGGCATCCCATGATGGGGTGTTGAACCACGTTAATTCTTTATGTTTTCTTCTTGTTTGCGTCTCCCAATCCTAACAAGTGATATCAGAGCTCAGGTTCGATAGATCGATCAGTGATCTAGGAGAAGGAGGGAGGTGCATGGAAGGTATGATGAAGAAGAAGAAGACAAAGAAAAAAGGGGTGCCGTCAAGAAGAGATGGAAGGGAATCTTAGGCTAGGAAGATGATTCTTCCTATCATCGCATGTGCCAGCAGAGATCATGGAGTCGAGATTTACAGAGTTCAACTCAAGTGCGGTGGCAATGGATCTCAGTTGCCTGGTGGACTTGGTTGGATCGGGTGTTGGATCTGACGGTTGGATTAAATCCCAATACGATGCACATAATGGCCAGTTTATGTTGCACCATGGGGCAAAGGAGTACTGGCGGGCTGGGACAAGGAGTCGGATCTCTAGGTCTGCATTAGAGGTGCAGAGGTGAGAGGTGAGAGGCTTGGATTTCAGGTACAATTGGAGTTGTAGAGTGCTGGGATGAGGAGTCGGTTCTCAAGGTTTGCATTGGAGGTGCGGTGGTGGAAGGCTCGGGTTCCAGGTGCAACTGGAATTACAGGAGGACTGTGAGTGATGGTGATCTTTTCGGTGATGTTGCAGCAGTGAGAGAGATGGAGTCACATCACATCGTATAGTGGTGAGTTGTACGGGACATCCGAACGGGGTGTGGTTTGATAGAGACGGATTTACAGAATCAATATCAATGGATTTTTCTTCAAGGTGGTTTGCAGAATCCAAACCAGGTGGAGATTTGTTGGGTTGGTGTCTTGTATTCTGTGGGATCCACACAATTATAAGGATAGTATTTGTATTAGGGTATAAGTCTATTACATATATGGAGTAAACTTATAATTGTGGTGGGATTAGGATTTCTAGGTTTAGGTAAGGTTGTAAGGGCTGTCAAAGGATTCTCCTCTGACAGTGGAGAGTTGAAGGTGCTGTAAGGCTGATAGATGAGCTAAGCCTATCAAGTAGAGAGCTGTAGAAATTTATTGGGAATAAAGAATTTCTCTTTTCTCTGGTAGACGTAGGCATCCCACGATGGGGTGCTGAACCACGTTAATTCTTTGTGTTTTCTTCTTGTTTGCGTCTCCCAATCCTAACAAGTAAAGCAGTTAGTCTATGTCACACCCCAATTCTGGACTAACCAGAATAGTGTGATGAATCGTAAATAAACCAACGGTTCAACTAGGAACTCCGTTAGGTAGTACTCACCATATTAACCACACACACATAATCACATGCCTATTCCTAGTATCATCATCATTATCATATTATAAATAGATAAAAATAAATATGCATGAGCAGTAATAGCAGGAATATTGGATGACATCTGAGATGCATATTACAAACATTCAAGCATAGAATCAATCATGGCATTGGACTCAAATAAATAAACAGTTTGTTATCATCCAATTAGTTTAGGTCCTGTTTCCTCACCTGTTAGCAAAACTTGATCTCCTTCCAAGCCTTGTAATTCTTCTTGAATTGATTTAATAACCTAAGTTATATGAATTTAAGTTAGGGTTCATATGTAACATGTTACAGTAGTCGAAAATCGAAATAGAGTACTGATATGTGTCTGATTGGTCTTAGGGTCTCATACTGTGTCGACCTTACTGCATACGGTCGATACCCTACGGTCACATATGGTGCTACCGTAGATGCGACCATATGGTTTCTGAAATCTTCCCGAATGTCTATGGTCGATCCTCTGGTCATGCTAGTCATGCTATGGTCGATCGTAGCTGCAACCTTAAGACTTCTGGCCACCAACTACATTCAATTCGAGTTTTTCTTGGGTCAACTCCTCAACTTTTCTCTTGGGTTCATACTAAGGTTATCCTATGGTCATTATTAGTAGTTTTTTTTCAGCCTTAATCATCAAACTCATCCCTCATGGTTATCCTTGGGATTTTCTCAAGGAATCACATAGATCATAATAGGTTGATATTTCCTAACCTCCATAGAAGTCTTATTCCTTAGAGTTTACATCTCTAGAGATTAGGTTCATACCTTTGCCTGTGATAGAGAGCCAATCTTTTCTCAGCAAAATCCTCTCCTTAGCCTTTTCTTCTTCTCCTTCTCTTCCTTCTCTTCCCTTCTCTTTCTCGAGGGTTTACTAATGTTCTAAAATAGTGAAAAAGGACTGAGGGACGTCCTTTATATAGATAAAAACTCTCCATATAGAGTCCTCTTTAAATTAGGAAAGAACTCCTCCTCAAATTAGGAAAGTTCCCAACTCGAAGTCTGATCTGAGGTCTCACGGTCGATGGCTACGGTTGTAGAACCCATCGATCGTAGGGTCGAAATCATCGACCGTGGGGTCCTGGATCCAAGATCTTCATTCTTACCATATGGTCGACCATACCTACCCAGGTATCCGACCATATTTATATAGTTTTGGGTGTTGAGTCGATTTTTATACCTGGTTTGTAATCCATCTTCATACGATCGGTCTACTTGATCCAGCCATAATGGGAAGACCTGGCACGACACGGTTAGACCAAGTTAGTGGAGTACGGGTCTTACGGTCTACTGAAAGTTTGTTTGGCACACGATAAGTTGCATCAAGGGTCTTCAGGAAGTGGTTATTAATGACGACAAGCTCGAGGCTAGACCTTGTCCAACTTTTATTCCTGTGACCATGGGAGGAGCAATAGTAGAGGCTGCAGAGATGCAGGAAGAGGAAGAAGTTGTAGAGGATGAGGAGGTAGAACTTGTGAATGCTGACTGGGATGATGATGAGGACGACGATGATGATGACAGCAGCAGGCTCATCCTACGGTTGAGATCGGAGAGTAGTCACCTACTCGACCAGAGGTTCACGGTCTGGCCCTACTGTACCTAAGCAGACCATTAGGGATCTCTATGCTCTAGTTTAATAGTATGATGATCACATAGAGGAGAAATCCGACGATATCCGACAAGTGTAGAGAGCTTTGGTCACAGCTAAGATTACTATTCCCACCAATACAGCTGAGAGTTCAGGAGTAACTGCTAGGCGACATGATACTTCTACTGGAGGTGGCCAGCAGTAGACTATTTTTGGGATCATCTACTTCTTTTGTTTATCTTTGCTGATGTATTTCATTTTATTTACTTCTTTTCATTGTTTGGCGAGTAATGGACTAGGTTGTGGTCCATACTCTACTTGTACAGATCACTTAAGTTTAATGAAATTGTAATGTTCTATATTTTTATTGTCTTATGCTCTTGTTTACAATTTATGTAATATGGTCTCATACAAAACATATATTTAGTTCTAGTTTTCTTATAAAGTTTTTATTTAATCGTAACTCAGCTTGCCTTACCCTAACTTTATTCATGTGAATGATTGGTTTACACAAGATATAGAGCAATAATGCTATGATACCAAGTCTTGTCACACCCCTAAACTGGAATCTCTTAGAAGTGACTGGATTCCTACCATAGCAAGTAATCCATACCTGAGATCCAAGTTTGCTGTGCTCTTCATAAACCAAATCCTCCATTCACATTCATAAACATAATTAGAAATTAGAGTAATAAACGGAAATATGGAAGTCTTATATATTAGGGTAATTTACTCATACCACCCTTGGAATCCAATCTTACTACGCATGAACCTAAAAGTTGATGATAATTACTCATACTACCCCCTAAATCTCTATGGACTGTTATACCCGTAGTCCTTTTAAGGACAAAAAGCCCAAAAGTCATTTTTTCCCTTTTCAAAAGAGAGATACATATAATTATCTAAATACCCCTAAAACCCTTTATAGGGAATCAGTCACACAATTTGGTTACTGCCGGATTGTTTGTCCTCTGCTCCTCTTCTCCTCCTGGGGCTGGTGTGATTGGAGGTGATAAGGGTTATGGTCGTGGTTCTGGTTTGTTGGTTAATCATAATGCTATCATGCTGTGGGATAGGGAGGTGTTTGTACCACCAAGGGTTGGGATCGAAGGTGTGCAGATGGGTAGACAGTCGAGAATGGACTCTCTTCCGACTTCACAGGTAGCATCGCCGACGGTGGTGACAGTCTCAAACATGGAGAGGAGTGTGGAACAGCCTACTATCGTATTCGCAGTAGGATCAAAAGAAGTGGTGCTGGATCAATCTGAAGCTGCGAATCATTGTCAAGTTAGGTTTGTTGATCATCCATCGCAGAAGAATTTGGATCGCGTAGCCTAATGTATTGCCAAAAGAGCAATCGATGGTTCTGTAAGAGATCCTAGGGTTTCGTCTGGACCTGTTAGGACTTCACCAGGAACGATTAGGGTTTCGAATTTGTGGTACATAGGAGATGGAGATTTTGAAAGTGGATTTAAATTTCTCACTTGGATCTTTTATCTGTGGTTGTTAAATTCCAATTATTGGTTTCTTGGTACTTTGATGCTTCTACTATTGAAGATATACATCTCTAAGAATTTCATGCGTTTAAATCGGAAATGCTTTATTGTGGATTCGATAAAAAAAAGGGGTTTTGGTTATTTTGATTAGATTTGAAATTAGAGGGAGAAGAAATTATGAAAGGTCTAAACTTACTTCCTCGTTGAAGACGCAGAGAACACGATCAAAATGGAGCTAATAGACAGCATGGTGACCCTCAAAGAAAATTCTCCTGTCCGAATGATATTAGCAGTCAAAAGATCATAGCAGTAGCCCATCAACGACAGTTTGGCATTTTCAATGTTGAAAACCTCAGAATCTGTCCCACTAGAGAACACTTGCTTCTTTGACAACACCAATCTTAACATCCATGATGAATCTGATTCACATTCCATTGCAAAACCCAGGAAGCGGAGATTATCCAGAGAGTTGATCAGAATTGTGAATGGAATGGAGGAAATGAGAGTATAGATAGTAGGTGGAGTCATGGAGATCATCAATGGATTCTAACCGTAGAGACACATGGTGGGAGGAAAAAAGGAGGGGATGTAGAACCAGGGAGAATCCAGTCATGGAAGTGAGCCATGTATGTGAGGAAAGTGCAGAAAGCGTGAAGAGAGATAATGAAAGAACGAAATGGATTTTTACGGCTTTAGAGTAATAACAATAAAGGGAATAAATGGGTAAAGGTAAAAGCCCTATCTTAGTCTTTTCACCATAGCTATAAGGGTATTTTAGATATTAAAAAAATTTAACCATGATGACATCAGCATTGTGGATCTTAATGTAACAGGGTTTGAGATTTAGGGGTAGTATGAGTAATTATCGTCAACTTTAGGTTCATGAGTAGTAAGATTGGATTTCAGGGGTGGTATGAGTAAATAACCCTATATAGATCAAGCTAAAAGCTAAATGTGATAATTACATAATAAAAGTTTATCTAAGCATTAACCTTGACATAAATAAATCCTAATACATACGCAACTATGCGTAGACAATATGGGTCAATCTCACCAAGAAAAGTAAAGCTAGCCTAGACTAAGATAAATCTCTGTCTCTCAACCATAGAGATAGTCATTACACACGAATGTAGATCTTTGAACTTTATCTCCTGGATCTTCATCTTTACTGGATACATCAACACAATCAGCAGCAATAGAATCACTTACAAGACAATCTAAAAATGTGTATGTACCAGAGGTGAAGAAACCACACGCTCAATGAGAGAATTAGCACACACAAGCAATCAAATGCTTGAATAACTTATTAGTGGTCTAGTCTGTGGAAACACACATGCACTGTATTGAAACAAGTTAAGCACAGACATGAAATCTCAAGCATGGGTGAGGTAAATGATCCATACTTGGTCCATCGCATATGAATCATTACCCGAAGAATGAAGATAAGTCACCAAGGCCACCCAAGGCACCAACCATCATTCCCCCGAAGATAAGCTTCGTCATGGCATATGATCCTAAGCCTCAACTATACTTCACTAGGTACACGTCCAATTCCTAAAGAACCACTCTTCATTAGGTAACATGCCCATTCCATCGTAATGAGCACTTAAAACCAGACTCATCCCTATGCCTCATCATAGAGCAACATACAATGAAAGCCACAGACCCACAGTCCCCCCCTTTTCTTTATATATATATATATATATATTATAATAAGCCTATGCCAATACCTAAACCCCTATTGGAAGGGTTGCATGCCATAGGATGCTATAATCCTAACCATGTTCAATGACTAATGTAGGATCCAATACCTTAGCTTACGGACCAAGGTGGCCATCCCATTCCAGTCATCCAGATCCACCAGGATACTAGCATATGCCAAACAATACACCATCATGCTTCCAAACAAAGATATAAATATAATGCAAATGCATGACAAATATAACAGATATTGGATGGCATGTTATTAAGCAAGAGTACAATCATAGGCAATGCATACATGTGAGAAACAATAAAATAAATAAAGTTAATCTCCTCACCTTTAATGGTGAGCAATACTACTTTGAAGTAGTTAGAGTGGTTCCTTCCGTTTCACATGTCGGTTTACCTATTGTAAGAACCGTACTCCGAAAACCCGATTTAACTTATGATTTACGTCATGACAGGTCTCCCAATCATAATCAGACTAGAAGACGAGGCCAGGTGACGAACCACAGCATCTAGGTATGACAAATGATTCTTAAAAATCAAAATTTCACATACCGATCTCAGTACCGGTTTCTCTGAGTGAGATCGGTATGTACAATCGGTACGTATTTGCGAGTGGAGACGGACTCCAGCGGGTCCCACACTCTAAATCTGAGTTTAGGAAACCTTTTAAACATAGGAGACCTTCCTATAATGGTCTCCTACTATATATATGCATCATTCCTTCTGTTTAGATCCTTTCCAAATACTCTCAAACCCTAGAATCGTCTAGAAGAGATCTAAAAAGGAGCAAAGGGGAAGGAGGTTGTGTGAAAACGAAATAATGATTCAAAGCCCTAGAACTGTAAAACCCTAGTTCTCATCGAGATCTATTCTGAGAATGATGCAACAAAATAATCTAAACCTAGATGACCAAACATGTATCTTGACCTTAGGATGGTTTAGGAAGAATCCTAAAACCCAGCCAATGATCGACGGGAGAGGGAGGTCTGAGATTGGACTCTTGAACCCATACCGTCGGACATACCGGCCAAACAAACTAGTCCTATGGTATGCCATACCGCAGAGCATACCGGCTGGACAATAGTCCGACCAGTATGGTCCTGCAGAATATACTGCAGGCACATACCGGCCTCACTAGAGTGAGACCAGTATGTGAGACTTGTATATACCGTAGGTGCATACCAGTCTCACTATGGCCTCACTATAGTGAGATCGGTACCTTGTCCGGTATGCTTTTCGAAGCCTAGTTGTTGCCCAGACTTGTTTCTGACCAACTACAATCCTAATAATTTAATCCTAATCTATAGATATGATCTTGTAGGACCTATAGACGGCGTGAGTGGACTCTGTAATGCATAGTGGACTTACAATCACGTGTTAGGTAAGGGACAAGACCCTAAACCCTAATTAACTAATAATGTGATAGTAAATCATTGTTTTTGTATCTATATCTGTTGATTGTTTCCTGCGCATTCCATATGTCATCTTACTATTTAATTTTATTATCTGTTCATGCATATTCGTATGCTAGGAATGTTGTTTGTTTAGGCATGTGAATATTTTTGTTAGTGTGTGGAATGTGAAGGGGAGTGGAGCCCTGGGTATATCCTCACACTGACACCTTTTAGTATCGCCGTCTACGTTAGCAAGCTTGGTGCAAATAGGGTATCAGGGAGAGGACATGGGATTATGGCTCCGCCTGTCCACCAGACTCGAGCCCTATCTCTATGTCATAGGGAGCTGTGCTGGGGTAGGGCCATAGATACTGTGATGACATATAGAACTGGTAGAAACAAAATCCACTTGCAAGCCCTTGCCAGTAGGGGTTTAGGTGTTGGTGCGGTGTAGGGTATCAGGGGAAGGACGTGGGATGGTGGCTCAGCCTGCCCACCAGATTCTAGCTCTATCTCTATATCGGAGTGAGTGATGTGGGGCAACAACAGTAGTGTGGATTGGAGCCTGACTGTTGGGTGTGCTCACACTCTCATGCATGGAGGAGCGATGGCCGTCAAATCTTACCATAGCATTTTGCAAGTTATACCTGACCCAATTGTAATGTTAACTCATGCATTTTGTATGTTGCATTGGTCTTGTGCTTTACTGAGCTAAGTTGTGAGCTCACCCCGTGTATACACCATATTTTTCAGATGTTGATGCAAGATACACTGTTGAGGACTTTATGGCTGCTCCAGCTTACGGGACAGTGGCAGCTATAGATACATAGACAGTGGAGGACGAGCATGATGCCTCATGCAAGTGCTCTTACTGTGTGTTTCTTTAGATTTTTATTATTTATTCTTTTAGATGATTTTTAAACAATGTAAAGGATTTATTTATTTACGTTGTAGTTGAAAATAATTGGATCTATTATTTATTTATAATTAGCAAACTCAGTTCATTTATTATTTAGTTCCGTTGCTATTTATATTTCTCTGATTATGGTTAGTTTGCTTCGAATGGTTTGTTGACACGGTCTATTGAGATCCTGGTGTGAGTCATGGTTTGGAAATGGTTCTAGTTTAGCCGGAATTAGGGTGTGACACCTATTACATGGTTTGCACTTAATTAATACTTGTATCATTTGGTTATGCTTAAGTCTAAGTATCCTTATTAACCTTAAACTAGTATCCTAGGATCATTAGGTTTGGTCCTTGGGTCAATGGTTCGATTATTTAATTGAATATATGATGTTCTCAAAGTGCGGGTGACCAGATCGTGCGGGTGATGGGATTCATTTTGTCATCCCCATATAGGTTAACACACCTAATATGCTATAATTGGGAGGCTTATACATCCCTAAAGGGATGTCTACAATTAGTTTATAATGTTGTTAGGTCATAGGTTAGAGGTGTATTCCCTTCCTATAGACTATATACACCCATGGTCGTAGACTATAAATGTTGGCTATGCAACTATACGTGTCTATACTAAAAGGATAGCAATCTCAATGAGTTATTAGGTTTAATTTGTTCATAATGAGTAACTTAAGGTGTAGGATGAGTGCATAAGGTCTAAGGAACACTCATGGCCGAATGAATGCAAAGACAGAGAGATCACACCACTCTGTGATTCTGCAGGAGACCAGGTGCGTTAGGGCAATAGGACACCTTTTGTCATTCGGATGTTATCGCTCAAACACTCACAGAGAGTCTGAACCTATTCTCCTTTAGTTCTACCTCCATATCTGTCATCAACAATGCTTCCAGAGAGTTTCTAAGGATCTGTAACATATTGAGGGATAATTCTCTTTAAGAATCTTGGGTTTCAATTTAAGACTTCTATTCAAAACATGATCTTTACGTCAGTTTGACAATTATAGAAAAAGTATTGTACGTTCCGCTCCTATGGCCATTAATGGCTAAGGGAGAGCTTCTCCCATCAAACTAGAGGATGGGCATGTCCTCTAAGAATCAAGGAATACTAAAAAATTCATATAATCTAGTTTCCCATGCTTACCTATAGGTTGATCTTCCTAGTTCGAGGTTGGACAGCTTGAGGGAGGAAATTCTCTTGAGTTTCTCCTTCCTTTTTCTTCTTCCTTCAACCTTCTGCTAATGCTCTCTCTCTAAAACGTGTGTTAGAACTTTGTAAAGTTCATTACTTTAGGGTTTTAGGTGCTTATAATGGAGAGGGACATCAAGAGATGGAGTTGGAGTAGAACTCGTCTCTCTAATCCTACTTGCAGTTTAATTGTGATCAAGGAGAGTATCCAACTTGTCAATTGGAATCTTATATGTTCTAAGGTGGGTCCCACATGATTTGGGACGTCTTCAGGTGGTTGAACCACTAGCAGGACCAAGCCTAGCCGTTTCAACACAAATCTAGCCATTACAGTGGTCGTGCAGGGGACCCGGTATATGCGGGCGACGGGATACGTTTCGTCGCCTGGACGTCATAGCTTGCATAGCCAATTAAGGTCTATTTGGTAGTATGTCGATCGGTTTTGCAATTTTATGGCTTTTAAAATTTTTCCACATAAATTAGGTTCACTACAAGTCTTACCTAAGACTTACTATGCTTCTAGACTGATATAAATATTGGAGTCGTATCGGTGGAAAGACCTGCCACGTGGCAAAATTTTAAATTAGGCCAAAATTTTAGGTGTGCGTCTTAGATGATTTGTGAACCTATTAGGGAGGGGGCAGATGCCATTAGGTACATATGAAACCAGGCAATAGGAAAATTCCTACTACCCAGTTTATAGGAAAAAGTTTCCGGTTATGTTGATGCCTTCCGACGCTAGCCGCCTTCTTCGGAGACTAGTTGCTGTAAAGAGAAGAAAATTGGTTGTGTGGTATTTGGCTGCCTGAAGCCACTCCGACACTCAAGTCAGTAAGGTATAAAGCAGTGATGAACCTAGATGAAAGAGAACCAAGTTCGCTGATAAAGTGTGGGGTGTGCAATTTCTAAAGTGTGAAATAAGGGGGTCAACGGGCTGGTCTGGGCCGGTTTCGATTCTGGTTGAAATGGTGTCGGGCTTTATAACCCAGCCCAAAACATGTCCATTAAGGGTTCGAACTGGGGTGGGCTGCGTTGGACAGGTTAAATAACGGGCTACTCCGGTGTCAGTTTGTTATCGGTTTGGATTTTTTAAACTAATTTCGGACCGGCTCAGTCTGGTTTGGGCTTATCGGGCCTATCAGGCCCATGCTATTTACCCTATCTTCTTCTATTTTTATGGGAACAAAATCCAAAAAATTATCTTTTTTAAGACAATTTCTCTAAAATGCTTTCGGTTGAAACAAATGGCAGGAAAATGAAAATGCAGCACAACATCTCCAACTCAATAGATTAGTCTACAAAAATTTTGAACTTCCTCCTAATTCACATTATATGGTACACTGTACAAGCTTGTACAAAAACTTAGAAAATGAGATCATAAACGTTCTTCACATGGTAAATAAATGACATGTACACTGTAGAGTCTTGCCATAATATGGTACACTGTATATTCTTGCCATGATAAATTGATTGGCTTGCTCTACTCCTTTAACACCTCTGCAAACTCCCAAATAAATGACATTTAGTCTTAAAACAAAGAACAAAATAAAATAAGAGCAAACAAAATGAAGAAGCAAAACTCACATGTGTTCTTCATTCTGAGTAGGGCCATAAGCCTTTAAAGAAGCTCCTCAATCTTACGATGATGAAATCTATATGAAACATAGCAATTAAATCAACTGTGAACTGAAATGAGAAGTGATACTTATGTCTTCAAACTAATAATAACAAAGCAACAAGCAGAGACTTATTCAACACAACCTATGTGACCCCTAATTTGTGTGCCAACAAAGAAGCAACAAGATTTCCATCACTTCAGTTTCCAACGATAAGATCTTGCTTGCCATGCATCTCTGCAGCCATTTCATTTGCATCATCTTAATAACAAAGCAAGTTTAAAGACACTTTAGCAAGCCAAAGCCATCAAGGCAGGAATGTATTCATAAATGCTTTCATGAGGTGAAATATATAATTATGAATACATGAACCATACAAAATAGTAGCCTGAATCACATTTTAACTCTCTCAATGTCTCCAAGTACAACCATACTTCACATCGCATAACATAGACAATAGACATATATTTCGTTACCTTAGGACTCAAAAGGTGGACAAATTAGAAAGCTCACCTTCATAAGTTGCATTAATTTGAACAACCAAACATGTTCTGAAGAAGAAAGAATTGGTGGTATCTTCATCTTCTTTTACTCCAAGTTTGCAGTATCAATTGAGTGAGAGTACTCCCTAACAAGCCTCTATATCCAAGTATCCAAATTCTACTTTGCCAAGTTGTAAATATCAAAATAGACTTATAAAAAAAAAAAAAAAACAACATAACAATAACAATTATTACATGTCCACAGTGAAAAGCACATACAGCTCACAACAAATGCTGATATAACAGTTCATTAAGCAAATATATCCAAGTATCCAAATAGGCCAAGACATCAAACTGATGAAGTATCCAAATAGGCCAAATATATCCAAGTATCCAAATTTAAATTTCCCAAGTTGTTAACATTAGAAACAACTTGCCTAAAAAAAAAAAACATAATAACTAAAACAATTACTACATGTCCACAGTGGAAAGTGCATACAACTTACCGCCAGTGCTGATATAACAATTCAGCAAGCCAATATATCCAAGTATCCAAATTCAACTTTACCAAGTTGATAACATCACAAACTAGTACAACCAGTGTCTAAACCAACTAGTGCAACAACACCAGTCCCAACCATTCCATAAAATGTTTATACAACTAATATTCCTTGCAAGATCTGTTTTAGGCTAAACCTCCTACCATTACTTGCTCATGTAGCACCTTACTTATGCCGATAGTAGTGACAAATGCATTAACATATTTCAGCCATTGGCCATCAGAGTAGTAAAAAAACTACAAGTTGGACAGAGAACTGAGAATTAAAGTTATGAATTTGAGAACATAGTTATGCAGGACTAAACTGAGAAATTGGAAACCATGGAACCTTGGGTGGATCTGGATCTACTTCAGGCATTCATTGCATATTTGTGCTTGTGCTGGCAATGTTGTAAACAAATTTAGATGATTGTCAAGCATTTCATATTGAAAGAAAAAACTAAATACAATTAATTTTCCTTTAATGGTTTTATCTTGGAGGCTTAGAGCTTACCTCGAAGGAGGAACTGTTGAAGCCACTGAGTTGGCTGGCATTGAAAAATCATCAATTATCAACACATTTACTAAAGCCATGGCTACATCCTCGGCATCATCAACAGGCTCAGCTATACGTACGTGTAAAAGTGATTATAATTTGCAGCAACTAGGAATGAAGAAATCTTATATTGACATACTGACATACTGCATTGAAGAAAGCATGAAAAGCAACCCTAAAAGTATTTGGACTATTTTCCTACTCAAACTCTGCTCTAAACAAGAGAGAAAACAAACATCCATTAAAAATTTAAAATATAATGGACATCTTACTCTTTTAGAGACTTTATGCCCTGCAGCATTTGATATAATCACAAAGGTAAGACTATTCCTACTATTTTTTGTCTTATTTGTGAGCCTAAGAAATAGCATGAAACATGGTTAACTACTTAACCTGACTGTATTCCATTTTGTAAATCAGACAGTTACCTGAGGGTTGAGGACCAGGTTGATGAGAATGCAAGACTTAGGAGGCTAAAAGTGAATATACCTATTCCGTTTGATGATGGTCCAAGATTTGTAAATCAGATAGTCCTGCAATGCGACAATGATGTTAGATGTACATCAAATGATTATGAAACTTATATCATACGATACTCCCCATAGACTCATGGACATAAAGAATATACCTATCACTGCCGTGAGTGGATCAATGGTGGAGCTATGGAGAAGGAGTGACTAGTGGTGTGATGTCATTGTTGCAGCCTTGGGGTCCTATGGAACCATGGATGTGTGCCGCCACTGTGAGAGTGAGAGTGAGTCAGTGAGCAAAGAAGCTGAGAAGGAGTGAGAGCTGAGTCGGGAGGGGGAGTAAGGTTAAGAGATTTAGTTTAGAAAATCAGAGGGAGTGAGCCAGTGAGGGGCGATTTGAGAGTCGAGACTCTAAAAAGGGAGTAAGACAGAAACTGTGAGAGTGGGAGTGAGTAGAGAACGGAGAACCATCAGAGATTGTAAGAGTGAGAGAGAGGAAGTGAGAGTGAGTAGAGAATTGAGAATAGAGAATAGAGAACCATTGAGTGATTCAGTCTGAGACCTTACCTGAGACTGAGAGATGGAGAGGTTGAGAGCCTGGGAGTGAATAGAGTTGGGAGAGGGAGTAAGGCCTTGAGGGGCTTGACTCTTGAGCTTCGCACAATCACACGAATTGGGTTTTTGGTTCGGTCTAATTGGATCGGGCTTTCATCGGGTTGCTTAATGGAGCGTCCAACGGGCTAGACCGGACCAAACCAAACCCGACAAGGATTCCATGCTTGTGTCCGAAACACATCCAATAAGCATTCGGTCCTGGATAGGTTCAGGTTAGTTCGGTCTGACTCGGTCCGGGCTACCGGGTCGGTCCCAGTATTGACACCCTTAGCATGAAAGATGAAGATAACAAGGCTCAGAAGAGGATTCGAGAGATCTTGATCTATAAGTGGGGTCAAAAGGATCCAATCCCTCTTACTATTGAATTCATTGGTATTTATAGTGGTTTTAGGTTGGTGTTTGACGTTGTGGAGAGTTGCGTACGTGTCACTGACATGGATAGTTTGTAAGACCCACACTCCATAAACTCGATCTAAACCTCTATTTCATGTCATAACAGGTCTTTTAATCATCATCGGACTAGACGAGACGAGTGGATGACAATCAGGTATGAAAATGGACCAAAACAGAGATAATTTTTATACCAGTCTCATGGAACCGGTAGGTACCGATCAACCGGTATGTCTGTGCAGGCAGACTAGTTAGATCCAGAAACGGATCTTTATGGGTCCTGCTTGTCAAATCTCAACCCTAGAGACTTTCCTAACGTAGGGAAACTTTATAAAACCTAATCTAGTCTATTTAAGGACTCCTAAACCTCTTTAAACTTCTTCATTTGATTCTCACAAACCCTAGAGAGGAGAAAGAGATTTGAAGAGGCGAAAGAGCTAAGAAAGGTGGAAGAGGAGTCGCCGTTGGACAAAAAACACCATAGTTGAGAACCAAGGGTAAGTGCTTGAACTTATCTCTAAGTTAAGCATTATGGATGACTGATCATGACTGATCAATACCATGCAAGGCTAGGTATTGATCAAAATCCCTAAATTCCCATCAAACCCTAATTCGATTGATAAACCCTAGATTTGAATTCTAAACTAAGATTTCTTAGAATGTAGGCTTTGAATGAAAGATAAAAATAATCCTAAAACGTTGCTCAAGCCTAGAAGGCATAGGAGGAACCCTAGAAGCCATAATGGGTGACCGACGGGAGACGAATACCAAGTTGGTGGTCTTTCGGAGGCATACCGATCAACCATACCGGTCGCACCATATGCGACCGGTACAGCCACAGGTACCACTCGAGAAATGGTTAAGGGGGACCAGTTGACTATACCGGTCGTACCATCCCTCATAGTGCAGCGATCGGGACTTGCGATCGGTATGCACTGTATAGGGTATTTGACCTGGTTGGTTTTCGACCAACGTAAACTCTAAGGAACTAATCCTGATTAAACCCTAACATCGTGTAGGACCTTGTGATAGCAAGATTGGATGCTGTGACGCGGAGCAAACTAGCAACCAAGCGTCAGGTAAGGGAATCACACCCAAACCCTAATTAACTAATATCAGTAAAACGTTGTTAATAACTATTGTTCTATAGAGTATTGCTTGTGGATATTCACATGTCATCTTTACTTTCAGTTATTATATTGTTCATGCATACTCGCTATGCTAGGTTGTGATTATTAGGCATGCGATTATTTTTGTCGATTTATGGAATGGGAAGGGCCTGGGGTCTGGGATCATTCCTCACACTAGCATATTTTTGTATCGCTCTTGTCTTAGCATGCTTGTTGAGGGTAGGGTATCAAGGGGAGGACGTGGTACTGTGATCTCTAGCCTGGCCACCAGACTCTAGCCCTATCTCTATGCCGTAGGAAGCTGTGCTAAGATAGGGCCTACTGTGATGACATATAGGATTGATTAGTTGCAGTCCCAATTTGCAAGCCCTCACCAATAGGGGCTTACGTGTTGGTATAGATAGGGTATCAGGGGAAGTGTTGGCGGTGTATGATCCGGACACTTTAGCTCTATCTTTATTCCATGGTGGGTGCATGTAGGATGGAAATGATGTTTGATCCATTGGGAGGATTCACATACTCGTGTATAGAGGTGCGGTGGCCGCCGATCCTTTCTGTAGCACATTGCAAACTTAAAACCAGACCATAAAATATATACATGTTTTTAGATGTTGATGCAGGTTATATTTTGGAGTACTACGTGGATGTTCCAATGTATGGTGGTGTTGCTGCCTTGGATGTACAAGCAGATGAGGACGAGCATGACGCTTCATACGAGTGCCCTTTCTGTGTGGACCTCTAAGATGGTTTATTTTATTTTATTTTATTTTATTTCAGTTGGATTCATAAATTGTGTAAAGATATTTTATTTAAGTTTTGGTGTGGAGAATAATTGGTTACTATGCTTACTGAACTTAGTTCATTTAAAAGACTTCTATTGTATTTATTTATATTCTGGTTATGGTTATGTGCAATGGTTTGTATTAGTGGATACTGTCTTATTGAGATCCTGATGTGAACCGTTGGTTTAGTGGCTGTTCAATTACACTTCTGGTTCAATCGAAATTGGGGTGTAACTTAGCTTGCTTATGTAGTTGGTATGACACCTGGTGTAAGTAGTGTGCACGTGGTTTGTGGAGGGCAGTTCATTGTAACAAGCCTTAGACACCATCCGATGGCGTGGATAGGTGTTTGCTTTTGTTGCCGTTAGCATGTTTGCTTAGTGGAGGCGCATATGCACGTGATTTGCTCACTTGACACGTCAATCATGTGGGTGATCTCATTCACGATTGACCCATTGAGGCTTGATGTTGTCTCCGAGTTAGAGGACCTATAATCCTAAATCGAATGAAGAACCGTTCTTCGGTCTTGGGTCTGCGGAGCTGGGTCCCTTGATTGCTTAGATGCCTAGTAGGTAGTTGATGGGGAGCTGCGTCCCTTGATTGCATGGATGTAGAGTTTGCAGTTGGTGGGCAGCTAGGTCTTTTGTTTTCTTGGACACCGTGTAGGTAGTTGATGGGGAGTTGGGTCCCTTGTTTGCTTAGATGCTGAATAGGCAGTTGGTGGGAAGCTGGGTCCCTTGTTTGCTTAGATGCTGAATAGGCAGTTGGTGGGAAGTTGGGTCCCATGTTTGTTTGGACATCGAGTTGGTAGTTGGTGGGAAGTTGGGTCCCTTGTTTGTTTGGATGCCAAGTAGGTAGTCGGTGGGGAGTTGGCTTCCTTGCTTACTTAGACGCTCAGTTGGCAGTCAATGGGGAGTTGGGTCCTTCGCCGAATAGGCAGTCGGTGGGAGTTGGGTCCCTTGTTTACTTGGATGCAGAGTTGGTAGTTGGTGGGGAGCTGGGTCACTTGTTTGCTTGTTGCCACGTGTTGCTGGAGCCATGTATCGGTTTGCATCTTTATTTGCTCTTATCATATTGCCCCTTGCTATTTCAAGTTCGAAGGATTTGAAAGAACAAAATTTTATCTTTTTTTTTTTATTGAGGTTTCATCCGACCTCCATCGGCTCTTCCCTAGTGTGAACCAGGCGACTTCTCCGCTGACACTAGTACATGGGGGGTCATCTACTTGAACACCAGAGCCAACGTGGGGGGCAGACAAAAAGGTGTAAGCACCCCATTTTTGCCACTTCTCTCTTACCAGTTCTGGCTTACTTGGACCACTGAGTATCCTATGTCATCCCCAAACCTTAGAATGGTCCAAACCTGCTATAAATAGCCCCTTAGTGTCCAAACCCTATCCTGAGTCTGAACCAACCATAAATAAACCCCTTAGTGTCCAAACCCTAGGCTGAGTCCAAACTTGTCATAAATAGCCCCTAGTGTCCAAACCCTAGGTTGAGTCTGAACCTGACATAAATAGCCCCCTAGTCTCCAAACCCTAGGCTGAATTTGAATCTACCATAAAAAAACCCCCTAGTATCCAAACTCTAGGCTGAGTCCGAACCGGCCATAAATAGACCCCCTCGTGTCCAAACCCTAAGCCTAGTCTGAACTTGTCATAAATAACCCCTTAGTCTCCAAATCCTAGGTTGAGTCCAACTTGCTATATATGGATCATCTTGTTTTAAACCCCATTGGGTCCAAAACTGCCTTATTTAGGTCATCCGGGGTCATCTTCGAACCTAAAACCACCAATTACCATTTATGTGGGTATTTTGGTCATTTTGTCAAAGTTGGTCAAAATTTATCAAAGTTGGTCAAAGCTGGTCAAATTTGATCAAATCTAGTCAACTGGTCCATATTTATTCAATCCAGACCTCTCCCTATGACCCTAGGTTTATACCATTTTTAGTCAATTTTGACTGATTGATACCGTTAAGGTCAAACCTACATTTTGTGACTCATCCAATGTAATTTTTTTTTTTTATCCCGGAGCCCATTTATGGTTTGTGTGGTTACCTAGTATCTTTGGCCAAAAAATGAAAAGAATTGGGGAAGGTGCAAAAATGTGGACTTCCCAGGGGGCCATCCATCGTGAAATTGCTCTAGCATGAGCACGCTTAACTATGGTGTTGTGGCCAAATCCGGCCCCTTCTAGGACCTTTGAAGGTCAAATTTCTACACAACGTCATGCACATGGCTAAATGTCACCCATCCAAGCCCAACAGACCAGTCAAACTTGGTCAGATTTGGTTAAACCAGTCAACCCCGTCAAAACCTAGTTAACCCAATCAACTCGGTCAAAACCCGATCAAAACCCAATCAACTCAATCAAAACCTAGTCAAACCTATTGGAAATAGTCAAATCCAATTAAACCTAGTCAAACTTAGTTAATCCCAATCGAACTTAGTAAAGATAGTCAAACCTAGTCAAACTCAATCAACTCAGTTCGCACCTAGTCAATACCCATCCAGTCACCTAATGGCTCCCTAGGTGGCACGTTGAGTGCCACTTGGCACTAAAAGATTTCATGTCACCCCACTTGATGGTCCATGAAAGTGGTGCAGAGAGAGGGTGGAGAGAGAAAGAGAGAGAGAGAGAGGTTGGAAGTCCAACTTGAGCCCATCATGTCCTAGGCTAATCATGGGCCTATGTCAACCCTAATGGGCATATGTAGGAGGGCTAAATGTGATCCTCCTTTCTCCTTAAGGGTTAAATTGCGATTAAGTGAGAAATAAAGCCAAAAGTGCAAAAAAAGGTAAATTATGCAAAATCCAAAATAACAGAAATACAAAAAATGAAAATAAGATCTTGGGGGGTCCTCCTCCCCCAAGAAGGGAGAGCCAAAACCCTAACTATAGGAGAGGAGAGAGAGGATGTGTGAGTTGGCGTAGAACGGAATCCAATGAGAGAGGAAAAGATGGGAAAATGAGAATGGAAAGAAATAAGAATAAGATTATGGAAAAAAGCTAACGGGAGGGAGAAAAATCAAAGATCCTATGTGCCAATGCCAATTGAAAGTAAATGCTTTGGCCATTAGGAGGGTGCCACTTATCCACAAGGGTTCACTTTAAGATTGTGTGTTAGCTTGGAGGTTTTGACTAATACACATAAGGAAGAAAAATAAGGAAGATGGAAACAAATAAAACAAAAAGTGGATTCCATTCCACATATTCAAAGTCAAAGTGAGTGCCAATAGTGTAGTGACTTGTCGTGTAGCAATATTGGATACAATCTAAGTTAAAATTAGGAAATTAGCTAATAGGTTAAGAAGGAAAGCCATTGTAGCAAAGAAGGAAGGAGAAAGATGTTGTGAGTTGGCATGAAGGCCTATACAAAGAGGAGCAAAGAGGGAAAAGAGGTCCCTTTACATGTTTTTGCCACTGTCCACTCCCTAAAGTCGTGGATAGCAAGGAATAGGTGAGAAAAAAAGAGAGAAAAAGAAAAGAAAGCAAAGAAGAAAGAGAAAAAAGAGGTAGAAAAAAAGGAGAGGAAGAAAGAGGGAATGAGGAACTCAACTTCTCCTTCAAAGTTGCAGCTTGGGGTCTTCATCATATTAATTGGCCAAGGTATGGATTTGAAACCTAATTCCATTGATGTTATATGCATGCTCATGGATGTTTAAATAGAGGTCTCATAGGAGGGGGGAGATCAGTAGAGGTCTCATAGGAATAATGCTTGATCTATGCGAATGTATGCCTTCTTCTATGATTTATGTCATGAATTTGCTATAGTTAGTATTTTAATAAAATATAGTTATATGAGAAGTGTTTGATCTGAATTTGAGTTCTATCCATGGAGAATTACTCATGCAATAAATCCATGAATGGAGTATATTTTTTGAAAGAATTAGACTCGAACCCGACTGTTGGAATGATTTCAGACATAGAAGATGAGATCCATTGATCTCCCAAAAATTATGGTAGATGTCCATTTGAGTTAGGAAGGTTCTCCAAAAGCCTAGGTCGATTTGGATTTGGGAAAGTCCCCAAACAATTCGTACAACATGCTATGCATAGAAACAAAGCTAGTAAAATACTACTCTGTAAATCCTCATAGAACTGGGTCTTGTATCCATCATCTAGACTTGAGTCCTTCAGATAAAAGATGGCCCATAAAATGATCTAATTTTATAAACTAGTTTGAAGTGATTCCAATGAAAATTTGATATATATATATATATATATATATATATATATATATATATATATATATATATATATATATATATATATATTACTGAATTTGGGTAGACTGGGAACAAAATCTGGACTTGAATTTTGCATCATGTTAGGTGTTAGTTTTAACCATCTTAATGATTGATTTTGCTCACATTCTCATAGAAATTATAGGTCTATCAACCTAGTTTCTTGTCATATGATTTGTTTGTGATATGGATGAATGATTGATTTTATATTGAATTTACATTGGACAGAACCTGTAATAGGTCTGCCTAGAATGCATTATTCATGATCATGGGCTTATAAATGGGTCCCAAAGTAGAATTAGGCCTTAATTTCTTCATGAGAATTGTAGACCTAGCAGTCTAGAACATCTTAGTGTATTATTTTTTTTTATGCTTATAAAATATTTTATTATTATTTCATTGACACTGGTCCGAATCTGGGACTAGTCTGGTTAGTGTAAGAGTCTGACCTTAGGAGGGTTTTTTGACCTACGTGAAGCATTTTCTAGTCCTGACTCCTTGAAATGAATTGTAGATCTTTAAGTCCTATTCTAATGGACATAAGTTGCGTCACTTTTGGATATGGAAAGCCCCCTGTCTGTCAGTTCTACCACAAGCTGACAAAAGCTGAAAATAGAACCTAGACAAAACATTACCCGAGCTTAGGTGGGATTTTTTATGGGCTTAAGCTCAAAATTAGGACTTCACTTCTTTAAAGAAGTTGTATCCTTTTAAGAGAGCTTCAATTTGATATATTTTTTTGTCTCAATCGACCTTTTGAAAGTAGGGTTACGAGTTGATATGCTTCTATTGTCTACTTTGAATACATGCTATTTGGTGATTTCATTCATTTATAACATTTTTTTACTGTTGACATGTTCTTATGCTTTAATCATGTTTTTAACATGTTCTTGTGTTTAAATGATATACTTGACATGTTCGCATGCTTAGATGCCGTATTTGACATGTTCATATGCTCATATGCATAGATTTAGTACTTCACATGCCCATATGAATAGATGCCATTTTGGTGCTCACATGCTTCTTGGTTATTTTAAGAATTTTCTGTAATTGCTATATTTAAAATGATATCATATTTGACAATAACTTACTTTTTGCAACACCCTAGCCGAATTGCCATGTTGAACACACTTAGAAGCCAAATTAGGTATGGAGATGTGCATTTAGGCATTCACATTCATGGTAAGGGAAAGGCATAAGAAACCCTAAAAATCTAAATAAAAAAAAAATGATACCTTGCCAACCTTTCAAAAGTAGGGCTTGGATCAAAAGGGTAGTTTTAGGACGATCCCTACCGCTCATTTTCCCTAGGGTACAGTAACCAAGATATGTGTGCTTTGAATTCATCCATAGACCTTCTAGGATCATCTTTAGTTCACATGGATTATCTGTGTTTCGACCCACATGGGTCATCCCATCATTTTTGAGCTATGTGGATCCTAATTCTTAGGGAAAACCCTTAGGATAAGTGGGCAATTTGAAAAGATTCCTAAATACAGTTCCACACCTCAATCTATATGGTCTACCTATATCCTTTTTTAAGTGCCTAACACCTTACCAAATTGTACCCTGAATGCTTATTCATTTTTTAATAGACCAAAATCAACATTTTGGGTCCTGAGTCAATAAAAGTCTTAATCTATGATGAGACTACATTTGAGGTCCTAGACCTCAAATTAAGTAGCTACTCCAAATCATTATTGTCCATCGATGAAGGTGGACATGATCAAAGGCAAAGCCGATGATCCATAATTTTTAGGAAACCCAAAGGTGAATAAACTCCCATGTCTTCATATAAGGTTAACCCTGTTAGGGTGAAACCCTTGGGACCTTTGGCTACTATGCACCTAGAGTCGGCGCGTTTAGGTGATGAGCAATGTGATGGCCCATGAGGGATAATTGAAGTAGAAACCCCATATGTCTTAGGGTTGGAAGGCCCATCGAAGAGGAATAGGGCAAACCTAGGTGGTGATGGTACGTAATTTCTATACTTGGCTTCTGTAAAGATATTGTGTATGTCTTTCTTTTCATATGTCTTATTGATGTTTGCTATTTGTGTTTGTAGAGGCTGGAGCCACAGGGGTCCAACGGGTTGCTAAAGTTATTGCTCTGATGCTCCCAGGAGCTTCACTAGCGGCAGATGTTTAGGGAACCCCACATACTGGGATTCAGGAATAACCCTACCCCATGTTGACATCCAAAGGACCTTTGAAGAGGTACCTCGTAAGGCCTCATTGGGGGCTCTTGAAGTGGCCCAGACGAGCATGAGGATTTCCTTTAAGTCATTAGTGAAGAGGGAGAATGTGAAGACAATGGATTCCAAAGCCAAACGACAGAAGGGACTAGATATGGAGGGCCCGAAAGTGGAGTCAGTGGAAGTGCCAGAGGGCACATTTGTCCCCAGGTGGGACGTGCATGTCACGAACACGGTACTGCATGACACAGGTGTTGTGGAGCAATTGTTGACGAGGGGTGTGCTGGCCTTGAATGGTGATCATATTGCTGCAATGTCCAAGGAAGAGTTCAAAACTTCTTTCTTTCAGAGCCGAGCAAGGGTAACTTTAGGCGTTGCCTTTCTGATTTATTTTCCAAGGTTGTAGATGTATTTCATTGTGTTGAAGTTGTTTTTGTAGGAGATGACAACATCTTCATTTTGTGGTGGAAGGTGGAGGAGGTTCAAATGGCGAACAAGGAGCTCCACTAAGCAAATGTCAAAGTAGAGGGAACTTTGGCCAAGAATACAAAGCCCTACAAGGATTTGTCCTATCATTGACCGTCACAAAGTGGACCTTCAGATGGAGCAAACAAATTCTAAGATGATCCGTGCTGACTTGGAGAAGGTGAGGGGTCAGTTGACCGTTGCTAAGAAGTCTGCTACTGCAAAGGTGGATAAACTTAAGGCTGATTTGACTAAGGCTAATGCCAAGGTCGAGGAATTGACTTTTGAGGCTTCTAAGGCAAAGTACTTGGCAAAGAAGGCATGGTCTGACCTCCACTATTAGGAGTTTATTGGGGAGACGAAGATGAAGGATGTGGTCCATAAGGCTTTGCGAGAATTCAAAAGTCTGAAGAGGGGTAGATGTTTGCTTTCGAGGCTGTGGAGAAGTTCAAGCAATCTGTAAAGGAGAAGCAATTTAGATTGAGTTGGTCTAAGGTGGCCATCCATTAAGTGTTGGGGTGGTTATGCTCTTATGTTCTCGATCATGCGCCAAACTTCGACTTCTTAAGCTGCGAGTTCATGGTGGCAGCCTTCCCAGAGCTGAAGAAGAAATCCCCAAAAGCTCTCTCCTCTTCAGTCCCTGCAACTGTTGTGTAGTCTGCAGCACCCTTAGAAGTGACTCCTTTGGCATTGCTGTCTTCGGTTCCTCCTTCTTCCTTAAGGCAGAAAGAAAAGGTTACTCATCCTCTTCTAAAATCATGATGATGTATTTTTTTATTGTGCAAGTAATTAAACTGCTTACTTGTATATGTATCATACTTTTTTTTTTGGAGAAATGAAGAGTATAGTTAAATGATTTTTTCTTATGATCCAACTTGCGTATTTTTCAATGTCCTTACAAATTTTTGAACTCAAAACCAAATAAGATGTCAGGAAAGGAAACTTTGCTTAGGGGTAGTACGTTATTAGGTTATAGGAGTTCTATGTTTGAGGGATGGGTGTTCCATCCATGTTAGCAAGATTGTAAGACCATGGGCGAGTCATAGCTGCAACTTTGTAAAGGCTTTCCCAGTTAGGAGCCAAGTTTCCTTGCAGCGTTGGAAGAGAAATAGAATCTTTCTTGAGGACAAGATCTCTAATTTGGAACAATCGTTCACGTACATCGAAATTGTAGAATCATGCCATTATTTGCTGATAAATGGCTAGCTTCTGATTCACAGTTTTTTGAACGTCTTTGAGCATATCGAGATTGATTTGCATGTTCTTTGGATTTGTCTCCTCAGAAAAATGGAAGACTCGGCATGTGGGTTGAACAACTTCCACAAGTAGCAAGGCTTCTGTGTCGAAGGTTAACATGATGGGAGTTTTGCTTGTGGGGGTCCGATTATTAGTTCGACAAGACCATAATACACTGGGAAGCTCATCTACCCAGGAACCCTCTTTGGCTTCTCAGCGTCGGGCGAGTCCATGTAGAAAAGTGCGATTGGTGGCTTCTGCTTTCCCGTTGGCTTGTAGATATGCCACAGATGTAGTATGATGTTTGATCTGGGAGCCTTGGCAGAATTCTTGAAAGGATTTGGCAGTAAATTGGGTACCATTGTCCGTAACCAGTATCCAAGGAATACCATATTGGTACACTACTATGATTCTGAAGAATTCTTTGACTCATTTGGTTGTAACTTTTGCCATTGCTTTGGCTTTAACCCATTTAGTGAAGTAGTTTATAGCCACGATGAGGTACTTTTTTCTTACTGAGCTTTTGGAAAAGATTCAAGTATATCCATTCCCCATTTGGAAAAAGGAATGTGAATGGTCACAGGCTGAAGTAGAGCTACAGGAAGGTATGGAATAGGTGAGTAGAATTAACATTTCTTGCATGTTTTGACTAACTTGATGCACTGCTTTAACATTTGAGGCTAGTACAAGTTTAAGGACACGGTGACATAGAGCTTGAGCACCTGTGTATTTGCTGCAGATGCCTTAGTATACTTCGCGAATAGCTCAAACAGCTTCAGAGGGATAGAGACAGCATAGGTATGGTAGAGTCAAGGATTTTTGAAACAACATACCTTCATGGATTATGTACTATCGTGCCTTAACTTGAATCTTCTATGCCTCCTTCTGGTTGATTGGTAATTGATTGTCTCACAGATAGGAAATGAGGAGGTCCATCCAACTTTGCTTGGAATTAATTGGTGTGACTATTAAGACTGGAGCTATGCTGGGTTGGGATAATTCATCGACATAGACAGCTCCATCCAAGTCGGTGAGGCTGGCATTTACTAGCTTGGAGAGGGCATCTGCTTTAGAGTGTCCTCGCAAGAGATGTGATGTATTTTAATTTGATTAAATTTTGTGAAAGCTCATAGGCTTTCAAGAGATAGGACTGGAGGTGTGGCTGTTTGGCTTCATAATCATCGATGGTCTGTCACACAAAAACTTCTAAGTCACTGTATACTATCAGATGATCTACGATTAGACTTTTGGCAAGCTTGAGTCTGGCTAGTAGTGCCTCATATCAATGGTGTTATTGGTTATAGAAAATTTGAAATATAGAGATGTTTGGATTTTAAATCCTTCGGGGCTAACTAGGATGTGTCTTGCTCCGACATGTTCTTCGTTGGAAGATCCATCCACATAGAGGTTCCATGTAGGCGTAGCTAACTGTGATGGAGGTTCATGTGTGTAACTTTGGACGGCCAGGTGATCAGGTTCCATTGTTGACAGATACTCAATGAGTGGAAGAGTAGGGATATTCTCTTCATTGGGGAGGGTTGACTCGATGATGAAGTCGGCTAGTACTTGAGCTTTGATGGCTTTGTATGGTTGATATTTGATGTCAAATTCTTTGAGTTTGATTACCCAATTTATCATTCATCCTGAAATGTCCACTAAGGATAAAATCTTCTTCAATGGTTTGTTTGTCAATACGGTTATAGTGTGTTCCTAAAAGTAGGGTCTAAGCTTTCGAGCTACTATAATTAGGGTCAATGTTATCTTCTCGATTGGATGATATCTAGACTCAGCATCCAGAAGAACCTTGCTAACATAATATATGTCATTTTATACTTTGGCAATTTCTTTGACTAGTACCGTACTGACTGTGGCTAATGAGACTGCAAGCTAAAGGTGTAGTTCATCTTCAAGTTCAGGCTAGACGAGGAGTAGGGGAGAGGAGAGGTATTTCTTTAACTCGATGAAGATAACTTGACAGTCGGGAGTCCAGGTAAAGGGTTTGGTTCCTTTGAGAGTTTTGAAGAAGGAAAGGCAACAATTTACAGATTTGGATATGAATCGCCCGAGACCTGCTACTTAGCCTCTCTGTTCTTGTGCTTCCTTGGGCTTAGTGGGAGTAGGCATGTTTTGAAGAGCACCTACATTTGAAGGGTTAGCCTCAATGCTCCTTTGGGAGACCATGAACCCTTAGGATTTTTCCAACTGTACGCCTAAAGTACATTTGAGCGGGTTCAGTCTCATTTTGTTTTGCCGAAGGATGGCTAAGGCTTCAGTAAAGTCAGAGAGATGTGAAGAGGAATAAGGACTTTTGATAGGGAAGTCACCAACAAGACTTCCATCTTTCAGCCAATTTGGCTCTGAAAGACCTTGATCATCAGATGCTGGTAAGTTGCCTCGGCGTTTTTGAGTCCAAAGGGCATAACCGTGTAACAATACAACCCTTTATCCATGATGAAGGTGGTGTGCTCTTCATCGAGACATTTGATTTTAATCTGGTTATATCCCAAGTATTTGTTTATGAACAAGAGTAGTTTATGACCCGTGGTAGCATCTATTAATTTATCAATACGAGCCAAATGATAAATATCCTTAGGACAAGATTTATTAAGGTCATTGTAGTCTATACATAAACGCCATTTACCATCTGGCTTGGGAACTACAACCACATTAAAGATCCACTTAGGATATTGGGCTTCTCGAATAATCCTAGCTTTCAGTAACTTTTTGACCTCTTGGTTGATTACTACTTGTTGTTTGGGGGCAAAAGTATGTTTCTTCTGGTGAACAGGCTTGTGCTAGGGATGGAGGAAGAAATGGTGCACCATGAGGTTTCTGGGTATGCCTGGCATATCATCAACAGTCTAGGCAAAAACACATCTGAGTGGGCTCGGATGATGTATATTAATTCGTCGCGGAAGGCTCCGAAAAGGGAGGAACCAATGTGGAAGACTCGGTGTAGGTGGTCTGGGGAGAAAGGGATTTGAACCAGTTCTTCAGCTAGCTCAGTTTGCTATCACTGCAAGTCATCATGAATATCCTCAATCTGCATTGGTTGGACCAGGGCGACCTCATTGTGGGCTTTTGGCTCAAATGCATAGCACCTTCACGATACTAATTGGTTGGTTTTGTGGTAGCCAACCCCATAGGGCGATTGGAATTCCATCACTTGATAGTAGGTGGAGAGAGAAGCCCCTAATTGGCTCATATTGGGTCATCCAAGGATGATATTGTATTTAGAAGGGAGGTTGACGACCATGAAGTTTATCATAAAATATGCTCGTTTCTGGTTTTTGGCCGAAGACAACTTCTAAATGGACAGCTCTTCATACATTTATTGGGTCATCGGTAAAGCCAATCAATCTATACTCAACTGGTCTGAGTTGGTCTTCTGATAGGTGCACACATTGAAATGGATGATAATAGCATGTCAAAACCATTGCCAATGTCCACGAGAACTTGTTTGATACTGAAGTTTGCTCCTATCCCCATGGTTATGACTAGGGGGTCTTGATGGGGAATTGTGGCATCGATCAAATCGTCATCTCTAAAGGTGACGAAGTCACCTGTTCGAGCTTTCTTATGAGGTTGCTCAGTTTGGGTCAGGCATCTTACGTAGGCTTTTTGAGCTCTCCAGGAGGTATTATTAGAAGATAGTCCTCTAATAATGGAGTAGTGTGACAGGAATATCGTCTTGGTCAGGGAGAGAGAGAATTCATACTCTGGGCTTAGCCAGTCGATGACTTATCGCGGGGGTTACGAGCCCGTGCCTACCAAGTGGAGACTCAATTTAAGGAAAGAGGGTGAGACAAGCTTCTGGTAGAAGGGTTATCCAGAGGAATCATATGGATCATTTGAACTTGGGCATGAGGTAAGGCTGGCGACTTATCTACGTCAGGGTCGAAGTCATCTCTTCTTTGCCGCTTTGCTGAACCATCAGCATCTTTATGACCCGCATGCCACGAACCCAGTTTAACCTTATGTTCTCGTGTCGTGACCGGCCTTCTCATCAAAATCGGCTTAAATGGATCAGTCGTATGAAGAAACCACAATGTCAGGTGAGCAAACCAGTCAAAACAGTCAAACCAGTAAATTTGGTTTGTGTGGTCACATGTGTGGTGGAACATATGGTCGACTAGGTTGACTATTTTGGAATTGTATGGTCGATGGATTATGCGACCACACCATCGACCGCACGAACCCAGATCAAAGTCCATGATTTGGAAACTTTCCAAGTCAAAGGGGATCTCTTTCCTAAATAAAAGAGGACTCTATATGGAGGTTTTCCCTCTATAGAAAGGACGTCCCTCTATCCTCTCTCACTCTTTTGGATTAATCTCAAACCCTAAACCTAAGAGAGAAAAAGAGTAGAAGAGAAGGATAAGGAGATTTGGAGAAAAAGACTGAGAGGAAGGTTTTGCAGAGAAGGTTCTAACTTCCTACGGTAAGCCAAGGTATATAACTTATCTCTATAAATGCAGATCGTATTGAATAAGGTTTTCTATTGTGGATTGGGGATGTCAAACCAATATGATCCATGTGATCCTTTGAGTAAATCTCAAGGATAACCATAAGGGATTGGTTAGGGTTGATGGTTAATGAGAAACTGTAAATAATGGTCATAGGATAACCATAAAATGAACCCTGGTGATGAGCCGAGAAATTGACTCAAGAAGAACTTGGATTGAAAGTAAAAATTGACCAAAAATCATATGGTCGTAGCAGTGGTCGACCATAGGGTGACCAGTGAGTCGACCATAGATATTCAAAAAGTTCTCAAAAATTGTGTGGTCACATGTGCGGTCGCATGTAGTGCGACTACATGATCGATCGTACATCGTGTGGTTGCATATATTGAGACCATAGGGTCGACCACAGGGATTGACCACACAATAACAACAAGCATATTTTGAGATCAAACAAAGTTTTTGACTATTGTAACTTGAGGAAATTAATCCCTAACTTAAATTCATTAATTGTTTAGGTTCTCAATAGATTCAAAGTGATTTCCAAAGCTTGGGAGAGGAACAAACATCAATCAAAGGTGAGAGAACAAGACCTAAACTGATTGGAAAATAATACTTTATGTTTCTTTTATTTCATCCAATGCCATGAATGATTCTATGCTTATATGCTTGTAATGTGCATCTCACATGTCATCCAATATTATTGCTATTCTTGTTCATGCATAGTTACTTTATTGTTTCTATCATGTTGATGGATGATGATAGGAATAGGCATGTGTTTGTGAGTGTGGTTGGTGTGCTATGTGGGGAAGGATGTTTAATCCCTAAATCATGCTTCACATTGACATCGTCATATCGTCATTACCATAGCGAAACTATTATGTCGTAGGACATCAGAGGAGGTGGTTTCGAATCGTGTGGTCTTTGACTCTACCGGGGGGCCTTAGCTTTATCTCTATGGACGTATTGAGGGATGCTAGGGTGAGGCCTTGGATATATTTGGATGGCATTAGGATTGGTTATTTGTGAGCCTAGTTTACAAGCCCTCACCAATAAGGGTTTACGTATTGGTATGGATAGGACATCAAGGAAAGTGTTGACAGTGTGTGATCCAGACACTTTAGCTCTATCACTATCCCATGGTGGGGTTGATGTGGATGACAATGGTGTTTGATCCATTGGATGGGCTTATACATCGGTGTATAGAGGTGTGGTGGCTGCCAATCCTTTCTATAGCATAGTTGTAAACTCAAAACCAGACCAAAGATATTGAATTGAATGCACGCATATGTTTGCATATTATTTTATTTGCTCACTGAGCCATTATGTGTGCTCACCTTTTCAACATCAAATATTTTTAGTTGGAGATGCAGGTCCTACTGTAGAAGACTACGTGAATGCGTCATTGTATGGACACATGGTGGCTATAGACGTGGAAGTTGGGGAGGATGTGCATGATCTATCATGCGAGTGCAACCAATGTGTTTTTGATTAGTTTAATTATTTTGAGTACTGGAACATGTAATGGATTATTTTACTTTATGTCTTGAATCATTTGGAGATAATTGAATTTAATTACTTATTTTCATTGTTAGACCTCAGTTCATTATTTATAAATACTTCTGCTATTTAATTATTATCTCTGATTATTACTATAGAATATATTTGGTTTAATATGGTGTATATGGTCTATACGAGATCTTGGTTTGAACCATTGGTTCTTATGACGATTCATCATACTACTGGTTAGTCTAGAATTGGGGTGTGATAGTTTGGTATCAGAGCTTTCGGGCTCTACCTATCAAACCTGAATACTTCTACAAGAGTCATGAACTGACTTAGGATAAATTTAAAAGCTTTAATACAAACACACCATAAGCACATGTATTGCTTGAGACATAACTTAAACATGACAATAATGTACATATAAAAGGTGGAACCATATGTATATACGGACAGAAGAAAAAAAGATATAAATGTACCCTAATAAATAAATAACATATGGTGCGATCTACAAAATAGACAGTTGCCTGAGTATACAAAGGATATAGTATAGTAACAAGAAGGGAACATCTATAAAGTAAAAAAAAATAGAATACTGAGTTGATAGTCACAGGATGTGGAACTCGATGTATGACAAAGAAAGAAGAAAAATGACTAGAAATGCCTAAATCCTTGTAGAGGTAAAGGGAAAGATCTCGGGCCAAATCCAACAGAGATAGGAAAACAATGGTCATACATCAGAAAATAAGAGTAACTATAAAAGAAGATTAAACTCTACTCTTGGGTGACGTGGAGACTCTGAGTGAAGTCCGTCACACGTTGGTCTGTTGCCGCTAAACATTAAGAAGATGTCGCAACCTTACCACACCACTATCTGGGTCGAGAACAGGTAATGAGAACCCATTTAAGGAGATGCCAAATAATGATAATCAAACTGGAGCAAATCAAAAGGGTGAACAACTAGGCCACTCCAGCCAATTTACCTAGACTACCAAATGCCTTGGCCATGGTTATAATAAACTTGACCTGGTAAAATACAAGAGTAACAACAGATGATACCGGCTATGCAAGTTGCCATGAAAATCACTACCCAAGTTGCCAATGCTACACCAATACCCCCAGGTCAGACCAAGTATGGTATCAGTTGGTAGCAACACTGTATCTTTAGCACCCATTAGCATAACACAGTGCCTACTATACAATAGGTCCTACTAATGCACACCTCAGTGTAGAATCCTGATGCACAACAAGCAGTGTATCAAGGTGGTTACCCTTATCAGTCACCGATGTATGGGATAGCTGCATCATGGTAGAATGATCTGACAAGGGTTGAGGAATATTTCCTGAAGATAAAGCTTCAGACGTTTTCAGCACGAAATCAAATCTATTGTGGCCATATGTCAAGATAGGTATATATAGGATGCGGTGCATCATTGACTTATTCTTATAAATATAGAGGATGTACATACTTGATTCTAAATTGTCGTGTCTTGACAGGATACCTTCTCGATTCAACCTGTCAATTAGAGTTATAGATATTGTTTCCTTAGAATTAGTCCTGATTATACCAAGCTAAGCTACTCTCATGATCGATAATATGAATATAGATATGAACTGAATAAACAGTTAAAGGTTTAATCATTTTGAACGTACATTTTTTTGATTTATACCTGAGTTATTGATGTACCAAATTTTTTTTCCTAGATTTATTCCCATACTGCCTTGACCAATGGCATTATATACTTGATAAAATCTGTAACCTTGAGGCTAAAAGCTGTAAAACCTTTATTTTCATGTATTTGGACCATCATGTAACCTAACGACCTTTGGATGTCAGTTGGGTTACAATAGATTTACTCTTGATCATCTAAATCTAGGTTCACTAGATAAAATAAATAATCGTCATCATATTGAATTTGAAAAAAAAGTAAGGAATTGCTTTTGAACAAACGTTCTGATTCTTATATTTCTCGACCTTTGTTGATAAAGATGTTTAGTTAATAAAGAAATTATTAGAGGGAAGATGACTGAATTCATATTAGATTCTATAACTGAGAAACCTCAAATGAAGTAATGGAAAATCTATTTTGAGATTGCTAGATGGATGGATTTAAGTCAGGGTCTGTAAAAGAGTGCACAAGCAAAAAGTGAGAACTATCAAGAGCAACTAGTACATAGTAGATAGCGCTCGAATAGAGTTAAAGATGGCTATATTGGTATGAATCTTGTCAAGGTAAAAGATTTCTAAAGGCATATCTAAGAATGGATACAAGGACGAAATAAAAAATAGTGGTATTGATAGTACTTGGTTTAGTATAATTATTATTGAGTTATTCTCAATGTCGTAGAGATGAGAATTTGGCAAAATTAATGAAATTATAAGCATATACCCTAATGCTTATAAGTAGACTTGGGATATGTAGTGAGTAAACAATCAAGAATGCTTTTCAGGATATATGAAAGAGAGTTCAGGGTAGAATAGCAGTAATAAAAGAAATGTAAGCTAATGAGCGTAATATGAGATTATTAACGATAATCTTTGAAAAACTATAAGAGATGAAGGAACTAGATGTGCTCTAAAAACCTTTGAATCATATTTTACTAATTTAAGCCCTTTTGGACTAGATGTTGCATTGGATGAGTATTATGAACAATGTTCGAATCATATGGATGGACAAAATTTGGACACAACCTAATTTGACTTGAGATGACAGACTTTGACGTCATCTTGAGATGGACTGGTTGTCTCAACACTCTATAAAGTTGTTATGTGCATAGAAGAGGTTGTCATTCAAGAGCTAAGATGGGATATAATTTAGTTTTGTTGAAAGCACATTGTCTAGGAAGTAAAAGCTTATCCTCTCTACACTAAAGGCTAGGAGATGCCTTGAAAAGAAAGGAGTTGGATATCTGGTATCTGTGATGAACGTTACCAAAGAAATACTACAGATGAAAGATATTGAAGTGATGCAAAAATTCCCTGATGTGTTTCCAGAAGACTTGCCTGGGCTGCCACCTGATCGTACGATCGAGTTCGTTATCAACTTGTTACCAGGGATGACACCTATGTCTAAGGCACCCTATAGAATAGCTCTTACAGGGTTGAAGGAACTAAAGACTCAACTATAGAAATTATTAGACAAAGGTTCTAATCGATCAAGTATTTCATCACGGGAGCGCCAGTGCTATTTGTGAAGAAGGATGGTAGTGTTCGGCTATGTATGGACTACCAAGAATTGAATAAGCTCAAGATCAAGAATTGATATCCACTACCTCAGATCGATGACTTGTTTAATTAGTTACAAGAAGCAAAGGTATTTTCTAAGATTGATCTTTGGTCAAGATATCATCAATTGAAGATTAAGGTTATTGACTCACACAACGGATCTTAGAATAGCCTTACAATAGCTATGAAGGGAGATGCTTTATGCCAAGTACAAGAAGGGTGAGATTTAGTTAAACAAATTGATCTTCTTGGGCCACATAATATCATCAAAATGATTAAAAATGGACCCCAGTAAGATAGAAGAAATCATAGGGTAGAAGCGCCCAAGAACATTGCAAAGATAAGAAGTTTCTTGGGTTTAGCTGGTTATTACAGATGATTTATGGAGGATTACTCTAGGATCGTAGTACCTCTTACCAAGTTAACCAGGAAGAGAAGAAGTTTATTTAGACTGACAAGTGTGAAGAATGTTTCCAGACTCTAAGAGCAAGGGTGATATCAGCTCCCATCTTGATCATTCTGGCACCAAGGGAACCTTTTACCCTACCTACCAATGCTTTTGGATTGGGTCTAGGATACGGGTTGTTGCAAGGTAAACACATGATTGCATATGCTTCAAGACAACTGAAGGAGCATGAAAAGAGTTACCTTACTCATGACTTGGAGTTAGCAGCTGTGATTCGTGCAATCAAAACTTGGAGACATTATCTATACGAAGAAGAATTTGAGATAAAATCAGATTACAAGAGTTTTATTTATCTTTACCCAAAAAGAGTTGAACAAGAGGCTAAGGAGATGGTTGGAACTCCTGAAGGATTATGACTATGATATTCAGTACCTCCGAGCAAGGCTAATGTGGTAGCTGAAGCTTTGAACAAAAAGGGGAATAATGAAGCCAGAAGAAGAACCTAGTACAAACACCGCCTTGTATTCTGCAGCAACAGAAGATTTGGAGGAAAAGTAACATTTAATAGAAACTCATGATGATCTAATTGAGCGAGAGCTTATAGATGAACTTATGAAGCAATAGTTCCTCGCTTGCATTCGTAGCGTTAAAGATCATCTTTGATTTGATGGATGAAGTGAAAACAGTAATTCTGTTAGATCCATATCTGAGAACTGTGCAAGAAGATTTAGAGAAAGAAAAACCTAATCCAGACTTTACATTGGATTCAGATAAGGTACTCAGATACAGAGGATGATTGTGTATACCTGAAGGTGAAGACTCTGACATCATGAATAGGATAATGATAGGAGCCCATTGTGTCACACCCTAATTCTGAACCAACCAGAATGGTGTGAGTGAACCGTCACTGAACCAACGGTTCACACCAGGATCTCAAATAGACCGTATCCACTCATACAAACCATTGCACATAACCACAATCAGAATATAATAAATACAGAGGAAGTCTTTAAATAGAATGAACTGAGTATTCTATTGATAAATTTAAATAAAGTAATCAATTATTCAAATTCCAAACATAAACTAAATATCTTTACATCTCTTTAATCCAATTGAAAATAACTGAAACAAATAAAATAAAATCAAAGGTACACGTAGAAAGGGCACTCGCATGAAGCGTCATGCTCGTCCTCTCTTGCCTGTACGTCCAGAGGAGCAATGCCTCCATACGTCGAAGCATTCACGTAGTCGTCCACCGTGTAACCTGCATCAACATCTAAAATGATGTGTACACAAAGGGTAAGCTCACAACTTAGCAGTAAGACAATCAGACAGTGTATCAATATTATAAGCATGAGTAACAATCATTTTATGTTATGGTCTGGTTTAAGTTTGTAATGTGCTATAGAAAGGCTCGGAGGCCGCCTCACCTCTATACACAAGTGTGTAGCATCGCACAGTAGATCACACTACCACCGACCCACATGCACCCATCATGGAATAGAGATAGAGCTAAGGCATCCACTACCTCCCCTGATACTCTACCCATACCAATACATAAGCCCCTACTGGCTAGGGCTTGCAAACTGGGCTCGCAACTAACCAATCCTATATGTCATCACTGTAGGCTTCATCCTAGTACAGCTCACTACGGCATAGAGATAGAGCTAGAGTGTGGTGGCCGGGCTGGAGACCACAATGCCACACCTCCCCCTGATGCCCCACCTGCATCAAGCATACTAAGACAGAACAATATGCAAGTAGACCCTATCCCAACATAACTCCCTACGATATAGAGATAGAGCTAAAGCATCGTGGCCAGGCCAGAAACCACATGTCAGAGACCACAGTGCCACAACATCGTGGCCAGGCCAGCGACCACATGTCAGAGACCACAGTACCACGACCTTCCCCTGATGCCCTATCAGCACCAAGCATGCTAAGATAGAATACTACAAAAAGGTGCCAGTGTGAGGAATGATCCCAGGCCCCAAGCCCTTCCCATTCCACACACCACGAAAACATCCACATGCCTAACAATCACATCCTATCACATGGAATATGCATGAACAATAATAATAACTGAAAATAAAAGATGACATGTGAATATGCACAACCATCACATCATATATTCAGGGTTATTATTAACAATGTTTTACCGTCCTTTATTTATTAGGGTTTAGGTCAAATTCCCTTACCTGACGCTCGTTTGATAGCTTGCTCCACGTTGCAAGATCCAAACGTGCTATCACAGAGTCCTACATTATATTAGGATTCAATTAGAATAGTTTCTTAGGGTTCCACGTTGGTCGAAAAACCAACAGAGTTCAAAATCAGCCTTTCAGAGCTGATCGGTCGCAACATACCGGTCGCATCTCTGTGGGAAAACTAGCAACCGGTATGGTCGACCGGTATGTCTCCGGAAGACCATACATTAGGTTTTTCAACTGCCGTCGATCAATCTCCATGTATTTCCAGGGTTTTTCCTATCCATTCTAAGTCTGAGCTTTGAGTTAGAGTTGTTTCTAACTCATTCAAGTCTAGTTTCGATGATATTCATCCTAGAACTCGAATCTAGGGTTTGACGGCAAAGTAGGGTTTAATGGCCAATTAGGGTTTAGATCAATACCTGCTTTGCATGGTATTGATCCAACCATACTAACTATCCTAGAGTCACAATGTAAGAGGAATGATTCAAAACACTTACCGTCAACTGGCGTAAGGTGAGTGTCGTCAAACGGCAATGGCGGCACTTCCTTCTTCTTCCTAGTTCATTCTCTTTCTCCAATCTCCTTCTCCTCTCTAGGGTTTGTGAGGATCGATGGAAGGGATTCTAGGAGGCTTAGAGGGGTTTAAATAGGCTAGGAATTAGGTTTAGGAAGCCTCTTAGGATTAGGAAAGTCTTAAGATTCGAAATTGGGAAAGTGGGACCCGCAGAGATTCAATTCCGGATCTTGGTAGTCTGCTGCGCAGACCATAACGGTCGACCGGTACCAAGACCGGTACCATCAACCGGTATGAAATCATACTTATTTTGGTCTGTTTGGTCCGATTTCCTACCTGATTGTCATCCGCTCGTCCTGTCTGGCCCGGTAATGATCGAAAGACCTGTTACGACATGAAATCAAGGTTTAGATCAGAATCACAGAGTGCGGGTCTTACACATTGTACTCTATATTCAGGACATCCTGGAGTACCAATATGTATCATGACCTAAAGAGATTATACTAGTAAAGAGGAATGATAACAGCTGTGGCTTAGTATGTGTTTCATTGTCTGAATTGTCGACAAGTAAAGGTTGAAAGATAAAAAACCAGCAAGCTTACTACAACCACTATCGGAGTCAGTTTGGGAGTGGAACTACATTACAATGGACTATGTCACTGGTTTACTATTGACTCTTAGATCGGTTGACACAGTTTGGGTGATTGTTGATTGCCTTATAAAGATGGCTCGTTTCATTGCTATACTATCTCGGTGTGCTTTGGAACTGCTAGCTAAGCTATATGTGGATAATATTGCAAGAATAAATGTTATGCCTGAAAGCATAGTGTCAGATAGATGCTCACACTTTACCTCAAATTTTTAGGGGAGACTACAGAAAGTGATGGGAACAAAGTTGAAGTTTAGTATCATATTTTACCTTCAAACCTACGGACAGTCAGAGCGGACTATATAGATCTTAGGAGGTATTCTCTGAGCCTGTGAAATTATTTTAAAGGAGCTTGAAATGAAAAGTTGCCACTAATCGACGTTGCTACCAAGTTACCATATGGATGTCATCTATAAAGCATGGTATGGTAGGAAATGTCGAACTCCTTTATTTTAGAATGAAGTTGGAGGACGAAGAATCGTAAGTCCTGAGTTTGTCAAAGAAACCTATTGAGTAGCAGACAAGATCAAAGGAAAAGGGTCAAGACAGCTCAGGATTGTCAGAAGAGATGCCAAGACCACGAGTTCTCCATAAGTGACAAAGTGTTCTTGAAGATATTGTAATTCCCAGTTTGACACTGAAAGGGGGGGGTGAATCAGTGACCACTAAAATTTTTCCCAACAATATGATTTGGCTTGTTGCTTTGGAAATTACTGCCAAGAGCTATTGTTCACACTGTGCTGCCATGAGCTGTCAACTGAATTTTTCTCACAGTCAATATGTCAAACACATTTCGTGCACACACCAACCACACACCCATAAGTATCCATACCAGGGGCTTGGCCTGCCAAGTGTGTACACCCAGACCTGCAACGCATAGACTTCTATTCCACACTCATAGACAATTTCATAGGCACATCCACATGACACACTATGTAACATGGTTCACCTATCACACACTGTGATGGCTACTCCATGGGATAATACCCTAACCAGGGTTTTGTATTATATCCAATACACTACTTTAATGCTATGGTTGCACCTACAACCCCGATGCTACAACATCAACCGCATTCACAGCTGCAACTGTGTCCTAGGCAACAATCCCCACTCCAGTCAAACCCCCAACTTTACAGGTTACAAAGTATTTCTCAAATAGTGATTACAAACCCTTCCCATATGGCATTGAAACAAAAATAGAGTTTGTGTGCGTGATTACCTTCCGGTCTTGCTCACAGCTGATGTAAGGCTTTCTGTGCTAGCTTTTGGACCTACTTATTAGCTACACAGGTCATTCTTCACCACCATGGCTCCATTGGACTCTCACAGCTTGTCCAAGCACTCTTCCTAAGCTTCAATGAAGCTTTAATGGCCTCACATAGATAATAGGAGTTAAAATATAGCTCCTAAAAGCTTCAATGAGAAGTTTGCCCCAAAATCACCATTTTTCTTCTTCTGCTCAAGCTCAAACTCCTTCTGAAGGCTTGCCCTTCGAAAATCCTTTAGTTTGATATATTACGCGCTCAAAACAGAGATCAGACGGTTGAGATATGCCCCGAACAAGATCGGTCAACCAGAATATTTAAAAAGGAATCTTCTGATCTGATTTTATGCGGCGCGAAGCACAGTAGCGAGGCCGCCGCTGACCCACCGTACGTCACTGTCGAGACATGATTGGCACAGATGGAATCATCAATTTCAGACCGATGGATCGGTCAGATAAAGGCGGTAAAGCCTCTGGACCGTCAAATCATTTAAATCCCATCAGCGGATCTCGAACCAGATGTAAGCCCTTGGATTTGGATCTTCAGCGCCGGCGCACCTTATGCGTGCTACACCGAATCATAGATTCGGTTCGCGGATCACCGCGTTAAGTTGCATCGAGCCAACCATAGGCCTCGCGCAAGCATTTTGGTGCGATCAAAGAGACACACCGAATCCCGACTTAATTTGAGTCGCCGATTTTGGATCTAACATACGTGGCTTGATTTGAGCCGTTGAGGTGGAATCTTCTCTTTTTCAAAGGACCAAAATGCCCTTCAACAAAGTGTGGTAATGCCCTGTATATCCAAATTTTTCTAGTAAGATTGCTGAGGAGATTCTTCTCTGCGGTATTTCGTCGAATGGTTGATATGCATGCGCAGCATGCCTTGCGGTGCGACGCACTGTGCACGGCATGCCTTGCGGGTCTTGCTGGCCTGCTGACATGTGGCATAGCCATGCTCATTGCCTTGCTGCTGCGCGCATGGCATGCTGCTGTGCACATGGCCTTGCTGTGTTGCGCGCGGCATGCTGCTGTGCGTGGCATGCTGTTGTGCTGCCGTGCTATGTTGCTGGGCTTGCTTGCATGCTGCTACCTTGGTGCCGCGGGCATCGGCTATGCTGGCCAGGGCTGGCTACCATGTTGGCCTGGCCACCCCAGGTGGGACCCACTTGGTCCCCACCTACTCTCTCTCCTCTTTTCTCTCCTCATCTTCTCTCTCTTCTTTCTCTCTCCTCATCTTCTTTCTTTAATTTCTTTCTTCATGCTGGACTTACTCATCAGCTGCTGTCAGTGCACCAACCCAGTCACCCACTGACCCTGTTTGTCAATGGGACCCATAGATACTCTCTCTCCACACTCTCTTCTTTCTGATCTCGATTCTCTTTCTTTGCCTCTGTAACTTAATATGTATTCTTTCACTGAACTGTAAGCACTGTGAACTGGTAACTGGCTTCCAAGTAAGCTTCTGACTGTCCAACCATGCCTGTTAACTGTCCACTCTGTCTGCTGACTGATTATCCACTCTGTCTGCTGACTGACTGTCCACTCTGCCTGCTGACTGTCTATCCACTCTGCCTGCTGACTGTCTGTCCACTCTGTCTGCTGAATGTCTGTCTACTCTGCCTACTGATTGTCTATCTACTCTGTCTGCTGACTGTCCAGAGGTTGCCACGATTGCCAACAATGACAATACATACAAAGTTGACAACACATACAAAGTTGCTCTCAACAGCTCAACTTGGTCAAGGTTTCAACAGATATCACTTATGCGTGATTTGAAATGGTTCAACAAGAAGGGAAAGTTATGTCTTATATATGTTTTGAACCTTATAAAATTTTGGAGAGAGGTTTAAAAGTTGTATATCAACTAGCGTTATGACTGTCTATCTCTAGTGTGCACGACGTATTTCTTGTGTCTTTACCGAAGAAGTACGTTGGAGATCCATAACATGTATTGACTATAGATCCGCCGGATTTGATAAAAGACTTAACTGTAAAGATCACCAGCATCATCTCCAAAGCTGGGATATTTATTATGTGAAGGTAACCTGGCGAAGCCAAGATGTAAAAGAGATTACATGAGTAGAAGAACAAAAATACAATGCGGAAATAGTAATCCCACCTATTTAACTCCAAAGTACATTCAAATTTCGAGGACAAAATTTCTTGTGAGGGTGGGGGAATTGTAAGATCCGTACATATAAATTTCGAGAAAGAAATTTCTTTTAAGGGTGGTGGAGTTGTATGACCCGCACGCTACGAACCTAGTTTAACCTTATGTTCTCATGTCATGACCGGGCTTCTCATCATAATCGGCTTAAACGGACCAACCGTATGAAGAAACCATAAAGTTAAGTGAGCAAACTAGTCAAAACAGTCAAAGCAGTAAATTTGGTTTGTATGGTCGCACGTGTGGTAGACCGTACAGTCGACTAGGTTGAGACTGCACAACGTGTGGTCGACTATTTTGGAATTATATGGTTGACAGATTATGTAACCACACCATCTATCGCATGAACCCAGATCAAACTTCGTGATTTGAAAACTTTTCAAATCAAAGGGGATATCTTTCTTAATTAAAATAGGACTCTATATGGAGGTTTTTCCTCTATATAAAGGACGTCCCTCTATCCTCTCTCACTCTTTTGGATCAATCTTAAACCCTAAACCTAAGAAAGAAAGAGAGAGAAAGTGAAGGAGAAGGAGATTTGGAGAAAAAGGCTGAGAAGAAGATTTTATAGAGAAGGTTCTAACTTCCTACAGTAAGCCAAGGTATGGAACTTATCTCTATATATGCAAATCGTATTGAATAAGGTTTTCTATTGTAGATTAGGGATGTCAAACCAATATAATCCATGTAATTCTGTGAGTAAATCTCAAGGATAACCATAAGGGATGGATTTAGGTTAATGGTTAATGAGAAACTGTAAATAGTGGTCATAGGATAACCACAGAATGAACCCTGGTGATGAGCCGAGAAATTGACTTAGGAAGAACTCAGATTGAAAGTAAAAATTGACTAAAAATCGTATGATCGTAGTAGTGGTCGACCATAGGGTGATTAGTGAGTCGACCACAGCTATTCAAGAAGTTCTCAAAAATTATGTGGTCCCACAGGTGGTCGGATGTAGTGCGACCACAGGATCGATAGTACGTCGTGTGGTCGCATATATTGAGACCACAGGGATTGACCATACGATAACATCAAGCATATTTTGAGACCAAACAATATTTTTGACTACTGTAACTTGAGAAAATTAATCTCTAACTTAAATACCTTAATTGTTTAGGTTTTCAATAGATTCAAAGTGACTTCTAAAGCTTGGGAGAGGAATAAACATCAATCAAAGGTGAGAGAACAAGACCTAAACTAACTGGATAATAACAAACTATGTTTTTTTTTTATTTCTTCCAATGCCATGAATGATTTTATGCTTGTATGCTTGTAATGTGCATCTCACATGTCATCTAATATTATTGCTATTCATGTTCATGCAAATTTACTTTATTATTTTTATCATGTTGATGGATGATGATAGGAATAGGCATGTGCTTGTGAGTGTGGTTGGTGTGCTGTATGGGAAAGGATGTTTGATCCTTAAACCATGCTTTACATTGACATCATTGTATCGTCATTACCTTAGTAGAACTATTATGTTGTAGGGAATCAGAGGAGGTGGTCTCAGACCGTGTGGTCTTTGACTCTATCGGGGGGCCTTAGCTCTATCTCTATGGACGTATTAAGAGATACTAGGGTGAGACCTTAGATACATTTGGATGGCATTAAGACTGATTAGTTGCAAGCCCAGTTTGTAAGCCCTTGCCAATAGGGGCTTACGTGTTGGTATGGATAGGACATCAGGGGAAGTATTGGCAGTGTGTGATCCAGACACTTTAGCTCTATCTCTATCCCATGGTGGGGTGGATGTAGACGATAATAGTGTTTGATCCATTGGGTAGGCTTACACACCCCTATATAGAGGTGTGGTGGTCGTCAATCCTTTCTATGGTACAGTTGCAAACTCAAAACCAGACCAAAGATATTGAATTGAATGCATGTATATGTTTACGTATTATTTTGTTTTCTCACTGAGCCATAATGTGTGTCCACCCTTTCGACGTTGAATATTTTTAGTTGGTGATGCAGGTCCTACTATAGCAGACTACGTGAATGCGCCGTTGTATGGACACATGGCGGCTATGGACGTGGAAGCTGTGGAGGATGTGCATGATCCATAATGCGAGTACAACCAATGTATTTTTTATTAGTTTAGTTATATTTGATTACTGAAACATGTAATAAATTATTTTACTTTATGTCTTGAGTCATTTGGAGATAATTGGATTTAATTACTTATTTATCATTGTTTGACCTCAATTCATTATTTATAAAGACTTTCATTATTTAATTATTATCTCTGATTATTACTGTAGAATGTGTTTGGTTTAATATGGTGGGTACGATCTATACGAGATCTTGGTTTGAACTATTGGTTCTTAAGATGGTTCATCACACTACTGGTTAGTCTAGAATTGGGGTATGACAGCATCAGTCTTGCATGTATTTGGGACCTTACCTTTTCCTTTGTCGGGTAAGGTGGCTATGCGGGGTTGAGCTAGAGGTTGTTGGGTATTCCAAGTTGGGTATGATCTACGACGTACTTTGAAGATTCCTTGTTTGAAGAATTTCTCTACTTGGAAGTGGAGATCCCAACAGACATCTATATCATGTCTATGGTTCCTATGATGCTTGTAGTAAAGACAAGGGTTTCAATGAGAGGGTTCGGCAATCATCTTTGTCACTGGCTTTAAGAGATTCTCTTCTTGCATGAAAAGCAAGGTTTCTTACAAGGGCAGGATAAGTGGGGTGAAGTCCTTGGGGTTGGGCCTACTTGGTTTTCTGGTTTGCTTTACCCCCATGGTTTTGTCAAGTTTTTCCTTGCCTGTAAATTTGGCCTTTTTCTTGTCCGTACTAGAGGTTGATACTCTGACATCCATTTTCCATGCGGCGACAATCTCGTTGGCCACTGTGTACCAATCATATCGATCCAGAAGTTTAGAGAGAGAGGTGGTAGACCTCTTGGCTAGAGAAAATACTAGGTTGTAATCTTGCACTCTATTTAATAGAGCAACATAGACCACATTTTAGTAAATGTTTTTTTTACCTCTAAGGCTTCACTATTGAAGCGAGGGACAAAAGCTCAAAGTGTTTCATCTTTTAACTAGTGCAAGGTAAGGAGATGAGTGGGCGTCTTTTTTTATCCATGATTACCTTGAAAGTGTGAACAAAACCTATCGCAAAGATCAGCAAAGCAGGTGATGGAGTATAGAGGGAGGCTGTGAAACCATGTTTGACCAGCTCCTTTGAGGGTGGTAGGGAAGGCTCGAAACAAAATTGCATCTGTGTAGCCATGAAGCAACATTGTGTTGGAAAAATTATCCACATGTTGCTTAGGGTCCGTAAGGGGTGAAGCTTGGCATGACGAATCCTATTAGCAAAGGAACCAACCTGCTCTCTCTCTCTTTCTCTCTCTCTCTTGAGAGTAGTTGCAAGATTACATGATTGTTGGAGAGGGATTTCGTGCTTTCTCAATCTAATGGAGCCTTTGAGTTAGTTGTTGTAGTTGTAGCAGCATGTCCAAAACAGGAGAGGGAGGGACCATCGGAGGTGCCCCTGGTCCCATTGGTGGAAGTAGTGGGTCAATTGTTGCCCTACATTGTCGGGCTATGTCAACCCTAGCTTGGGTATCATTGTTTGGTTTTACGAGCCGTCCTAGCTTTTCAGAGGCAAGGATGCATTGAGAATGTTGAGGCTCTTGCCGGTGGTGATGACTAGTAGGGGCAGCTACACTTTAAGGTAGAATGTTGGCCAAGGGAGTGGCAGTACACTTGCTTGGCTACATTTGAAAAAGAATAGAATCTTTAAACTCAGTACGATGGTAGGGGTTTTGAATACGACGGCTACCTTCTAGCACCAGGGGATTGTCTACTGGGGAAGGTATTTGTTGTTTTTACTATTATAGTTGGGTGACCATTGCAAATTGCTCGACAACAATATCAAATTTCTCACATGTCACAAATCGTGTTGGATGTGGGGGTAAGATTTGGTGCATGCTTTGATTAACTAGGTGGCTTTGTTGTTCTTGGTTGTCAGAAAGTTAAAGGCTTTATAATGAGCAGATTCGTTCTCTTTAATGAGCCTTGTTAGCTAGTTGGTTTCTTAGTGACAACAAACATAATGAAACCTTGGGGTTTAAAAATTGAACAAGGGCCCTACGGTGGGTGGCAAACTGTTGATGCCTTCCGATGCCCACATCCTTCTTTGGAGCCAAGATGCTGCAAAGAGAAGAAAATTGGTCGTATGGGAGTCGGCTGACCCGAAAACTACTCCGATGCTCAAGTTAGTAAGGTATCAAGAAGTTACAAACTCAAATGAAAGGAAATCAAGTTCACTGATAGAGTGTGGGTTATGCAATTTCTGAAGCATGAAAGATGAAGAGAACAGGGCTCATAAGAGGATTCGAGAGATCTTGATTTGTAAGTGGGGCCAAAAGGATCCAATCCCTCTTACAGTTGAGTTCGTTGGTATTTATAATGGTACCAGGCAGCCACTTGACCTGGTGGAGAGGTGCATATTAAGTTATTGACATGGATAGCTTGCTTGTGTATTTGGTACGACACCTAGTGCATGTAATTTGCACGTGGTTTGTGGAGGGCTGTTCATTGTTAGGCGCCTTGGGCATGATCTGAAGGTGTTACTTTATATTAGATTAAGCATGCAAAAATGATTCTTAATAAAGCTTTTTAGCTTAAGAAATAGGCTTAGGCACTTGCGGTAGCTTTTGTTGCCATAAGCATGTTTGCTTAGTGGAAACGCATATGTGTGTGATCTACTCGCTTAACGCGTCAATCATGTGGGTGATCTCATTCGCGATTGGCCCATTGAAGCTTGACGTTGTCTCTAAGTCAGAGGACCTATAGTCCTGAGTCGACTGAAGAACTGTTCTTCAGTCCTGAGTGTGGGGAGCTAGGTCCCTTGATTGCTTATAAGCCTAACAGGCAATTTGGGGGGGGGGGAGTTGTGTCCCTTGATTGCTTGGACAACTAGTTAGCCGTCGGTGGGGAGCTAGGTCCCTTGTTTGCTTAGATGCCGAATAGGCAGTCGGTGGGGGAGCTAGTTCCCATAATTATTTTGACACTGAGCCGGCATTCGGTAGGGACCTAGGTCCCTTGTTCACTTAGACACCAAGTAGGCTGTTGATGAGGAGCTAGGTCCCTTGTTTGCTTGGACACTGAGTAGGTAGTTGGTGGGGTGCTGGGTCCCTTATTTGCTTGGGTGTCGAGTTGGTAGTTGATGAGGAGATGGGTTCCTTGTTTGCTTGGACGTCAAGTAGGTAGTTGGTGGGGAGCTGGGTCCCTTGTATATTTTGGAAGCTGAGTGGCAGTCAGTGAGGAGCCGGGTCCCTTGTTTGCTTGTTGCTACGTGTTGCTGGGGCCACATCTCAGTTTACGCCTTTATTTGCTCTCATTAGGTAGTAACTTGTAGGGTAGGACACTAAGGATTCTGATCCTCTACAGTGTGCCTGTCACACCCCAATTTCAACTGAATCAGAAGTGTGAATGAACCGTCACTGAACCAACAGTTCACACCAGGATCTCAATAAGACCGTGTCCACTCATACAAACCATTGCACATAATCATAATCAGAATATAATTAAATACAGTAAAAGTCTTAAATTAAATGAACTGAGTACTTCTATTGATAAATAAATTATCCAATTATTCAAAATACCAAAACATAAATAATTATCCTTACATCTCAATTATAAATCCAACTGAAAATAAATAAAATAAACAAATCAAATATCCTAGAGGTACACGCAGAAAGGGCACTCGCATGAAGCGTCATGCTCGTCCTCCCCTGGTTGCACTTCCATGGCAGCAGCACCTCCATATACTGGAGCATCCATTTAGTCCTTTACAGTGTAACCTGCATCAACATCTAAAAATAGTATGTACACAAAGGTGAGCTCACATCTTAGCTCAATAAGAAAATCAGACAATGCAACACACATCATGCATGAGTAGCATTCACATTATGGTCTGGTTTTAAGTTTGTAATGTGCTATAGAAAGGATTGGTGACTACCGCACCTCTATACACGAGTGTGAATCTGTCCAATGGATTAAACACTACTGTTGTCCCACATGCACCCACCATGGAAAAGAGATAGAGCTAAAGTGTCTGGATCAAACACCGCCAACACTTCCCCTGATACCCTACCCATACCAACATGTAAGCCCCTATTGGCGAGGGCTTGCAAAATGGGCTCGCAACTAACCAATCCTATATGTCATCACAGTAGGCCCTATCCCAGCACAGCTCCCTACAGTATAGAGATAGAGCTAGAGTCTAGTGGTCAGGCTGGAGACCACAGTGCCACTTCCTCCCCTTGATACCCTACCCGCACCAAGCATGCTAAGACAGAAGCGATACAAAAAGGTGCTAGTGTGAGGAATGATCCCAAACCCCAGGCCCTTCTCACTCCACACACCAGCGAAAACAATCAGATGCCTAACAGTTACATCCTAACATAGCGAGTATGCATGAACAATATAATGATTGAAAATAAAGATGACATGCGAGTATGCAAAAACACCATTCCACAGAATCATAATTATTAACAACGTTTTACTGTTATTAAGTTATTAGGGTTTAGGTCCGATTCCCTTACCTGAAGTTTGATTGCTAGCTTGCTCTGCCCCACAGAATCCAAACTCGCTATCACAAAGTCCTACATGATGTTAGGGTTGAATTAGAATTAGTTTCTTAGAGTTTAGGTTGGGCGAAAAACCAACTGAATCAAAATATAACCCTCACAGTGCTTATCGGTCGCAAGTACCGATCGCGACACTGTGGGGAAAGGTGCGACCGGTATGGTTGATCGGTCCCCCACAGACCAATCTCTGAGATATACTGGTCACAGTACCGGTCGCATATGGTGAGACCAGTATGGTCGATCGGTATGCCTCCAAAAGACCATCAACTCGGTGTTCGCCTTCCGTCGGTCACCCCCTATTGGTTCTAGGATTTTTCCTATGCATTCTAGGCCTGAGCAACAAGTTAGAGTTGTTTCATGTTCCATTCAAGTCTTAGTTTCAATGATCCTTAGCCTAGAATGTGAATATAGGGTTCATCGATTGTATTAGGGTTTGACGGCAAATTTAAGGGTTTTAGATCAATACCTCGCCTTGCATGGTATTGATCAATTCATGACTAATCATCTATAATTCTTAACTTAGAGGAAGGTTCAAGCACTTACCGTTGGTTCGCAATTAGAGTGTTCTTTGTCCAACGGCAAACGGCGGCTCCTTTCCCTCCTTCCTTAGCTCTTTCTCCTTCTTCGATCTCTTTCTCCTCTCTAGGGTTTGTGAGGATCAATGAAAGAGTTCTAACGAGGTTTAAGGGTCCTTAAATAGACTAGGATAGAGTTTAGGAAGTTTCCTTACGTTAGGAAAGTCCTTAGGCTCAAGATTTGGAAAGTGGGACCCGTAGAGATCTGTTTCCGGATCTAACCAGTCTGCCCACGCAGACATACCGGTCGACCGGTACCATCGACCTGTACCATAGACCGGTATGAAAAATATCATACTTTTAGGTCTATTTTCATACTTGGTTGTCATCCGCTCGTCCCGTCTGGCCCGGTGATGATTGGAAGACCTGTTACGACATGAATTAAAGGTTTAGATCGGGTTCATGGAGTGCGGGTCTTACAACTCCCCCACCCTTAAAAGAAATTTCTTCCTCGAAATTGCATGTAGGTTTTTACAGTGCCCAACAGCACAAACATCATCTTTTTTTTTTTTTTTTTTACATCCAGTTTATATGATGATGTTGGCTAAATTTTATTTGACAATTTATGACTGAGTTGTGTTTGATATATGAGATTTTTTATCAACATTTTGTGACTGTGAAAGGTATTTGACAAATTGGATAATTGGCTATAACTTACAAGTATTTGAGAAATGAGATGTTTATGAAGGTGACTTACACATAAGATGTAAGAACAATTGTTTATGACTATTTTATGGTTTGTTGTATATGGGAATTGTTGTTTATATGGTTTGTTGGTTGTTTAAGGTTTCTTCATCTGTAGCACAATAATTTTTCCAACCTCCATAAGTCTTGAAACCTATTTCTGTTGCTTCTAAATTCTAACTCACTTCAAGAATTTCTAGATTTATTATAGTTGATTGTCCAACCATCATCAGAGCCCCAAGACATAGCATTATCCATTAATGTAGTCACATTTAGTGATACGCCCTAATCATGAGTTAAGATTTCTGTTCTTGACTTAATTTGAACCACTTTTTTCGATTTTGGTTAATATGATAAGAGTAGGGCTTCAATCTCAAAGCTGGTCTGAGCATTTATATTTTGTATTTGAAATGAATTGTAATTAGAGGAGACTGATACAAATAGAGACAAAGACAAACAAATTCCATAAATTCCATATTCAATTATGCCATATTGTACCAACAACCTTTATACTTTTATAATTATCAAAATAAAGACCACAACAAACAGATCCAAGAGTACATGACCCACAATCTTTATTGTCCCAACTTCCTTCTCTAGCCATTTCAGTCTACTATTTAAACTTCAGACATCGCCCTTCAACTGTTGCAATTCACCATTAGTTTCACTCATAGCACACGTGAGATTCCCTTTTTATGCTTCATCCTTCAACTGTTGTAGTTAATCCATGGGCGACCACCATCCAAAGTACTCTCATTTGTTGTCGGGGAAGCAGTAGTAAAGTTTGTTCTTACTTTACACCTTATGTGAGATCCTCACTGCAGCTCATTTGTGGCATCGACAATTTCGGTTCACGAACTTAGGTAAGCTGAAGTTAGTATTATTGACAGTCATCGATGACATCTTATCTACAAAAAAAAAAAAAAAAAAAGTGTATATGAAACCCTATGGAAACCCTAAGGTGGGAATTGAATATTGGTGATTGTGCTTGTTTGCGAGGACTGATGAGGGAGGGAGAAGACGCATTACCCTATGTTAAACCCTAAGGTTGTTATTTGCTAATATTGCAGGTCTCCTCTACAAAATCTAGCTCCATAGCTCTATAGTTGGGATTTGTTAGGGGCACAATGACCCCATTAATTGGAGAAGGGTACATGTCCAGATACGTGTCCCAACCGCCAGAAGATGCATGGCTAGCCACATGCAAGCGCATATGGCTACCACCTTAGAGGTCGGATACACCAAGAGCAAATCATGAAGATCTCGGGATAGCGATCAGGGTCAACATAGAACACCCATGTCTCTTCACTCCCAATGCACAACCAGCTGGTAAAGTAAACCAACCACAAGGATCTCAGAGTCATGATCAAAGGACTCTCTAGAGATCCTCATCCAATGACTAAAAGCTCATTTGCCCGTAATTGACTACAAGATATCTAGGATTGAGTTGCGGGCACTCACCAACTCTCCTTATCTGATCCATAACTCCAACCCACATGGCAACTCATAGCTCACTCGATAAGGCAAAGAGTTTGAAATAAGGGAAACAATTACTGCAAGATAGCAATCGTGCAAAATCCTTAGGGAAAAATCAGGACTTCTTCCATCTGATGCCTTTCCTATATATACAGTGTAAAAGTTGCACCCCAAAATCCCAAAATAATTTGGATTTCGACATGTGGCAGGTTTTCCCACTATAGATGAGATTGATACAACACCAGAGTAGACATCAACATTGAGAAGGGTAAGAAAGTAAGTTAAATTACCTTTAATTATAGACAGCCCAGCAGGCAAACTAACACTATCAGGTTGCACTGCCCGGTCGTAAAACGACAGTAGGTGCAACTAAACCCTACTACCAAACATTGAGTGTGCTTGGGGAAAAACCAGAATTGGTGGGAGTCATTACAATAGTCAGTCAGAGTGGGCTGGACCCCACTTTAACCCTACTTCCACTAGAGGTGGGGAAAGGGATTCCTTGTGTGTGTCCAATAGGACACTTTTCATGTGTGATCCTCCTCCCCCTTGGCAGTTAGAATTACAACTGGAGCGGGAGACTCTAGTTTTCTTAGGACTCTCTCTCTCTCTCTCTCTCTCTCTCTCTCTCTCTCTCTCGCTCCCTTCCTCCTTATATGCACAATAGGTTAAAACTCTCCCAAAAAGTTCTGACGCATTCATAGCACAGGAGGGGTGCTACAAAGGGGAAAAGAGAGCTGTAGAGTGAGAAGACAAAGTTCTAGAGCATTTTCTACTAAGATTACTCATACCCACGAAACTAAAAACCAATAAGTATGAGTATTGACCCTTCCTATGAGATTAGATTAGGGTAAACCCTCCCTAGGATGGAATCATCCTTGATGGCTATGTAGAGTGAACCTCTAGCGGCCATTAATGGCTAGATACTGATCAAAGGTACCGCTGTTCAGGTTTAATGGAAACCTAGACAACAAGCCATGGAGTAATAAACAAATTAAAGAGATTCATTCTGAGAGGGATGGGAATGTCGTCTATAATGTTAAGCAACAAATAATCCCAAACCCAAGTGACCTAACCGTATCTTGACCCTAGAATGGTTTAGGAGGAACCTTAAAGCCAAGCCGAGGATCGACAAGAGAGGGAGGTCTGAGAACCCCCATACCGTCGAACATACCGACTGGACCAATAGGTCCTGTGGTATGTGATACCACAGGGTATACTGGCGGGACTCAAGTCCAGTGGTATGCCCATGCGATATATACCGTAGGCATACCGGAGGGACCAAAAACCGTAGGTGTGGTATGGTCTTATGGTACATACCGTAGGTGTATACTGGCAGGACAAAAAGTCCTACGATATGGTCCTGCTGTATATACTGCAGGCACATACCAGCTGCACTAGAGTGAGATCGGTATGTCCTATTGAGTGAGACAGGTATATTGTTTTTAGCCTATTTTCTTGTCCAGACTTGGTTCTGACCAACTATAACCTTAACAACTTAATTCTAACTTATAAATATGGTAATGTAGGACTTATGTACGGCGTGGGTGGACTCTTTAACACAAAGGAGGCTTGCAATCACACGTCAGGTAAGGGACATGACCCAAAATCCTAACTAACTAATAAATAATAAACCTTTGTATCTATATCTATATCTGATGCTTGCCTGTACATTTCACATGTCATCTGTTATTTAAATTCAGTATCTATTCATGCATATTCGTATGCTAAGAATGTGGTTGTTTAGACATGTGAATGTTTTTGTTAGTGTTGGAAATGTGAAAAAGAGTGGAGCCCTAGATATATCCTCACACTAACACCTTTTCGAATCACAGTCTATCTTAGTGAGCCTGGTGCAAATAGGGTATCAAGAGGAGGACGTGAGATTGTAGCTCCATTTGCCCACCATAATCGAGCCCTATCTCTATGTCGTAGGGAGCTTTGTTGGGGTAGGGCCATAGATACTATGATGACATATAGGACTGGTTAGAAATGGAACCCACTTACAAGCCCTTGCCAATAGGGGTGTAGGTATTGATGCGGTGTAGGGTATCAGGGGGAGGACATAGGATGGTGGCTCTGCCTACCCGACTCTAACTCTATCTCTATATTGGAGTGAGTGATGTGGGGCAATAGAAGTAGTGTGAATCGAAGCCTGACTGTTGGGTGTACTCATACACTCGTGCATGAAGGTGCGGTGATCTCCAAACCTTACCATACCACTTTGCAAGTTATACCTAACCCAATTGTAATATTATCTCATGCATTGTTGCATTAGTTTTGTGTTTTACTAAGCTAAGTTGCGAGCTCACCCTGAAAATATACTCTTTTTCAAATCTTGATGCAGGGTATACTGTTAAAAACTTTATGGCTGCCCCAACTAATGGGACAGTAGTTGTTTTAAATACACAGATGGTAGAGGATGAGCATGATGCTTTATGTTAGTGTTCCTTTGTTATGTTTTTGTAGGATTTATTATTATTCCTTTTAGTTAACTATAAATGGATGTAGTAAATTATTTATTTATGTTTTAGGATATGAAAATAATTTGAATAATTATTTATTTACAATTATTAATTTATTTATTATTAAATTTCACTGCTATCTATATTTCTCTAAATATGGTCAATTTGCTTGGCCAGACTTGGTTCTGACTAACTGTAACCTTAAAAACTTAATTCTAACTTATAAATATGGTCATATAGAACTTGTGTATGGCATGGGTGGACTCTATAACACAAAGGAGACTTACAATCACACGTCAGGTAAGGGACAAGACCCCAAACCCTAACTAACTCATAAACAATAAACTTTTGTATCTGTATCTGTATCTATTGCTTGTTGCCTATACATTTCACATGTCATCTATTATTTAAATTCATTATATGTTCATGCATATTTGTATGCTAGGAATGTGGTTGTTTAGACATGTGAATATTTTTGTTAGTATGTGGAATGTGAAGGGGAGTGGAGCCCTGGATATATCCTCACACTAATACCTTTTTGTATCATCATCTACCTTAGTGAGCTTGGTGTGAATAGGGTATTAGGGAGAGGACATGGGATTGTGGCTCCACCTGCCCACCAGACTCGAACCCTATCTCTATGTCATAGGGAGTTGTGATGGGATAGGGCCATAGATACTATGATGACATATAAGACTGGTTAGAAATTGAACCCACTTGTAAGCCCTTTCCAATAAGGGTGTAGGTATTGGTGCAGTGTAGGCTATCAGAGGGAGGACGTGGGATGGTGGCTCTGCCTACCCGCTAAACTCTAGGTCTATCTCTATGTCGGAGTGAGTGATGTGGGGCAATAGTAATAGTGTAGATCGGAGCCTGACTATTAGTTGTACTCACACTCTCGTGCATGGAGGTACGGTGGCTGTCAAACCTTACCATAGCACTTTGCAAGTTATACCTGACCCAATTGTAATGTTATCTCATGCATTTTGTATGTTGCATTAGTCTTGTACTTTACTAAGCTAAGTTGTGAGCTCATCCCTAATATATATTCTCTTTTTTAGATCTTGATGTAGGGTGTACGGTTAAAGACTTTATGGTTGCCCCAGTGTACGGGACAATAGCTGCTTTAGATGCACAGACAGTGGAGGATGAGCATGATGCTTCATGTGAATGTTCCTTCTCTATATTTTTGTAGGATTTATTATTATTCCTTTTTAGTTAACTATAAATGGATGTAGTAAATTATTTATTTATGTTTTGGGATTTGAAAATAAATTGAATAATTATTTATTTACAATTAAAAACTCAATTCATTTATTATTAAATTCTACTGCTATCTATATTTCTCTAATTATAGTTAGTTTGCTTGGAATGGTTTGTTGACACGGTCTATCGAGATCCTGGTGTAAACCGTGGGTTTTGAGATGGTTCACTCACACTTCTAGTTCAGTCAAAATTAGGGTGTGACAACTTGGCATCAGAGTTCTTAGGCTCTGTCCAGCTAACCATTATGCATCTAACTGAGTCCAGTGAACTGAGATAGGAAATTAAAAACTTTATTAAAAACATACCATAAGCTTATTTATTGCTTGAGAGGTAAAGAAAAGATGCATAACATACTATTGTGAGGACAAAGATCGTAATCTTTTTTTGGAAGTCACCACCTAGATTAAGATCTAGGACCTTAGAATTGTGAAATCTCACCCTAAGGTAAAACTTCGATTGACTCATGACCCTTAGATTGGATTTCTGGTCCATCAGAGATTGGGTAAGCATCAGGTTACGGTTATGGGAAAGGATTAGGCACCCAAACCGTCCGATCGAAATCGGTCTCCTATCCCTTTCCTATGCTAGACTCTATCTATTAAACCAAACCAAACCAAGTGGTTTGATATCATTGAACCGAATCTGTATCTATCAGATTGCCTACGTATCACAGAATTATTTCAAAAATCAGGTTCACCATCGTAGTTCAGGTGTGATTAAAGTTTGTGGCTGTGATTTATGTTTGTGCATGATTAAGTTCATTGTTCAAGTTGAAGTTTATGTTTGAAAGGATCAGAAACCCTATGGGTTAGGATCTGGATAGTCCATGCAGACTGATAGATAGTCCTAGTAGATCTAAGAATGGATAACCCTTTCTGGGTCAAAATGTGGATAACCTTATTTGTGTCAAAATGTGGATAACCCTTTCTGGGTCAAATGTGGATAACCCTTTCTAGGTTGGAATATGGATAACCCTATTTGGGTCAAAATGTGGATAACCCTTTCTGGGTTGGAATGTGGAAACCCTATTTGGGTCAAAATATGGATGGATATCCTAGTGGATCTATGGATAGTCTGAATGGACTAAGGTGTGGATCCAAATTTGGGTTCTCCCAAATAGCCTACGTATCTTAGGGTTTGCCCTAGGAATCAGAATCTGCGTAGTTTGAAATGGCTGAAATAACCTATTCTAGGTTTAGGATTGAAAACTTGTTCTAGGTTTAGGGTTTAGAACCTATTCTAGGTTTAGGGTTTAGAATCTTTCTAGGTTTAGGGTTTACTGAGGGGTGGAAATCGTCCTGAGTTACCCTTTTCACCCTAAGCTTTAATTTTGGAAGGTTTGGCAAAGCATTCTCTTTCTTTATTAAAATTTTTATTATTTCCCATTATACTCTTCCCATGAATGTGGGTTCCTAAATGCACGTCCCTACATCTAGATTGTCTTCTAGAAGTGTGCATACATGGTAGTTCAACTAGGGTGTTACAGAAAATAAAATTATTACCACAAATGGAATATTATATCTAAGCATGGCATGTACGATATTTATGGTAACTAACACAACATATAGTAAGATTATGAAAATCTCCCTAACATGGCATATGATACCATAAAAATTTATTTAAACATGGTAAAACTTAATATGCTATATTCTAAGCATGGCAAGTCTAAACATGGCATGTCTAAATATGGTAATTATCAAGATATTGCTAAATATGGCAAAAAAATTCTATTTATTCTACTAAATATAGCAACACATGGATATGACAAATATGATATGTTCACAATCGAAACAAAGCATGTGAATGCTCTAAATATGACCATTTATCCAAATATGACATATGGATATTCTAAATATAGCAAGTATGTAATCAAATATGGTAGAATTCATCAAATCACTCAAACAATCAATTGGATGTCACAGTGACTGAGACATCAATGAAACCTTTCTAAAAAATCTAAAATTATCAAAAAACAATGTTCAATAAGTTCTTTGAAAATATTGTAATTTTTATGAAGACATTTGGAATGAATAATGACTCAAAAATATCAAAAATTGTGACATAAAGTTTCAAGTATTGCACAAACTAGAAACTGCTTTCAGATTCTGTTACATTACACCAAAATGACCATACTTAGGTCTTCTGTAACTTAAATTAAGCCCTATTTTTTTCACAGAAAGATGACTTGACATGCTACCTTTCATCTGACGGTGTCAAATCCCAAAAAAGGATGAAACCAGGTCAAATGAATGCCACAAGACCGGATATGTGCACTGGTCAATTTTGTTTCAGATTTTTGACCAGTTGCACCATAAATTCTGTATAAAATCTCATACTTAATAAAAATTAAATCCAAACATATTTCCATGTAGATATTTTATATATTTAAAATTTCATCAAGAAAAACAAGTAAAAACAAAATATTCTCTTTGTGAAAAAGATCCTTTTTCAATCATGCAAATCAGTATATCCTAACAGATTCAAAATCAGAGCACTATGCACTTAAAAATCAATATCAATGCAATAAAAAATCAAAAAAAATCCAAAACCAGTGTCATTTTTAGAAGACTTCCATATCTAAAAAATTTATATGAAGTTTCTTTTCTGATTATGGCCATAAAATCCTTTTCTAGAGACTTTCTGATAGGGGATTGCATTATATCTGAGTAGGGCAGCAATGCTAAAGAAGAATTTTTTTGATAGACTTTTTCAATTCCAAATGAAACTAAATTTCTATGGAAATCTTCTAATATATCAGAGAGAATTTCATAAAAATTTGGGCTTCAACATGAGATGCACATCCTAAATTTGGATCTTAAATCTGATAATTTCATATTAGAATTCTACTTTGTAGAATTTATCAAAAACATCAAACATCATCATATAGCATTCAAATCTTCATCAGTGAATAGTTTAAACAAATCATCATACGTAAAAAATGTTAGACATGAACATCCTAACATTAACATGCATGCAATAGGGCATTCCTGATCGAGATTTAATGAAAATAAATCTTTTCTAGCAAAATCAACATTCAAGCATTCTAAAGACCCCTAAATTCATTTTAGGGTACCAACCTTGTGCTCGAATGGAGCGAAACCTTCGATGTAGGATTTTTGGAGATTGTATCAAGCTTTTTAAAGGTGAATCCTCATCCTCCTCTTCTCTGCTCCTTTCTCTCTTCTCTTTCTCTGTTTCACGTTTTCTCTTTTCTTTCTTTCTCTTCCTCTTCTTCTCTCTTTTTCTTGGCTTCTCTCCCTTTCACATTTTATTCTCTCTTCTAGAGAAAAAATCCCCTCTCTCTCTTTCTCCTCTCTCCTTCACATTTTTTCTTTCTCTCCTCTTATCTTTTTTTCTTTTTTCTTTCTCTTGGCTAGAAAACCCTACCCTCTCTCCTTGCTCACATTTTTTCTCTTCTTTCTTTTTTTTCTCTTTTAGAAAAACCCCCCCTCCTTCTCATGTTTTTCTTCTCCTTCTGTCTCTTCTTTCCTTTTTTCCTTTCCTTCTTCTTTCTGTTCTTTCCTTTTTCCTTCCCTTTCTCCTTTCCTTTTTTTCTTCTCCTCTCTCCCTCCCTCTTTTTACGTTTTTCTAGAAAATCCTCCTCCTTCTCACGGCTTATCTTTTTCTCTCTTCCTTCCTTTTCCTCTTCTTTCCTTTTTCTTCTTCTTTCCTTCTTCTCTTTCTTTCCTTTTCTCTTTCTCACGGCTCCTTCTAGAAAATTTTCCTCTCCTCATGGCTTCTCTTCTTCTCTCTTCCTTCCTTTTTCTCTTCTTTTCTTTTTTTCCTTTTCTTTCCTTCCCTCTCTTCCTAATCTCTCCTCATGGGCTCTCTCTCTTTCGGCTTTTCTTTTTTCCAATAATATATATATATATATATATATATATATATATATATATATATATATATATATATATATATATATATATATATATATATATATATATATATATATATAAAAGAAATACATGCATATGGGCCGACGTGACTTGGTCCAAATTGGTCTGAGCTGGGCCGGGCTGAGTTGAACTAAGTTGGATTGAACTGATTTGGACCAAAGTTGATTTTTTTCTATAATTTCATAGTCCATTTCTACCACCATTCCACATGGAATTTTTTGATAACCTTTATTCCAAATTTTCTACATTCACTTTGTAGAACACTAAAAATGAGGAATATTGGAACTTGAATCACCTCATTTGGAAATAAATGGCCAACTTATGAATTTCTTAAGTTGAAGCAGGCTAATTATCGATAATTTAGCTAACCATTCTGCATGGGATCCTTCGGAGACTTCTATTGGAAGTCATTTACATCCACTTTGTAGAGTACTAAAAATGGAATATATTGAAACTGAAATCACCTGATTTGGATGTGGGGTGGCCAAAATATAAATTTTCAAAGATTAAATGATCATTTCCATGTGTAATTTTGCATGGGACCCTTCGGAGATTTCTTTACCGAATTTTTCACGTATATTTTATAGAACATCATAAATGAAGAATAATGGCCTTTGAATCATCTAAATCTGACGTAGAACAGCAAAGATATGAAGTTTTGAAGTTCTATCGATAATTTTGCATGAAAGCTTACATGGGACCCACCGGTGACTTCTACTCGGGATTTTTTCACATCCACTTTGAAGAGGACTAAAAATAAGGAATATTGGCCTTTGAATCATCTGATTCTGATATCAGATGACCAAGATATGATGATTTGAAGTTTAAATGATAATGCATGCATCATATGATAATTACATAAATGCCCTTGCACTTTCAAACTGTGATATCTTCCTTGTTTGATGTTAGAATTTGATTATTCTGGTCTCATTTTGAAGATAATTTCACGACTTATACATCGAAGTAGGTAATATCTTATGATCCTGCTGTGGGGCTCATTAAAGAATTACAAACCTTTGGGTTAAAAGTCGAAAACCTACCATATGGGTTCACTTATGCTGAGGGTAGCAAAAATGGGGTGCTTACAACTATCTAATTGAAAGAGGAAATTTATAAACACATAGGTTTATAATGAAGACCATATAAACCTATGATAACATGAGCATGAAGGAAAAATATAAAGTGTACAACAGGTTACAGTCCACAAGCCGGACAATTACCCTGTTAACAAAAATAAAATGTATATATGTAATAAAATGAGACAAAGTCTGGCTATGGTGGAGTCAGGGGCCTGGGTGAAATTGGATCACGGATATCATAGTCTAGCTCGTAAGCCTATCTGAGCCAGTGCACCTAGTCCTCAGTGACCCATAGGCTGTGAGCTAGATGCTCCATACAAATGCTCATCTCATGCTAAGTATCTCGAATCTCCATGAACATACCCATCACCGTATCTGAAGGAGGCTGAGATGGTCCTGCTACTGGTATGGGTTGGGGTGCAAGTGGAGGGATGTCCTCCATGTACACATCCTCACCACCCCCTACCTCTGCTGTTGTTGTTGCGACTGTTGCTTGGTTCCTAGGTGAAAGAGGATGAGTGCGTAGCTCCTCGTCACTAAGCTCCAGACCGTCCATCTGCATCTTGTAGATAGCCTCTACATCTATATCGGCACCCGGTGCATTTCCCCAAGGGTGTCCTAAAGTTCCTCAGAGGTCATGGTGTTCTCATAAGCCAGCTCACTGCGCATGTCCACCTCTAAGCGTCACAGTAACTTTGTGATCAGCCTACCATAGGGAAGATTACCTGACACATTAGGCCTTGCTGCATGGTTTATGGTTTGGATAACCAGGTAAGGCAGGCAGACTCGGTGCCTCGTAATAACACAGAAGGTAATGAACTAAGTCAATTGAGATACTTCCCCATAATGACCACTCTATGGGATGATGTCATGTCGTATGATGCGTCAATGCAATCGAGGTACTAGGAGAAGGTTCGCTGCCAGCATGATCCTACCTGGTAACAGAATCTAGTCAGCGACCGCTGCCCACATCTCCTCAGTGAGATACCCTTTTGCTTTGGGTGTACAATAAATTAGCTTGCCATCATCTGGGATCTCAAGAAGTGTAGCCAACTCAGCCGTGTTGAAAGAAATCCCTACCCCTTTTACAAAACTGATAATGCGGGGATCCCTAGCATGTTCCCAATCGTTTGGATCCTCCTCTACCTCTAGATTAGCAAAGAACTGTTTTACCACACGTACCACAACGGGGTGTGTGGTTCCATCATAATAAATAATTGGCAACCATCCCATTGCCCCAAAGGCAGCTTCAACATCAAATCTGTCTAGGTGCTCCAAGTTTACAAAGTGGTTGGACTTGATGCTCTTGCCTTGGAACATAAGAAAACGTGCTTCCGCAGCCACTGAATAAAATAACCTTTCATCATAGAGACAGGTAGGAGGGTGTGGTCCGTGCATACCCAGAGCGTAAGTGTGTTTACCCATACCACGATGCCCAAACCTGTTGTAAACTGCGAAGCAAAGCAAAATAAGAGAAAAAAATAGTGAAAATTATCTAAATTTTGGCAACAAAATGGTAGTAAATAAGGTAAAGGCCTCAAACTTACCGAAATATGGGTAGGGAGGACTTACTTAATATCTTTATACAGATACAAGACCAAGAAATTTCAACCAATTAAGAAGAATTGAGACAAAACAACTCATTTCCCTAAAAAAATTTGAAAACCTAGGTTAAAAAGTCAAAATTTTGTGATTTTTCCCAAACCAACCGGTGGAACTTCGAATAGGTTGAGGGTTTTTGCTCAATGAGACCCCAAGAACTTTTTCCAAGCAAAAAAAGAGGTTTTCAACGATTGGAATCTCTCAAATCAAGAAAATATTGGTTTTGGTCATGAAAGACGATGAAATTTTTTCTCAAAGAAAGAAAGAAGAGGAGAAACTCACCTTGGAATCGAGTTTAGTACACTTGATCAAGAGAATCGCTCCTAGGAACACTAGTTGGACTGTAGAGACTCAGAAACTCAGAGAAGAATCGCCACCGGAGTGAAAACCAAAAGGAAAAGTGAAGGAAATGCCCAAAAATTGTGACTTTTAAGGCTATTTTGGGCATGTCGGTCAGACTCAAGGCCTAGGGAGTCAGACCGATATCCCATGTGGTATAATGCGACCGGTATATACAGTAGAGCATACCAGTTTCACTCATAGTGAGACCGGTGCCGCGATCAGTACCTCTCGGGAAGAAATTTTTGTATACTGCAGGCTATACAAGCCAGGCCATTCCTACAGGTCCCGCGATCGGTATGGTGCAACTGGAATAGGCAATTTTGCCTTGAAAATCTCCAAAAATTTAAATTTCGTTCCATCATTTTCCGTTATTGAATAATTTTCTATTATGCATTAATTGAGACTAAATAACGTCATTTTGGCTTATTATTTCATTCATCTCATGTGTGTTCAATGCATTCAGATATCTTAAATTATTAGTCTACAATGGCTAGAGGCAATGGTCGCAAGACTCTTCGCAAACGCCATCATTCGAGAGTACCTCCTATGGAAAGGGACACAAGGATAGAAAATTTTGAAGAAAATAATGAGAGGGAAAACGAAGAAGAGCACAACCCTCTCAATGGGAGTGGAAATCAGGTGGGGAGCAATGAAGCAGCCCCTACGCATCACACACAAAACCCATTGCCAGGTCCTCCTCATCAAACACTGAGGCCATAGTGACACATTTAGTCTACCAGAAGAAGTTCTTCAATGAAATGTTAAAGATGTTTAGGCTACCTGGGCCTGCACCTACAAATATGCCACCCATAACCACAGAAAATGCAAATACGGCACCAGTGGGTGATAGTACAACTACTGAGGGACAACAACAGTAACCAAACCAGTACAACATATTTCCCCAGTAGGTTACAAGGACACCCACCCCTAACTAGGACTAGGGTGGATATCAGGGTGTATATCATGGTGGATATCAGGGAGGAAATCAAGGTGGTTACTCATACCAGCCACAATGGTATGGTCAGGCACAGTATGGTCAAAGTAGTCTTTCCAGAGCAGTGGACGGGTTCTTAAAGTTGAAGCAACCCACTTTCACAGGGAAACCAGGAAAACCACTGTGGCCAACGCAGTGGATAACAGAAATGGAAAAGAACTTTCGATTGCTAGAATGTTCTGATGAAGAGAGGGTCCTGTATGCCAATCATATGCTGAAGGAAGACGTCAATCGATGGTGGAACTTGACCAAGGCGTACTTGGAACAAAGCACGGTATCATCACATGGGCCATATTTAAAGAGGCCTTCTTCGAGAAGTACTTTCCAAGAAGCTTCTGTAACCAAATGGAGAAGGAGTCCTCGGTCTATAACAGTCTCAGATGACCGTAGAGGCATACCAATAGAACTATGAGGAGTTATTTTTCTTCACTCCAACCAGCATGCTAAAGGAAGAAACTAAGGCCCATCGCTTTAGAATGAGTCTTAGAGGCGTCATACGAGAGCATGTATTGAGGCGTGGACTGAAGATCTATAATGAAGCTATACAGGTACCTCGAGTCATTGAAGCAAGCTAGAGAGACAGTTTTTCTGCACAGAATAGGGCTTTGAAGAGGCCTAACCCTGAGGCTCAAGAAAGAGGAAACAACAGGCCTTATCGTCTATTCAGGCCACCAGCTAGTACTATGCCACCCACATATATTCCTGAAGTGACACAGTAGGCAACGGGAAAGAACACCAGCGTGAAGTGCTTTAATTATCAACAAGTGGGCCACTACACCAGAACATGCCCACTACTAAAGAAGCAACAACAGCAAGGCAAGGTGTACGTCATTACCATTGAGGAAGCAGTCACATCACCTCATGTGGTTGCTGATATGATTCTGTACTCACTCTCTTAGTTACTGCATTTATTTGTATGAACATGTAGAACTAAGGGCTAATTAAAAATCTTATGAAAGGTAAACATAGCAGGGGTACCCGCTAGAGTCTTGTTTGACTCAGGGGCCACCAATTCCTTTGTGTCAATATCATTTGAGAAAAAACTAGATCAACCCATCAAGACTTTGGAACCTAGCCTATTAGTTCGATCTCCCATGGGAATGAAAGTGGTATTAGAAGAACTTGCCCAGTACATATTGAAGGGCGGGATTTGGAAGCCAATCTAATCTAGCTTTAGATGTCAGATTTCGATGTCATTCAGGGAATGGACTGGTTATCCCAGCACTCAGCAAGCGTATTGTGTGCTGAGAAGAAGCTATCCTTCAAGGACAGTGAAGGAAAGGAGTTTAACTTCAAAGGGACTAAGTTGCCTAGAAAGATAAAACTTATACTCTCTGCCCTTAAAGCAAAGAGGTTCCTAGAGAAGGGGGGAGTAAGATACCTCATATCAGTTGTGGATGTAACCGTTGACTTGCCGAAGATGGAAGATATTAATGTAGTACGGGGAGTTTCCTGATGTATTTTCAGAAGACCTACCTAGATTACCACCAGATAGGGTGGCTGAGTTTATAATCGATCTTTTGCCAGTTGCTGGCACAACGGAGGATGAAGAATAGCATCAACTAGAGTCAACAGACGATTCAGTGGAGCAGGGCTTGATGTACAAGTTTACTCTTATGTTTACAACATTGAATATTTTACCTGACCTACCTGAGGAGGTAAAAGCAACCGTCCTACAAGACCCATACCTCAGGACAGTGCAAGAGGATTTGGAAAAGAGTAGAACCAATCCTGACTTCACTTTCGATGAAGATATGGTACTCAGGTATCATGGATGTTTGTGCATACTTGAGAATGAATACTCTGAAATCAGAAATCGAATTATGTTGGAAGCTCACTCCACCCCATATTCAGTACATCCTGGAAGCACTAAGATGTACCATGACCTAATGAAGTTGTACTTGTCACACCCCAATTCCGCACTGTTCAGAATGGTGTGATGAACCGCTAGCAAACCAACGGTTCAACCAGGATCTCAAATAGGCTATCCCCGTGTTATCTAAACTTACACACATCCGTAATCATAATCAGAGTAAATTCACAATAGCGGAAGTCTTATAATAAGAAGAACTGAGAATCTATGTGATATTAAAATTTAAATAATAATTTATTCTGTTTCAACTGAGACATAAATATTTAAATACCAAATACATGTCTTAATGAATCCAAATAAAGAAACCTATAAAATATCTAATCAAATACACACGAGTTGCACTCGTAAGAGGAGTCGTGTATATCCACTTCAGCTCCAGCTTCCATTGCTGCCACGTTATCGTATGCAGATGCATTCATATAATCTTCAACGGTATAACCTGCATCATCAACTAAAAATATTCGATGTCGAGGGGTGAGCACACATCACGGCTCAGTGAGTAGCCAAAACAATGCAACAATACATATGCATGCAATCAATTTATATCTTTGGTCCGGTTTAAAGTTTGTAGTATGCAATAGAAAGGTTTAGGTAGTTAAAGGTCGCGTTTATTGACCCCGCCTCTATACACAAGTGTGTGACGTCACCCGAAGACCACGTTTATCGTCGACTCACATGCACTCAACCATGAACATTATATAACAAAGGTTAACGTTTATTGCTATATATTGCCATACCAACACGTAAGCCCTGTTGGCGAGGGCTGCAAACTGGGCTCGCAACTAACCAATCCTAATGCCAAAAGTGTATCCAAGGCCTCACCCCAGCATCCCTCAGAATGTCCATAGAGATAGAGCTAAGGCCCCCCGGTAGAGTCAGAGACTACAAGGACCGAGACCACCTCCCCTGATACTCTACGACATAATAGTTCTGCTAAAGTAATGGCGATACGACGATGCTAATGCACAAGACTTGAGTTAGAGATAGAGCTAAAGTGCTGAGACCTGCTAAAGGTTAACGTTTATTGACGTTCTAATCACACCCCCCTGATACTCGCTCGCATCAAGTACATCAACCACAAACATACAAGCACATGCCTATTCCTATCATCATCATCATCATCATGTTATAAACAATAAGGTAACTATGCATGAACAAGTAATAGAAATATTGGATGGCATGCTGTATGCACATTACAAACATATTCGCATAGAATCAAGCATGGCATAGGACTCAAGAAAATAGAAAATAGTTTTGTTATTAACCAATTAGTTTGGAGTTCTGGTTCCTCACCTTAGCTTGCTAAAAGATACTTTTCCAAGCTTTAGAATCACCTTTACAATGTTATTATATTGCTAGAAGACCTAAAAAAGTCGATAAAATTTAATTAAAATTAATTCCTGATTTAAAAACCACTCTGTTAACTGAGGGTCGGAGGTATGGTCGGAGTCCTGATCGACCTTGGGTGCGACCCTCCCTTAACTCTGAACTTCCCGAACACTGAGGGTCGATGGTCAGAATCACCTAGGGTCGGATGGTCATCGACCCTCGGTGCGACCCTCGGTGCACTTTGGTCCATTTCCCTCTTTTAGTCCATTCTTCGTGCTTGGGATCCTATGTCTTGCTCCTACTTTTCATTCTACATTCATTCCATGGTCTGAAACCATGTATAACCCACCTAGATAGCTTTCATGCATTCTCCTATGGTTTTCCATGAAAACCTAACCATGAGTTGATGGTTTGGGTTTCTCCGAGATCATACTCTCATCAATAGCTAACCTAAGGTCTGTAGAAACTCATGGAATTAGTATCCATACCTAAGAAGAATAATCCTTCTCTGCAACTCTTCTCTTTTGGCTTAATTCTCTTCCTTGTTTCTCTTCTTCTTCTTTTCCTTCTCTTCTCTTTCTCTCAATTCAATTAGGGTTGTGAAAGGAGTAAAAGTGGCTTAGGGACGTCCTTTAAATAGAGTAGGAACATCCTAAAATAAATCCCTTTGAGATTAGGAAAGAATCCCAATCGAAAATTAGGAAATTTCCTAATTCTATTTCCTACGGTAACCGAGGGTCGATGGGAGGGTCGATGATCCCGTCGACCCTAGGGTTCTAAGCTGTCCGACCCTCTCTTCAAAATTGAGGGTCTGACTTTCTGTTTTGGGAGGTCCGACCTTGCTTAGCTGGGTATGTGACCCTTCCCCTATTTTAAGTGTTTTTGGGTCGATTTGATACCTAGGATCTCGATCTCCTTCACGCCCTTGGTCCATTTGACTCGACCATGATGGGTAAACCTAGTTCAAGGTGGTAAGACCGGGTTAGATTGACACTGGTCTTACAACTCCCCCCAACTTATAAAAATTTCGTCCTCGAAATTGTATGTACCTTCTGAATCAAATAAGTGAGGGTATTGCTTTCGCATAGCATTCTCTTCTTCCCATGTAATCTCTTCCATTTCTCTATTTTTCCATGTGATCTTAACATAGTAGATATCTCTGTTGCGTAGACGTTGAACCTTTCGACTAGTGATTTCTATTGGTGTTACTTCAAATATCAAATCATCAGTCAATTCCAACAAATCCACTGTCAAAACATGCGTTGGGTCTTTGACATACTTCTTCAATAGGGAAATGTAAAATACGTCATGCACACTTGACATAGATGGTGGTAGTGCTAACTGATAAGCCACTTTTCCACGCTTAGATAAAATTTCATATGGCCCGACATATCTTGGACTTAGTTTCCCTTTCTGTCCGAACCTCTTCAATCCTCGCATAGGCAATACCTTCAAAAATACTTTATCACCTACAGCGAACTCCAGATCTCTGTGTCGAGTATCTGCATATTGCTTCTGACGGTTCTGAGTCATTCTCACTCTTTCCTTGGTAATGTCGACCACTCGATAAGTATCTTCAACAAATTCCGGCCCAACAATACTACGTTCTCCAACTTCATTCCAAAACAAAGGAGTTCGACACTTCCTGCCATACAGTGCTTCATAAGGTGACATCTGTATAGTAGCCTGATAGCTGTTGTTATACGCGAATTCGATCAATGGTAACTTTTCATCCCATGATCCTTTGAAATCAATTACACATGCTCGTAGCATATCTTCTAGAATTTGAATTGTACGCTCTGACTGTCCGTCTGTCTGTGGGTGGAATGCGGTACTGAACTTCAGCGTTGTACCCATAGCCTTTTGTAATCCGTCCCAAAACTTGGAAGTAAATCGTGGATCTCTATCAGACACAATGCTTTCTGGTACACCGTGTAACCAAACAATATTATCCACATACAGCTTCGCTAACCTTTCCAGTGTATACTGAGGTCGTATAGGTATGAAGCGAGCTGTTTTAGTCAGACGGTCCACAATCACCCAAACTGCGTCAACTACTCGAGGAGTCAATGGTAGCCCTGTGACGAAGTCCATAGTGATGCAGTCCCATTTCCATGCTGGTTCCGGTAATGGTTGTAACAGTCCTGTGGGTCTTTATCGTTCAGCCTTTACTTTCTAACAATTTAGGCATTGAGACACGAACTTGGCTACATCTGCTTTCATCCCCTCTACCAATATAGTTTCTTTAGATCATGATACATTTTTGTACTTCCAGGATGTATCGAATAGATGGTGGTATGGGCTTCCTTTATCAGTCGGTATCTAATGTCCATACTTTCTGTTTCAGGTACACATATTCTTCCTTTGTATTTTAGTACCTTCTCTTCGTCCAAGGTGAACTCAGGATTAGTCCTACCTTTCTCGATATCTTCTTGTACTGTTCTCAGATAAGGATCTGATTTGATAGTTGTCTTCACTTCATCCACTATATCCGGTATAATCTTTAATGCCGTGAACATATTCGAAAACCGATGAATAAACCCTTGGTTTTCTTATCGATCCGTTGTATCTATCACATACTGCTCGTTGCCGTGATTGAATACCCTTCCGGTAGTACACATTGCTGCAGTCGTGCTAACTTCTCCTTGCGATTTTATCATTGCCTTTCTGCTTAATGCATCCGCTACTACGTTCGCTTTTCCCGGATGATACTGGATATCACAATCATAGTCTTTCAATAGTTCCAGCCATCTTCTTTGTCTCATATTCAACTCCTTCTGATTAAATAGATAAGTAAGACTTTTATGGTCCGACTTAATCTGGAATTTCTCTCCGTATAAGTAATGTCTCCATATCTTGACAGCATGTACTACTGCCGCTAACTCCAAATCATGAGTGCGGTAATTTTTCTCATGTACCTTCAACTGTCTCGAGGCATACACAATTACTTGCTCTCCTTGCATAAGCACACATTCTAATCCCAATCCTGACGCATCAGTCTATAAGGTAAACGTCTGTCCTGAAATAGGAATAGTTAAAATCGGGGCGGATATCAATCTGGACTTCAATGTCTAGAAGCTCTTCTCACATTTATCCGTCCACACCAACTTTTCACCTTTCTTAATCAAACTGGTGAGAGGTACGGCAATCCGAGAATAGTCTTCTACGAAACTCCGATAATAACCAGCTAGACCCAGAAAACTTCTAATTTCTGAAACGCTCTTTGGTGCTTCCCACTTCACAATAGCCTCAATCTTGTTGGGGTCCACTTTGATTCCTTCAGCGGATACTACATGGCCTAGGAAGTCGACTTCACTTAGCCAAAACTCGCACTTTGAAAATTTGGCATATAACTTCTCTTTCCTTAAACGCTGTAGGGCTGCGTGTAGGTTCTTGATATGGGTTTCCTCGTCCTTGGAGTATACCAATATATCATCATTAAATACTATAACCGACATATCCAACATATCGTGGAAAACTCGGTTCATAAGTTCCATGAACGTTGCCGGTGCATTAGTTAATCCGAAAGACATAACCAAAAATTCATAATGTCCATATCTGGTCCTGAATGCTGTCTTCGGAATATCACCTTCTTTAATCTTCAGCTGATGATAGCCTGATCGAAGGTCGATCTTAGAAAATACTTTTGCTCCTTGTAACTGATCGAACAAGTCATCGATCCGAGGTAGTGGATATCGATTCTTGATTGTTAGTTTATTCAACTCCCGATAGTCGATGCATAATCGAACGCTACCATCCTTCTTCTTTACGAACAACACCGGTGCCCCCCATGGAGATATACTGGGTCGAATATAACCCTTGTCCAGCAGTTCTTGTAGTTGCACTTTTAATTTCTTCAGTTCAGTAGGAGCCATTCTATAAGGTGCTTTTGACACTGGTGCGGCTCCAGGTATAAGGTCTATCACAAACTCTGTGGCTCGGTCGGGTGGTAATCCGGGTAGTTCCTCTGGAAATATGTCAGGGTAGTCTTGCACGACGTCAATGTCTTCCATTCGTGGTGCTTCCTTGGTTAGGTCGACCACTGATACTAGATACCCGACTGCCCCCTTCTCAAGACACTTCTTAGCCTTTAGTGCTGAAAGTATGAGCTTGCGTCTCCGGGGAAGTTTGGTTCCTGAGAAACTGAATTCTGCTCCTTCTTTGTCTTTGAACATTAGCTTCTTTTCGGCGCATAACAGATTTGCAGAATGCCGAGTTAACCAGTCCATTCCCAAGATGACATCAAAGTCTGTCATCTCAAGTTTATTTAGGTTGCGTCCAAATTTCATCCATCCATACTATTTGGACATTATTCATAACACTAATCTAATACAACATTTAGTCCAAAAGTGCTTGAACTAGCAAAATTTGATGTAAAAGTCTTAAAGCTTGTCTAGTTCCTTCATCTCTTTTGATTTTTCAAAGACTATCATCAAAATCTCATATTGCACTCATTAGCTTGTATTTCTTTTATCTTTTATGTTCTACCTTGCTCTCTCTTCTATATACCTCGAAAAATCTTGAGATTGTTACTTCATACCCCAAGTCTATCTATAAGCATTAGGGTATATGCTTATAAATTCATTAATTCAGCCAAACTATTTGGTCTTTACTTAATCATATCCCTCAACATTGGGCATAACTCAATTATCATTGTATTAAATCGAGTACTACTTATGCCATGACTTATCCGTGTATCCATTCTTAAATTTGCCTTTAGGAATCTTCTACCTTGTCAAAATTCATACCGATATAACCCTCTTTAACTCTACTTGAGTGCTATCTATTTCCTTACTGGCTACTCTTGATAGTTCTCATTTTTTTCTCATGCACTCTTTTATAGGCATGACTCATATCCATCCATTTAGCAATCTCAAAATAGATCGTCCATTAATTCATCTGAGTTTCATTAGCTATAGCATTTTATCTGAATCCAATCATCTTTCTTCCAATAATTCCATTATCACTACACATATTTATCAACAATGATCAGGGAGTGTATAAATCAGAATGTTTGTCCAAAATAATTAATTTTCTTCTTTCAATTTAGCATAATGGCAATACTTGCTTTATCTAGTGAACCTAGGTTTAAAGAATCAGGAGTAAATCTGTGGTAATCCAACCAGCATCCAAAGGTCGTTAGGTTGCACGGTGGCCCAAATACATGGAAATAGAGGTTCTACAGCTCTTAACCTCATGGTTACAGGTTCTATCGAGTATATAATGCCATTGGTCGAGGCACTACAAGAGTAAATCTGGAGAAAGATTTTGCACATCAGTAAATCAGGTATAATCTGGAGAAAAATTTTGTACATCAATAAATCAGGTATAAATCAGAAGATGTACGCTCAACCCGATTAAATATTTAACTATTCATTCAGTTCATATCTCTGTTCATGTTGTTGATCATGAGAATGGTTCAGATTGGTATAATCAGGACTAACACTAAAGAAACAATATCTATAACTCCAATTAACAGGTTAAATCAAAAGGTATCCTGTCAAGGCCCGAGAAATTAAAATCTGGTATGTACATCCTCTATAATCATAGGAGTAAATCAATAATGCACCGCATCCTATATAAACATATCCAGTTATATGGCCATAATAGATTTGATCCTTCGCTGAAAATGTCTGAGGTATCATCTTCAGAAGACATTCTTCAATCCTTGTCGGATCATTCTGTCGTAATGCAACTATCCCATACATTGGTGGCTGATAAGGTTAACCACCTTGATACACTGCTTGTTGTGCACCAAACTTCTGTACTGGGGTGTGCATTACTGGGACTTGCTGTATGATAGGTACTGTGTGCTAACATGTACTGGGGTACAGTGTTGCTACTAGTTGGTACCGTACTTGGTTTGACCCGAAGGTGTTGATGTAGCATCGGTAACTTGGGTAGTGATTTACATAGCAACTTGCATAATCGGTCTCATCTGTTGTTGCTCTTGTATCTTTATTGGGCCAATTTTATTACAACCATAGCCAAGGTATTTGGTAGTCTAGGTAGATTGGCTGGAGTGGCCTGGTTGTTCACCTCCTCTCATTTGCTCCAATCTGATTATCATTATTTAGTATTTACTCATATGAGTTTTCATTACCCATTCTCGACCCAGATAATGGTGGGGTCAAGTTGTAACCTCATCTTAATGCTCAGTGGTTAATAGATTAGCGTGTAGTGGATTTCACTCTGAGTCTCCGTGTTACCTAGGGGTATAGCTTTATCTTCTTGTAGTTACTCTTATTCTTAAGGTATGGCCATTATTCTACTATTTCTGTTGGATTTGGCCCGAGATCTTTCCCTTTACCTTTGTAGGGAATTAGGCATTACTAGCCATTTTCTCCTTCCTTTGTCATTCATCGAGTTTCACATCTGGTGAGTACCAACTCGGTATTCAATTTTTTGCTTTACAGAAGCTCTCTTCTTGCTACTGTACTATATCCTTGTATACTTGGATAACTACCCAACTTATAGATAATGCCCTAAATTGTTTGTCTATTAGGATAATTTTTGGTCTTCTCTTTCTGTGTGAGTGTATATATATGGTTCCACCTTTTATATGTACATTATCATCTTGTTTAATTTCTGTCTCAACAACACAGGTGCTTATGGTTTGTTTGTATTAAAACTTTTAATTTATCTTAACTCAGTTCATAATTGTCTCGAATGTATGTTAGTTTAGCGGACAAGGCCTAAGATGCTCTGATACCAAGTTGTCACACCCCAATTTCGCACTGTTCAGAATGGTGTGATGAACCGCTAGCAAACCAACGGTTCAACCAGGATCTCAAATAGGCTATCCCCACATTATGTAAACTTACACACATCCGTAATCATAATCAGAGTAAATACACAATAGCGGAAGTCTTATAATAAGAAGAACTAAGAATCTATGTGATATTAAAATTTAAATAACAATTTATTCTGTTTCAACTGAGACATAAATATTTAAATACCAAATACATGTCTTAATAAATCCAAATAAAGAAACCTATAAAATATCTAATCAAATACACACGAGTTGCACTCGTAAGAGGAGTCGTGTGTATCCACTTCAGCTCCACCTTCCATTGCTTCCACGTTCCCGTACGCAGACGCATTCATATAATCTTCAACGGTATAACCTGCATCATCAACTAAAAATATTCGTTGTCGAGGGGTGAGCACACATCACGGCTCAGTGAGTAGCCAAAACAATGCAACAATACATATGCATGCAATCAATTTATATCTTTGGTCCGGTTTAAAGTTTGCAGTATGCAATAGAAAGGTTTAGGTAGTCAAAGGTCGCATTTATTGACCCCGCCTCTATACACAAGTGTGTGACGTCACCTGAAGATCACGTTTATCGTCGACTCACATGCACCCAACCATGAACATTATATAACAAAGGTTAACGTTTATTGCTATATATTGCCATACCAACACGTAAGCCCCTGTTGGCGAGGGCTGCAAACTGGGCTCGCAACTAACCAATCCTAATGCCAAAAGTGTATCCAAGGCCTCACCCTAGCATCCCTCAAAATGTCCATAGAGATAGAGCTAAGGCCCCCCGGTAGAGTCAGAGACTACATGGACCGAGACCACCTCCCCTGATACTCTACGACATAATAGTTCTGCTAAAGTAATGGCGATACGACGATACTAATGCACAAGACTTGAGTTAGAGATAGAGCTAAAGTGCTGAGACCCGCTAAAGGTTAACGTTTATTGACGTTCTCATCACACCCCCCTGATACTCACTCGCATCAAGTACATCAACCACACACATACAAGCACATGCCTATTCCTATCATCATCATCATCATCATGTTATAAACAATAAGGTAACTATGTATGAACAAGTAATAGAAATATTGGATGGTATGTTGTATGCACATTACAAACATATTCGCATAGAATCAAGCATGGCATAGGACTCAAGAAAATAGAAAATAGTTTTGTTATTAACCAATTAGTTTGGAGTTCTGGTTCCTCACCTTAGCTTACTAAAAGATACTTTTCCAAGCTTTAGAATCACCTTTACAATGTTATTATATTGCTAGAAGACCTAACAAAGTCGATAGAATTTAATTAGAATTAATTCCAAATTTAAAAACCACTCTATTAACTGAGGGTCGGAAGTAGGGTCGGAGTCCTGATCGACCCTGGGTGCGACCCTCCCTTAACTCTGAACTTCCCGAACACTGAGGGTCGATGGTCAGAATCACCTAGGGTCGGATGGTCATCGACCCTCAGTGCGACCCTCAGTGCACTTTGGTCCAATTCCCTCTTTTAGTCCATTCTTCGTGCTTGGGATCCTATGTCTTGCTCCTACTTTCCATTCTACATTCATCCATGGTCTGAAACCATGTATAACCCACCTAGATAGCTTTCATGCATTCTCCTATGGTTTTCCATGAAAACCTAACCATGGGTTGATGGTTTGGGTTTCTCCGAGATCACACTCTCATCAATAGCTAACCTAAGGTCTGTAGAAACTCATGGAATTAGTATCCATACCTGAGAAGAATAATCCTTCTCTGCAACTCTTCTCTTTTGGCTTAATTATCTTCCTTGTTTCTCTTCTTCTTCTTTTCCTTCTCTTCTCTTTCTCTCAATTCAATTAGGGTTGTGAAAGGAGTGAAAGTGGCTTAGGGACGTCCTTTAAATAGAGTAAGAACATCCTAAAATAAATCCCTTTGAGATTAGGAAAGAATCATAATCGAAAATTAGGAAATTTCCTAATTCTATTTCCTACGGTAACCGAGGGTCGATGGGAGGGTCGATGATCCCGTCGACCCTAGGGTTCTAAGCTGTCCGACCCTCCCTTCAAAACTGAGGGTCTGACTTTCTGTTTTGGGAGGTCCGACCCTGCTTAGCTTGGGTATGCGACCCTTCCCCTATTTTAAGTGTTTTTGGGTCGATTTGTTACCTGGGATCTCGATCTCCTTCACGCCCTTGGTCCATTTGACTCGACCATGATGGGTAAACCTGATTCAAGGTGGTAAGACCAGGTTAGATTGACACGGGTCTTACAGTACTAGTGGAGGGGTATGAAAGCAGATGTGGCAAAATATGTCTTCCAATGTCTAAACTGCCAGCAAGTTAAAGATAAGAGACAGCGACCTGCAGGGTTTATTACAACCATTGCCTGAGCCAGCATAGAAATGGGATTGTATTACCATGGATTTCATCACGGGCCTACTTATGGCCCCAAGGTCAGTGAATGCGGTTTGGGAAGTTGTAAATCACCTCACCAAAATAGTAAGATTTATCCTTGTCAGACCGCAATACACCATGGATAGGTTAGCAAAATTATATGTGGACAACATAGTCAGACTCTACGGTGTGCCAGAGAGAATAGTATCTAACAGAGATCCACACTTTACAACTAAGTTCTGGGACGAATAGCAGAAGGCTATGGAAACTAAATTGAAGTTCAGTATGACCTTTCATCTTCAAACAGATGGTCAGTCAGAGAAGACCATCCAGATCCTAGAAGTATTTCTTCAAGCATGTGCTATTGACATTAAGGGAGCTTGGGATGAGAAGGTTTCATTCATCGAGTTCGCTACAACAACAGATACTAGGCTACGATCCAAATGGCTCCATATGAGGCCTTGTATGGTAAGAAATACCAAACACCATTGTTATGGAATGAGATTGGAGAAAGAAGGATCGTAGGACCAAAATTTATAGAGAAAACTTGTAAAGTAGTGGACCAGATCAAGGAAAGAGTGAAGACAGCTCAAGTACGTCAGAAGCACTACGCTGATAACCAAAGTCGAGATCTCAAATTCACTGTTGGTGATAAGGTGTTTGTGAAGATATCACCAGTCAGAGGCCTGAAGTGGTTAGAAAAGAAAGGAATATTGTGTCCTAGATAGGTGGGACCATATGAGATTTTGTCCAGATATGGCAACGTGGCCTATCAACTGGCATTGCCACCAGTGATGTCTAGTGTTCCCAATGTCTTCCACGTATCCCTACTGAAGAAGTACGTAAGAGACCCCTCCACATTCTAGTTACGGATCCTCCAGATTTGACAGAAGACTTGACATTCAAGGTAGTACAAGTCAAGGTCATTGAATGAAAGGTACAATGACTTTGAAGGCGTGCTATACACTATGTCAGGGTAGTTTGGAAGAGCCATGACATGGAAGAAAGCACCAGGGAGGAAGAGGATGCCATGTGACAAGAATACCCTCAACTCTTCGACTCCGAAGGTATGTATAATTTTGAGGACGAAATTTCTTTTAAGTGTGGGGAAATTATGAAACGTACTTGCAAAATTTTGAGGATGAAGTTTCTTTTAAGAGTGGTAAAGTTGTAAGACCCGCACTCTGAAAACCCAGTTTAACCGATACTTTACGTCGTGATAGGCCTTCTAATCATAACCAGATTAGAAGACGAGGTCGAATGATGAACCATAGCATCCAGCTATGAGAAACGACACTTAAAAACTAAGTTTTCACATACCGATCTCAGTACTGGTCTCACTCAGAGTGAGATAGGTATGTGCAACCAGTATATGTGTGTGAGTGTGGAAGGACTCCAATGGGTCTCACACTCTAAATCCAACTTTAGAAAATCTTTTAGACATAGAAGACCTTCCTTCTCCTTAGATCCTTTGCAAACACTCTCAAACCCTAGCGCTGTCTATAGGAGATCTGAGAAGGAGCAGAGAGGAAAGAGGCCGTCGGAAGGGATTTTTCATTAGAGGAGAGCACCACCATTAAACAAACACCGGTAAGTGTTTTACCTTGGTAATAATGCTTGGGTTACGGATCAAAGCCTTGAAATGGTGTATTGATCCAAAACTCTAGAACAGTAAAATCCTAGTTTTCGTCGAGATTTATTCTGAGAGGGATGGGAATGTTGTCTACAATGTTAAGTGATAAATAATCTCAAACCTAAATGACCTAACCGTATCTTGACCCTAAAATGGTTTAGGAGAAACCTTAAAGCCAAGCCGAGGGAGGTCCAAGAACCCCCATACCGCCATACATATCGGCTGGACCAATAGGCCCTACAGTATGTGATACCACAAGGTATACCGACGGGACTCAAGTCCTGTGGTACGCCCATGGGTATATACCACAGGGCATATCGGCGGGACCAAAAACCCTACTGTATGGTCCTGGTCCTGCGGTACATACTGCAGAAGCATACTAGTTGGACAAAAAGTCTTGCAGCGGGATCTTGTGGTATATACCGTAGGCGCATACCAGTTGTACTAGAGTGAGACCGATATGTCCTGTTGAGTGAGACCGGTATGTGTTTTCAAGCCTATTTTCTTAGCCAAACTTGGTTCCAACCAACTATAACCCTAACAACTTAATTCTAACTTATAAATATGGTCATGTAGGACTTGTGTACGATGTGGGTGGACTCTGAAACATAAAGGAGACTTGCAATCACATGTCAGGTAAGGGACAAGACCTCAAACCTTAACTAACTAATAAATAGTATACCTTTTTATCTGTCACTTTATCTGTTGTTTGTTGCTTGTACATTTCACATGTCATCTGTTATTTAAATTCATTATCTATTCATGCATATTCGTATGCTAGGAATGTGGTTGTTTAGACATGTGAATGTTTTTGTTAGTGTGTGGAATGTGAAGGGGAGTGGAGCCCTGGATATATCCTCACACTATCACATTTTCGTATCACCGTCTACCTTAGTAAGCTTGGTGCGAATAGGGTATTAGGGGGAGGATGTGGGATTGTGGCTCTGCCTGCCCACCAGACTCGAGTCCTATCTCTATGTCATAGGGAGCTGTGCTGGGGTATGACCATAGATACTATGACATATAGGCCTGGTTAGAAAAGAAACCCACTTACAAGCCCTTGCCAATAGGGGTGTAGGTATTGGTGGGGAATAGGCTATCAGGGGGAGGATGTGGAATGGTGGCTCTGCTTGCCCGCCAGACTCTAGGGCTATCTCTATACCAGAGTGAGTGATGTGGGGCAATAGCCGTAGTGTAGATCGGAGCTTGACTGTTGGGTATATTCATACTCTCGTGCATAGAGGTGCGGTGGCCGCCAAACCTTACCAGAGCACTTTGCAAGTTATACCTGACCCAATTGTAATGTTATCTCATGCATTTTGTATGTTGCATTGGTCTTGTGCTTTACTGAGCTAAGTTGTGAGCTCACCCCGAATATATATTCTCTTTTTTAGATCTTGATGCAGGGTATACGGTTGAAGACTTTATGGCTGTTCGAGCGTATGGGATAGTAGCTGCTTTAGATAAACAGACAGTAGAGGATGAGCATGATGCATCTTGCGAGTGTTCCTTCTGTGTGTTTTTGTAGGATTTATTATTATTCCTTTTTAATTAACTATAAACGGATGTAGTAAATTATTTATTTATGTTTTGGGATTTGAGAATAATTTGAATAATTATTTATTTACAATTAGAAACTCAGTTAATTTTTTATTAAATTCCGCTGTTATCTATGTTTATCTGATTATGGTTAGTTTGCTTGAAATGATTTGTTGACACGGTCTATAACGATCCTGGTGTGAACCGTTGGATTTTGTAACGGTTCACTCACACTTTTGGTTCAACTGGAATTAGGGTGTGACATATCTGGTTGGATGTCCGATCGCACCATTGTTGCCACCGGAGCTGTTGCCAGACCTTCCCAGTAGGGTCTTGAGAAATGTCCTATTGCACCACTGTTGTGACCTGAGCTGCTACTACATAGTAGGGCCTTGAGTGGTGTCCAAGTAGAGGACTGATTGTGACTCCTAGTGTAGTGTCGCTACTAGACAAACCTAGAAGGGTTGTGTTTTTGGACTTCAGACTTCACCTTGGGTTACGAACCACAACCTTTTTTCTAAGGTTTATACCTAGACATGTTTTGAATATTATAACTCTCCTGGGATGATCCAAATTAATAATAATAGAAATTCTAACTACAAATACAAACTGAGCATGCAAGGACAAGTCTCTAACATTCAATGGGAAAGTAGTTCTCACCTAACATATGAGGGATAGATTTTGACTTGTTTTAGAGTGATCCTAAATAAACTTGCTTGTTTGTGTTGCACCTTGTTTGAATAACATGTCATCCCATATTTGTGAGAACTGCTTATGCATTTGCATTATGATTATTATTTGTTATGGCTACATGATGTTTGGTTAATCTATATGGTAATGAGTATCCCGATGAAAGGGGGACGTGATCATCATGTGGGTACTGCTTTGTATCCCTAGTATCCTAGCAAAGTAATGACATCCAAGCATTGGGAATCATGTTGTTCAGGAAAGGGAATCAAACATTGTTCAGGTAGGAGGAATTGGATAGGATCTCTGCTGGGGTACGGACGTAGTTGCATTATAGGACATATTAGGTTTTAATTAGTGACAAATCCCCATGCTTTGCAACCCAAGCCTGTAGGGGTTAGGTACTGGTGTAGACTCTTGGATGAGGGGAACTTTGAGAGGGTGTGGGGCAACATTGGCTTGATTCAACCTTATCCTCAAAGGAAGCATACTTGTTTAGGAAGTGTTAGGTACAACAGTGTAACTGGGTGAGTGCTTACGCCCACTTCATGTATGGGAGTCTCTGCCTTCTCAGGTGTGGTAGTTCTCTACTTTAGTGCATTGCAAACATTACCAAACCATATATTATATAACTCATGCTTTATTTTTTGCTTTCTTGTTCTGTCTCTTACTGATCTCAAGTTGGAGAGCTCAATCCATGTGTGTATCTCTTTTTAGGTGTTGTTGCAGGTAATGTTGTGGCCGACTACGTGGAGTAAACAACCGTCTTTAATCTTGCTCATCTAAATGGGAAGGTGGCAGAGGAAGACATCTATGGGAGCTCGTGTGAGTGTGACACGTGAGTCTTCGAGGAGATGCTAACGATATGCTTTACTTTTTTTTTTTCTTAAAGAGACTTCTAGATGGCATTTGGCTTAAGTGCTTAATTATAAATATTTAGGGTGTTTGAAGTGGATTTAGTATGTTTTGAAGATACGATGTAAATACTTTATTTATACTCTAACATTAGAATGTTGGACTTTCATATGATTAGGGTTTCAACCATACCCATCCCAATCCATATATGAACTCCAGAATACAATAGAGATGTGATAAACATTAATGAATAATAAAAACATACCTTTTTGTGAAGAGATTATTTCCCTACATTCCAAGACGTTTTAAGCTTTGGTCGTAATCCTTCAATCACATCTTCCACATCCTCCAAAGGATGTCCCAATGTCTCTTACTAATGGGTGCAGAGAGAACTTCATTAGCTGTGACTCTAACCCAGTATTTAAAAAATACTATCATGACCCTAATACCTTTCCCACAATATAATTAGGGTTACTAACCTATCGCATACCTTGAAATGAACCAAACAAAATCGATTCTATTGTGTTAATTAGACTCCCATTAAATGACTAGTTTAGTTATTTAATTGAGCACACATAAATCTAACAATCTCTCACTTAGGCTACATTAATTACAAACCACCATCAATTAGTATGGCTATGGAATCCAACACATTAAATCATTACTAACTTTGATCTATCCATCAAGCTTACCAATGCCGAACAACAGTAGAAAATACACCTCAATATATGGTGTACAACTTTCAGTTAGCCACAACAAAGGTTTGCTCAATACATGAATCGCTTGAGATAATGCATGAAAATAAATTATCTTGCGAGTCCAAAATTTGATTAAAGAACCTTTAATCAAAATACCCAAAAACCTTTATAGGTAATAAATTAAGGTAAAAATAAAGCAGAAGCATAAAACCATACATTGGCTAGACACTGCCTTCATTCTTTAGCTAAATACTACCTTTATGGCTAAATACCTCCTTGTACTCTTTGGTTAAATATTTTCTCAGTAACCCTGATTGAATACTGCCTTGTTATATTGGCTAAATATTGTCAAAATTCTTTGACATATCAAAACACATAACTATTTGAACAAAATAGCAATAATGCAAATGCTAAAGTAAACAAAATCGTGGTTACAAGACTATGCCCATCAAACCATGAGCAACACAATCAAACACAGTAAGCAATATCAGAACATAAACATAAGGAGTCTCCCACTGATTAAGCATATCAAGAGACTCCCACTGGCCCTAGCCTTCGCCAAAGGATCTGTGATTATAACCAGTCCCAAAACTTCCACTACAAAGGCTATAGACTAATCCATCATAAATCCTTTCCTTAGTTAATCTTTTGCTACTTATGTAGCCTTATTTAATTGTTCACAGTCTGCTTTATGGGTCATCTTATGTCATGAATAATTGGTTTGAACCTATGGCTACTCAAGTCCTTTAGAAAACCTATCAGTCCTTACACTTTGTTGTCCATAAATAACTATTCATATTTTATCACCAATGGCCATTTTGGACTAATAAAATATCATCAGGGTACACAACAACCAAGCATTCAATTGGGGTGAAGGAAAGTTAACTACTCATATACCTTTGACTGTGACTTACACTCAAGTCACCAATCATCTACATCATTACTCAGTCCCAGGATCTTTCAATAATACTTAAGTCTCTCATTTTTTAAGCAAGTATAGACGAACTTATTGAAGCTCAACTTCTCCCTCACACTATCATCGTCACCAATATTATTGAGCTAGGTCATTAAACCATTTCTACCCTTTCTAAAATTGTTAAATATTCTCCTTGGATTTCTCTCAAATAATCTACTTACAATAAATTGTATCCGAATGCTACTACACAAGATCTCACGGATAGAACACCTTATATACAGAGAACACGTCTCAAAAGAATACATCTAGGTCAAATAATCCTAGACTAGTTTCAAATCTTTTCATATCATATTGTTTGTGAAATTTTAATCATAATAACAGTCGGTTGACCAAAATGAGGATCCCAAATTGCATGAGCAATAGGTATGAAAATAATGAGACACGCATGATTAATTTACACAAAGTAAAGCAACACCTATAATTTGAACATATGCAGGCAAACCATCTTTGTGAGAGTCAACCAAACTATATATTCATCCTTTGGAATAAAGTATACATTAGTACTCTCGATATCTGTGCATTAATCGTAAAAGAATAATGATATTCAGAAATTCTATCACCTTTGGGTGAATGAAACCCCCAAACCAATATTCTTTAAGCCATGTGCATGAAATTTATAAATCTTTAACACTGCCACCTTTGGGTGGACAATGCCGCTCTCTTTGCTGCATCCATAAAAATGGGAGTTTATGACAATGTCACTTTTAGGTGAGCACTTGCTCTTCTTTGTTGTAGTTTGTGAACACACAAATATTATATTTGAGCATATTATGATAGAACCAAGTGTGCCACTTTGGTGGTCCTATAAAACCTTACTTAACAACTACAAACCTTAATTCACATAAACTTGGACAATGCCATCTTTAGATGAACATTTCCATTTTGTAAAGCATTAATAAACACAGACACTTGAAATTTGAACACATTATATAACGAAACAAAGTTGCCACTTTAGTGGTTACACAAGATTCCACCATGAAGTGAACAAATCCCAACCTACAACATTTGTGGGATATTTTATCATGAATGTTTCATTAATATAACTTTAAAAGTCTAAATATTTATATAAACATGAACATTAACTCAACAATCAATTTAATATATTAACTTTAAGAAAAATCAGCAGAAAAAACTATAAATTGGGTTCCCATAGGGCATTCTTTTATGATAACACGCTTCCTAATGTATCAAAATGTACCAATATATATATATATATATATATATATATATATATATATATATATATATATATATATATATATATATATATATATATATATATATATATATATATATATATATATATATATATATATATATCAAATTGAAGAGCTTTAACAAATGAATCCAATGGAACAAATTGGAGGTCAATCTGACCTTCCATGCGCCCACAATCGTGATTTAATGCCAGATTCTAAATGCAATTTAAAAACTACAAGGCAAATAGGCCCTTAGGCCCTGAACCAGGCCGAACCACTGTCTAAACTAAACAGGAGCAGTTTGGTTTCAATAAACTAGTCCAGCCCAATTTGACCACCTAGGTCTTAGGGCCAAAATTCAGGTCATCCACCCGGGTCTTTGGGTCGAATTTCAGGTTGACCCATTTGGGTTATCGGTTCAACCCATTAGTTAAACAAACTGGGCCCTCGAGTTAACTTTAATGGGTTCGTTATTGGCCTGATGAACTTGACAAGCGGTTCAGTTCCTAATCCAAATCCAAGTAGTTTTTGGGCTCGGTCTGGCTGGTTTTGGGTTAATCTTGAACCTGGGTCGAGCTGGCCAATTCTAGGGTAACAGGGCCGGGTTGACCAGGCAATGAATCTATAGGATTTTTGATTCATCGCTAGGTCAACTCGGTGATGAATCGTCACCGTCAAACAAGGATTTTTTTTCCTTCCTCGTGAGTGAGTTCTTTTAGTGGCTACCGTCGGCACGTGGTGGCATGTCTGATAGCCGATGACGGTGATTTTTGTATCGATGTCACCGTCTCTTTGTCCTCCTTCCAAAGATATATAGTATTACTTATTTTATCAATCAAAAAAATTTCATTGATGAAAATCTTTGACAGATTTGATCCAAAAACCAAAATTTTACTTTTTAAATTCAATAAAATCTTATGGTAGGTCTTTATAATGTTCTACCATCGATTCTAGGTCTGTATGATAGGCTCTGATACCAACTATTAAACTTTTTATATGATTAGGATTTCAATCAAATCCATCCCAATCCATACATGAACTCTAGAATACAATAGAGATGTGATAAACATTAATGAACAATAAAGACATACCTTTTTGTGAAGAAATTATTTCCCTAAGTTCCAAGATGCTCTAACCTTTGATCATAGTCCTTTAATTACAGCCTTCCACAGCCTCCAGAGGATATCCGAATGTGTCACACCCTAAATTTTACCAATGTATAAAGTTTTGGAATATAACATACCGACTCGACATTTTGTAGTGGCCTAACCCAGAATCAATGCGCTGAATACACTAACTTCCAACCAAGCCCAATCCAACATCATATAAACAAAAATTAGAGTAATACCATAGCAGAAATAATAGAGTAAGACCAAGCTCTATTGATAAATAAAAATTAAATAGCATTCGATTAAGTATTATTTTTGTTCTTCACACCATAACGAAAGATTTCTTAAACATATCCCATAATATTGGGTCCAAACAAATAAATAAATAAATAATAACTGAAATAAATTGATAGAGAGTTCTCTGGTTTATCTATTAATCCTTCACATTCATATCATGGAATGGTTCAGCATCACTTTGCTCCATCTCCATCGCTTATGTTTTTTAGTGGTATTAAGGTGGAAACGTCTGGGATGTCTGCTTGGTCCGTCATACGAACACCTCTAAGATCAACTAAAAAAAATAGCGATCATAAGGGTGAGCTCTCCTACTTGAGCTCATGAGAAATAGACAAGCAAGCAAGTAGATGCATGATAGATTAATGCACACACAAGGGTCTGGCATAATGTATAGTAAGTGCTATGGTAAGGCTTAGCCACACTCACCGAAGCTGACCATAACCTCCATGTACAGGAGAGAATGGACACTCACCAGCCTACACCGATAGCCTTGGTGAAGCCACACATCTCCTACTATGAATGGTGATAGGGCAAAAGCCAGGTCACTGAAGCTCTAAAGACCACTGGTGACCCTTCCTACTCATCCCCCATCACATAATAGTACCTAACCCCCTATTGGCTAGGGTTACACAGTTGGATTTTGTCACTAACCAATCCTATATAACATCATATGCACCTCCACAATACCCCAGTAGAAGTCCCAGTCCGTCCATCTTCCCCCTAGACGCTGTCATCAAGGACATTGGGGTGATGCATGGCTAGGGTCAGCTTAGCAGGTCAGATCCAACGGTCCTTGACCCTTTCACCATATCCCACCAAGCAACAATAGCATACATTCACAATCATTACATATATAAAATAGGTGCACATGCATGCAAAAGTGATAGTTACTGGAGGACGTGTTATCCAAAGCAAGCATGATATACATACATATGAATTATAAGAAACACACCAAAAATTAATCAGGGTTATGTTCCTCACTTGAGGGTTCATAAATATCATTTATCACACCGCACAAGTTACCTCCTTTGTACTTGGCACATGTGTAGTGTGTAAAGGTATTTATCAGTTGCCTAAGTCGTTACATAGTGATTTGGGCACTCTGACTCTTGCCGGTCGCTCATTTATCACACCGCACGAATTACCTCCTTTATACTCATCACCTGTATAGTGTGTAAAGGTATTTATCAGTTGCTTAAGTCATTACATAGTGATTTGGGCACTCTAACTCTGGCCGGTTGTGAATCTAAATGCAGACGGTCTAGTCTGGCATCGCATCCGACTAGGATCGAGGCCCTCTGCCAGTAGTAGGTCGCGACCCCTGTCGATTAGTGTTGAGTCTGGTATCATGTCTGATAGCTTACCAAAACTCTTTTGTGACTGGCCAGTCGTGAGGCCGATAGCTCAGTAGCGAGTCTGGCTTTGAGTCCGGCTACTCCCCGTAGGGTTGGTCTGGGTTTAGTGGCCTGACCGGAGGCACAAATTTCCCATTTGGGGTCCCCTCCGATCATACTTATGGACTTCTTCGGTAGAAGTCCCTCAGCAGTACTTCTAATTGGAGTTTCTTTATTAGTTAACTCTTCGATTCGCTGGTTTAATATAGTCGATTACAAGTGTTCCTCCTAAGTCTAGGTATTGCTATCCTTGGTTTAAACTCAATGATGGATTCAAGGTCTTCCCCGAATCGATCAAGAGTGAAAGTCTCTAGAGAGTCAAAAGACGATTCTCTGCTCAGCCATTAATGGTGAGTGGAGCTCCATCAAGGCATGTTAGTCTAAGTGGTTTTGCAAATTGATTAATCTACATTACAATACTAAGATACTGTTCTTATGAGAGTTACTAGCAACAGTTCAAGCGGTGGTGTAAAGCGATGGACGGAGTTGACGATTCTCTATGCGGATGTTCCTCCATGCTTTTATTCTTCCTTCACTCTTTCTTTCCCTCTCTCTAAGAACACGTTAGAGTTTTCTTGTGAATAATAGGACCTAAAGAGAAAGTAGTCTGATATGGTTGATCCACTAAAGTCTCCCTTGGAAGTGGGACTCTTGGTTAGAGTGGAAAGCTATGAGGTGGTGCCAAGTGGCAAAATAGGAGTTTGAGTACTAGTTGAACTCCCCAATCCTAGTTTGATTAGTTGGTTTGGAGATGGGACCCATTGGGTTCGCTTATGGGTCCAAGGGAATATTCTCGTGCTCCCCAACTGATGTTACTTTTGACAGCCTGCATGTGCAACTGCTGATTTGTTTGAAGACCTCGTACCTCTATGGGGATCTCTTCCATCTTGGCACGCATCTGGGTCATCTCCTCTCTAATGAGTCCCAATGCCGACGGGGAAAGTGCAAGAGGCACAACTCCACCATTAGGAGTGGGAGATATATCTTCGTCTTCCTCGGCAAGACGGTCATACCCTCCTCTAGGCCTACCAACCTCGGTAGCAGCCTTTGTCGTTGGGGCTACTATTTGTCTAGGTCTGGGCCTAGCCTCCAACTCCTCATCACCAATGACCTCGTTCCAAAGGTGCAACTCACCAATCGTGGCGTAACCAAAATCTGAAGCCATAGTCTTGTCTACTACCTCATCCTGGGAGACATTGATGCCCAGCCGCATGAAGAGATGCCTTAGTAACTTGTCGTAGGGTAGGTTACCCACCCATATATACTCGGAAGCTACTATCATCACCCTCATAAGAATATAGGGAAGGCAGACTGGGTATAGGGTCAATACACTTAGTATAGCGGGAATACAAACCCATGTGCTTTTTTATTTGGGGGCTACTACTCATTTGCATCCCTCATATTCATGGAAAAGATGGGTGAAACAGAAAAACCTTTGGACCACGATCTAGTAGTTGAATACCCCTAGGTTTGAAAGTGACTCTGAATACTTATTATGGCCCTACCTAGTCATGATAGATGATAGGAAGTTGGAAGCAAATCCGATACGCCTGGAGATGATCGATTTTGATGCCATCCTAGGCATGAATTGGGGTCAAACCATCGATCCAGCATGCTATGTGTAGAGAAAAAGATCTCGTTTCAACCAAAAGATGGTGAGACCTTAGCCTTCATGGGTGACAAACCTAAGAAGAAGAGAAACCTGTTTATCTCGACACTAAAGGCGAGCAAATGTCTATAATGGGGTGGTAGAGGGTAACTAGTTTCTGTATTAGACACCTCTGCTGAAGCACCACAATTAGAGGAAATTAAGGTGGTATGTAAATTTCTTGATGTCTTCCCAGCGGACTTACTAGGGTTGCCGCCGGATAGGAAAATGGAATTTGTTATAGATTTACTACTAGGGTCAGTGCCAGTATCCAAGGCACCCTACAGGATGGCACTGACAGAGTTAAAGGAACTTAAGACTCAGTTGCAGGAATTATTAGACAAGGGTTTCATAAGACTTAGTATTTCACCTTGGGGAGTGCATGTCATCTTTGTGAAAAAAAGACGAGAGTGTTAGATTATGCATGGATTATCGGGAGCTGAATAAACTTAGTATCAAGAATAAGTATTTGCTACCCAAGATAGATGACATATTTGATCAGCTATAGAGGGCAACGGTGTTCTCTAAGATAGATCTTCAATCAGGCTAGCATCAGCTAAAGATCAAGGAGAATGACATTTCCAAGAAAGTTTTCTGGTGGAGTTTCCTAGGTTGGTTGGATACTACAGAAGATTTATTAAAGACTATTCTTGAGTAGCGGTATCTTAACTGAACTGACAAGAAAGGAGGTAAATTTTGGATGGTCGAACAAGTGTGCAAAAATCGTCCAAACACCAGAGTAGAAGTTGTTACAACACTTGTGTTAATGATTCCATCCCTAAGAGGTATTCACTCTATAAACGGACGCGTCTAGGTTGGGGTTGGGATGTGTCTTAATGCAGGATGATCATGTGATAGCTTATGCCTTTAGTCAGCTTAAGGAGCGTGAAAAGAATTACCCCACAAAAGACCTAAGTTGGCAATAGCAATCTTCGCTACAAAATCATGGAGGCAACACTTATATGGCAAAAATATTAGATCAAGTCGGATCATAAGAGCCTCACCTACCATTTTACACAAATAGAGCTAAACATGCTCAAGAGGAGGTGGTTGGAATTACTCAAGGATTATGACTGTGATATATAGTATCACCTAGGGAAAGCAAATGTGGTGGCAAATGCACTTATCAAAAAATGGTGTTGTCATAATAGAAAGGCCTCCGACTGAGCAGTCACACCTTGCTTACACGTCCACACTTAGTGTCAAACCTAACCAGCCCTCGGATTCTAGAAGTCCCATCGATGACCAGCTCATGCAAGAACTAATATGCGAGGTTGCAAGTGTTGTGGCAGCATTGAAGATAAAGCCTACCTTAGTGAAGGAAGTCATCACAGAGTTACCTAATGACACTATAAGACTCTGATGGGGGATTTGGAAAAGGGTAAAATAGATGTAGACTTTTCCATCCAAGAGGATGGCATACTTAGGTTCAAAGGTTGATTGTGTCTATCAATTACCGTGGCTCACCTCAAGGAGAAAGTGATGATAGAAGTACATTTTACACCCTATGCCATCCATCTGGACAGTATAAAGATGTATCATGATCTCAAGAAGAAGGTTTGCTAAAGGGGAATGAAAGCCAACGTGGCAAAGTCCATGTACAAATGCCTTATATGCCGACAAGTCAAAGTAGCCTAACAACGACCACCTAAGTTGCTACAACCTCTGCCGGTACCTAAATGGAAATGGGACTATATAATGAAGGATTTTGCCATAGGGTTACCTCTTACCCCTCGAGGAGTCTATGCAGTCTAGGTGGTGGTAAACTGTCTTACCAAGACGACCAGATTCATTGCGTTGCAACCTTAGTTCTCCATAGAGAAGTTAGGTCAACTTTATGTGAATAATATTGTGCATCTACATGGAGTACCATCCAACAATTGTGTCAGAAAGAGACCACTGGTACAAATTTAAGGTATGGGAAGGATTACTGAATGCATGGGAATGAAGATAAAGTTTATCATGGCTTTTCATCCTCAGATCGATGGACAATCAGAGAGAACAATTCAAATATTAAAGGTCATGCTCAAAGCCTATGCCATAGACTTCAAGGTGCCTGGGATGAAAATTTATCCCTGATAGAGTTCGCCTACAACAACAGCCACCAGAAAACTATTAACATGTCTCCTTATGAAGACCTTTGTGGTAAGAAATGCCGAACACCATTACATTAGGATGAGGTCGATGAGAGAAGGATAATGGGGCTAGATATTGTTCAAGAAACATGCCAAGTGGTGGATCTGATCAGAGAAAGAATCAAGGGGGCTTAATCCCGTAAAAAGAGTTACTCAGATGTACGAAGGAAGGAACTAGAGTTCATGATGGGGGACGAATACAAAATATCTCCGATCCAAGGAATTAAGAGAGTTGGGAGGAAAGGAAAATTGAGTCCAAGATATGTTGAACCTTATGAGATACTTAAGAAGTGTAGAGTAGTCGCTTATCAACTGGCACTACCATCAGCCCTGTCGAGTGTCCACAATGTGTTTTACATCTCTATGCTAAAGAAGTACATTACAGATCATTCCCACATTGTAAGTGCAGTTCCCCTTAGTTAAATGAGGATCTGACTTATGAAGTAGAACTAACAGAGATAGTGGACAGAAAGGTTCAAAACTTTCGAAACTGAACCATCCATTATGTAAAGGTGATATAGAGAAACCATGCAATAGAAATAGCATCTTTAGAAGAGGATGAGGCTATGCATAAGAAGCATCCTCATCTATTTGATGTACTAGGTATGTAAAATTTCAGGGATGAAATTCTTCTGCGGGGAGAGTTGTAAGACTCGCACCTCGAAATCCCAAATTAATTTAGATTTCGACACGTAGTAGGTTTTCTTATAGTAAATGAGATGGATACGTCATCAGAGTAGACATCAACACCGATATGGGTAAGAGAGTAAGTTAAATTACCTCTAATTATAGACAAGTTAGCATGCAAACTGAGACTGTCTGATTGTACAAGTCCGGTAGTAAAATGGGATAGCATGTAAGACCCGCATTCTATTAACTTGGTCTAACCGTGTCGTGTCAGGTCCTTCCATCATAGCTGAACCAAGTAGACTGATCGTGTGAAGATGGATCATAAACCAGGTGTAAAAATCGACTCAACACCCAAAACTGTATCCATATGGTCGGTATGGTCGACCATATGGTAAGAATAAAGATCTCGGATCCAGGACCCTACGGTCGACGGGTTCTACGACCATAGCCATTGACCGTGAGACCTCAGACCAGACTCCGAGTTGGAAACTTTTCTAATTTAAGGGGGATTTCTTTCCTAATGTTAGAGGACTCTATATGGAGAGTTTTTCTCCATATAAAAGATGTCCCTCAGTCCTTTTTCACCATTTAGAACATTAGTAAACCGTAGAGAAAGAGAAGGGAAGAGAAGGAAGAGAAGGAAAAGAAGAAAAGGCTAAGGAGAAGATTTTACTGACAAGAAATTGACTCTCTACCACAGGCAAAGGTATGAATCTAATCTCTGGAGATGTAAACTCTAAGGAATAAAACTTCTACAGAGGTTAGGAGATATCAACCTATTATGATCTATGTGATTCCTTGAGAAAATCTCAAAGATAACCATGAGGGATGAGTTTGATAATTAGGGTTGATAAGAAACTACTAATGATGACCTTAGGATAAACCCAATTGAAGAGTAGAGGAATTGGCCGAGGAAGAACTCAAATTGCATGTAGTCTGTGACCAAAAATCTCAGGGTCACAGCTACGGTCGACCATAGCATGACCAGCATGACCAAAGGATCGACCATAGACATTCGGGAAGATTTCAGAAACCATATGGTAGCAATTACGATCGCACGATATGTGTCACACCCCAATTCTGTACCAACCAGAATAGTGTGATGAACCGTCAATAAACCAACGGTTCAACCAAGATCTCGAATAGGCTGTGTCCGTTAGCTTAAACCATACACATCCACAACCATAATCAGAATAAATACACAATAGCGGAAGTCTTTAATATTTAATAAACTAAGAATATAAATAAATAAATTATTCAATTATCTCCAAATGATAAAGACATAAAATAAAATAAATTAATCAATTACATGTTCTCAATAATCCAACTATAAATCTAATCAAAGACGCATGAGTTGCACTCGCACGACAAATCATGTGACTCCATCATAACTTCTGCATCCATCATCGTAGCATGTCCGTACATTGGAGCATTCATATAGTTTTCTACAGTGGTACCTACATCATCAACTAAAAATATTCGATGTCGAAAGGGTGAGCACACATCATGGCTCAGTGAGCAAATAAAACAATGCAACAAACATATGCATGCATTCAATTCATATCTTTGGTCTGGTTCATAAGTTTGCAATGTGCAATAGAAAGGTTTGGTGGCCGTCGCACCTCAATACACGGGTGTGTAAACCCACCCAATGGATCAAACACCATTGTCGTCCACATCTACCCCACCAACACGTAAGCTCCTATTGGTGAGGGCTTGCAAACTAGGCTCACAACTAACCAATCTTAATGTCAAACAGTGTATCCAAGGTCTCACCCCAGTATCCCTCAATACGTCCATAGAGATAGAGCTAAGGCCCCCCGACAGAGTCAGAGACTACACGGTCCGAGACCACCTCCCCTGATGCCATACGACGTAATAGTTCTGCTAAGGTAATGGCGACACGACGATGTCAGTGGAAAAAACTTGAGTAGAGATAGAGCTCAAGTGCTTAGGACCGCACCGCATCACACTTCCCCTGATGCCCTACTCGCATCAAGTACACTAACCACACACAAACATTCACATGCCTATTCCTAGCATCATCGTCATCATCATATTATAAATAAACATAATTAAATATGCATGAACAGTAATAGCAGAAATATTGGATGACATGTTAAATACACATTACACGCATACAAGCATAGAATCATTCATGGCATCGGATTCAATAAACAAAAATAGTTTATTATTAGCCAATTAGTTTAGGTCTTGTTCCCTCACCTTTGATTGCTAGTAGATCCTCATTCAAGCTTTATAATTCACTTTTAAATCACTAGAAAAAACCTAACAAGTCGATAGATTTTAATTAGAATTAATTCCAATATGTTTAGACTAACAAAAACTGAGGGGTCGTAGGTGGGATTGCACCTAGGGTCTCAGTTCTGCGACCACAGGGCATAGGGTCGTAGGTGGGGTCAGACATACTTCGACCCTACGTGCGACCACACCCTCCCTGGAACTTCCCGTGGGCCTGTGGTCGAACATGTGGGTCTCATGGGGTCGGATACCATGCGACCCTACGTTCGACCACACGTGTTCATGGTCGACCTTTCACTCTTAAGTCCATTCCTTCATGTTTGAATCCTTTGGCTTACCATCATGGTCCTTCCTATGATTGTTCTATGACTCAAAACTATAGTTGTATACACCATCCATTGTCCACAATGACTTCCTCCATGGATTCTCTTGGAATTTGTCCATAGATGGATGATTTGGGTTTCTCCTAATCCTATCTTCTTCATGAACTATTCTAGGCTCTTAATTCATGTAGGGAATTAGGTTCATACCTTAGGTTTGCTGAGATTCAAAATTTTCTCTGAACTTTCCTCTTCCTTGGTCTTCTCCTTCAATTTTCCTTCTCTTCCTTCTCTTCTCTTTCTCTCACTTTCAATTAGGGTTCTTAAAGGATGAAAGAGGCTAAGGGACGTCCTATTTATAGAGAAAAACCCTCCATAATAAGCCCCAATGAGTTTAGGAAAGACCCCCCTTCGAATTAGGAAGGTTTTCCTAATTTTTGTTTCTGCCTGTTTCCGTAGGGTTGAATGTAGGGTCACAAAATCCGTCGAGATAAACCGACCCCACGACCAAAAGTCATGGGTTGGACTCCTTTGAGGTGGGGTCGATCATACCTGTTTAGGCATGCGACCACACACTCATATTTGATTATTTTTTAGTTAAATTTCATACCTGGTCTTGTGGTTTCTTCACGCACTTCGTCCACTTGGCTCGACCATGATAGGTAGACCTGGTACAAGGTGGTAAGACTGGTTAGTTTGATACGGGTCTTACAACTCCCCCCCCCCCCCACCTCTTATTAGAAATTTCATCTTCGAAATTTGCACATACCTTTCGAGTAAAAAAGGTGAGGATATTGCTTCCGCATAGCATTCTCTTCTGCCCATGTGATCTCTTCTATATCTCGGCTCCTCCAGGTGACCTTAACATAATAAATGTCACGGTTGCATAGACGTTGAACCTTTCGGCTGGTGATTTCAGTTGGTGCTACTTCGAATGTCAAATCATCAGTTAAATCTGGTGGATCCACTGTCAAAACGTGTGTTGGATCTTTGACGTACTTCTTTAATAATGAGATAAAACACATCATGCACACTTATCATAGATGGTGGTAGTGCTAACTGATAAATCACTTTTCCACATTTAGCTAAAATCTCATATGGCCCGACATATCTCGGACTTAGCTTCCCTTTCTGTCTGAATCGTTTTAAACCTCGCATAGGTGATACTTTCAAGAATACCTTATCACCTACGACAAATTCAAGGTCTCGACGTCGAGTATCTGCATACTGTTTCTGACGATTCTGAGCCATTCCAACTATTTCCTTAATAATGTCGACTACATGACAAGTTTCTTTAACAAATTCTGGTCTAACAATACTCCATTCACCAACTTCATTCCAAAACAAAGGAGTTCGATACTTCCTACCATACAGTTCTTCATAGGGTGACATCTGTATAGTAGTCTGATAGCTGTTGTTATAGGCGAACTCGATCAATGGTAGTTTTTCATCCCATGAGCCTTTGAAATCAATAACACAGGCTCGAAGCATGTCTTTTAAAATCTAAATGGTACGCTCTGACTATCCGTCTGTCTGAGGATGGAATGCAGTACTAAACTTCAATGTTGTACCCATAGCCTTCTGTAATCCTTTCCAAAACTTTGAAGTAAAGCGTGGGTCTCTATCGGACACAATGCTTTCAGGTACACCATGTAATCTGATAATATTATCCACATATAGCTTGGTTAACCTCTGTAGGGTATACTGAGGTCATATAGCTATGAAGCGAGCTATCTTAGTCAGACGATCCATAATCACCCAGACCGCGTCAACTACTCGGGGAGTCAATGGTAACCCAGTGACGAAGTCTATAGTGATGCAGTCCCATTTCCAAGCTAGTTCAGGCAGTGGCTGCAACAATCCTGCAGGTCTTTGCCGTTCAGCCTTTACCTTCTGACAATTTAGGCATTGAGACATGAATTTAGCTACATCTGCTTTCATTCCTCTCCACCAATATAATTTCTTCAAATCATGATACATCTTTCTACTTTCAGGATGTACCAAATAAGCGGTAGTGTGAGCTTCCTTCATTAGTCTGTGCCTAATGTTTGAGTTTTCCATTTCAGGAACACATACTCTTCCTTTATACTTCAGTACCTTTTCAACGTCCAAGGTGAACTCAGGAATAGTCCTACCTTTTTCAATGTCTTCTTGCATTGTTCTCAGATAAGGGTCTGATTTAAGAGTGGCTTTCACTTCATCAATTATATCAGGTACAATCTTCAATGTTGTGAACATATTTGAAAACCGATGAGTAAATCCTTGGTTGGTTGATCCACCCGGTGCATCTATCATGAACTGTTCATTACCATGATGGAATACTTTTCCTATAGCACACATTGCCGCATGATGGGATTTTATCATTGCTTTTCTGCTTAGCGCATCAGCAACTACATTAGCCTTCCCTGGATGATACTGGATATCGCAATCATAGTCCTTTAATTGTTCCAGCCATCTTCTTTGTCTCATGTTCAACTCCTTCTGATTAAAAAGATAAGTGAGACTCTTATGATCTGATTTAATCTGAAATTTCTCTCCGTACAAATAGTGTCTCCATATCTTGACAGCATGTACTACTGCTGCTAATTCCAAGTCATGAGTGGGACAATTCTTCTCATGTGTCTTCAGTTGTCTTTAGGCATACGCAACTACTTGTTCCCCTTGCATAAATACACATCCTAAACCCAATCCAGATGCATCAGTGTACAAGGTAAATGGTTATCCTAGAATAAGAATAGTCAAGATGGAAGCAGATATCAATCTAGCCTTCAATGTTTGGAAACTTTTCTCACATTTGTCAGTCCAAACAAACTTTTCTCCTTTCTTAGTCAAACTGGTGAGTGGTATGGCAATTCTGGAATAGTCTTCGAATCGTCGATAATACCCAGCTAGACCTAGGAAACTTCTAATTTCTACAACACTTTTAGGTGCTTCCCACTTCACAATGGCTTTAATCTTACTAGGATCCACTTTAATTTCCTCAGCGGATACAACATGGCCTAAGAAAGTGACCTCATTTAGCCAAAACTCACACTTTATAAATTTGACATAGAGCTTCTCTTTTTTTAGTCGTTGCAGAGCGGCTCTTAGATTCACGACATGAGTTTCCTTGTCTTTGGAGTAGACCAATATATCATCAATAAACACAATGACTGACGTATCCAACATATCATGGAATACCCGATACATGAGTTCCATAAAATTTACGGGTGCATTAGTTAATCCAAAAGACATGACTAAAAATTCATAATGTTCGTATCTTGTTCTGAATGATGTCTTTGGAATATCACCTTCTTTAATCTTCAACTGATGGTATCCTGACCGAAGATCAACCTTGGAGAACACCTTGGCACCTTGTAATTGATCGAACAAGTCATCGACCAGAGGGAACGGATATCGACTCTTGATTGAAAGCTTAGTCAATTTTTGATAGTCTATACACATTCGAACGCTACCGTCCTTCTTCTTTACAAACAATACTGGTGCTCCCCATGGTGATATGCTAGGTCTGATATAACCCTTGTCCAGTAATTCCTGTAATTGTACCTTTAATTTCTTCAGTTCAGTAGGAGCCATTCGATAGGATACTTTAGATACTGATGCGGCTCCAGGTATCAGATCTATAACGAACACTGTCGCTCGATTGGGTAGTAGTCCTGGTAGTTCCTCAGGAAATACATCTGAAAAGTCACGCACAACATCAATATCTTCCATTCATGGTACTTCCTTGGTGAGGTCGACCACAGATACTAGATACCCAACTCCTCCTTTCTCGAGGCATTTTCTAGCCTTTAATGCAGAGAGGATGAGTTTTCTTTTACGAGGAAGTTTGGTTCCCACAAAACTAAACTCTGCTCCTTCCTTGTCTTTAAATGTCAGCTTCTTTTTTGCACATAATAGGTTTGCAGAATTCGAGCTAACCAATCTATTCCTAAGATAACGTCAAAGTCTGCCATTTCGAGTTCAACCAGGGTTGCATCTAAAATCTTCTCACCGATAAAAACTAGACATAGTCCATAACCTTTTTCTAATTCCACTTCTAATCCCATAGGCGATCGTACAAGCAATTTGTAGTCTAAAGATCTGAGGGGTAGATTTAGTTTCTTTCCAAATGACACAGATATAAAAGATGAGTAGGTTTTGAATTAAAGAGTACTCTAGCGGGTATGCCGTTAATAGGCACGATACCTGTGATTTGTTTTAATTTAGTCTACATGCTCATACAAGGTAATACAAAATGAAAGGTTCAGGTCATACCTGTGACCACATCAGGCGATGTGGCAGCATCCTCAGATGTAACTGCATAAACCTTTCCTTGCTGTAGCTACTTCCTGGGCTTAGGACATTCCCTGGAATAATGTCCCACTTGATTGTAGTTATAGCATTTTACTCCTTCATTATTTTGCTTTAGTTGTTGTTGGACTGTTGGAGTAGTCTTGGCTGCAGCATTAAAGCCTTGAGTATGAAAGGGTTTAAATATCTTTGTGTTCCCTCCGTTGTATGAATTTTCGTTAGGCCTTTTGATACCTCTATTCTGAGCAAAGTAGCTCTCCCTCTGGCTCAACTCTATCACTCGAGCAATCTATACTGCTTCATTGTAAACTCTCTTTTCTAGTCCCAGAACATGCTCACGAATGCTTCCCCTAAGTCCCATGACGAACCTTCGGGTCTTAATATTTTCCTCTTGCATGCTAGAGGGTGCAAAGAAAAATAGCCCTTCATAACGCTGTTGGTATGCATCCACAGTCATTTGTCCCTGATATAAACTCAGGAACTCTCTCTCCATAGCATCTCTGAAACTTTTGGGAAAGTATTTCTCAAAGAATGCCTCTTTATAGATAGCCCAGGTCAATTGGGCATGCTTTGTTAATAGATATGTCCGGGTAGACTTCCACCAGTGGTATGCATCGCCCTTCAGCATAAATGTGGCACACATCACTTTCTCCTCCTCATTAACTGTCATCATCATGAAATTCATTTCCATCTCGTCGATCCAGTGAGCTGGCCACAAAGGATCTCCTGGTTTACCATTATATTCTTTAGGTTTCATTTTCAAGAAGCGCTCGATCAGTCGAGAGTGGTCCAACTGATACTAAGCATAGGCTTCATACATAGGTGGTTGATACTGGTAGCTTCCTTGGGCTACCTCAGGGTTCTGTACTGGAGCTTGCACAACTAGGGTTTGAGGTGCTTGGGGTATCGTGTTGCTACCCCCTGGTACTGTGCTAGCTTGTCCGGCTGGCATAGGTGTCGTATGTGCAGCTGGAAAAACCATTCCTATAACAGCTTGCATATTGGCTTGCACCTGTTGTATTTGCTGTAGCTATTGTGCTAGGTTCATTACTGTTGTGGCCAAATCTATAGGTGGGGCTGACAAGTTTGTAGGATTTTCCTGGCCATTAGCTCCTGGTGTTGCCATTCTGCTTATCTTGTACTTCAGGATTTTCATGGTTGTCTTCCTCCACAGGTGGTGGTGGTGGAATTGGGTTACGACCTCGCCTAGTTACTCTTCGCCCAGCCATTTCATGTTCTGGTGGTGGTAGTGTCTGAAAAACAATCATAGAACATGTAAGGCAATCAATATAAGTTATTCCCAAGTCAAAATCCAACTAATCAATGTAAAATTCCAATTTTTCAAGTCATTCAGTGAAAATACTGAATTTTCCATCGTAGGGTCGATGGTAGGGTCACTCTATGTTCGACCCTAGGGTATGCGCCTCACAAAACCCTGTCAGCTCACTGAGAGCCTAGGGTCAGTCGTAGGGTCGGTATATGTCCGACCCTAGGTCCGACCAGACGATGTCTGTAAAATCACCGAGAGCCTAGGGTCGATGGTAGGGTCAGTCGTAGGGTCACACATTTTATCGAATTCTGCGACCGCACGACCTAGAATTAGGTTTTTAAACCCGATTTTGGAGTCATTTCTTACTCTTTCTTCTTTCCTCCAACTCAACTCGCTTCCCCTAAGTTGCTATAGTATCGACCCCTAGTGTTTGGTGATTATTTCTTCCGTTCACGATTTTTGTTCCTTTCCTTCAGGTATGCTCTCTTCTGTTTCTCATTTTTAAGCTTTCAAAACTAGGTTTTTCTCCATTTATATCATTTTCTTTAAATTAAAATTTTTCTAATCATAAAAATTTGATTTTTATTGAGGGCTTTTGCTATTGGCCACCTAATGGACAAAAGCCCTCAAGAAAATTTGAGTTTCATCGGTTGGTTTTTAAGAAACTTGAAATTTTCCTCTTTTGACCTAATTTTCGAGATTTTTCCAATTCGTTGAAATTTCTTCAAATTCGATCTTCCTAGTTTAAATTTCCAACTGTATGAGCTTTGCAGGATGGTTTGGAACATATGTAAGTCCTCCTGCCCAGCTGTTTGAGTGAAAAGTGAGGCTTTTGGCCAAATCATGCCGTTATAATGCCAAAATTTTGAGTTATTCATCATATTTAATATCTTGTTTATTTTTCTGTGTCTTTGCAGATAGTATGGCTCGTACTAAGGTTGCCAGAGCTCATGATCCCATTCGTTTCCACTCTAATGAGGCAGAGGCTCAGTATGCTCGTTATGAGCGTAAGAAGGTGGAAGGGGGTCGATGTGTAAACTTGGCTAGTCTAGCCTTGTTTAACGTAGAGGGTGCCTTCGGTGACATGGGTTGGCTTCCCGTGATCACATATGAGGCTTGTACCTGTCCTGGTTTGGTGAAGCAGTTCTATTGCAACCTCCAAGTAGTGGGTGATCGCAATGATACAGACAGGGGTAGGGAGCTTAGGATCACCAGTTATGTGAAAGGGTGGAAGTTTCCTTCAACTGCCAGCAGTTGGCTAATCTCCTAGGCATATCAAACGATGGTCCCTTGGTGTACTGTGCTCCTAAGGAACCCCAGTTTCTATCCTTGATGATGCGTGTTAAGATTGATAGCCAGCTTCTTAGAGGTGATCGTTGGGAGATGAAGGCAATCAACCTACGGACAGAGCCTCGGGTGTACTGTAAGATCATTCAGCACAACCTGATTCCCCAGAGTAACCATTATGATAAGATTTCTCAGTTGACCCAGTATGTCCTATACTGCATTTGCACTAGGCAGCCTGTCTGCCTTCCTTATATTATCATCAGGACGATGATCTGTGCTACGCTGCCTGGTCAGATAGGCAACCTGCCCTACGGACGTCTGATCACTACTCTGCTCACATGCCTACACATTGACTTATTGGATGAGAGGATTCATGAGGATACTTTCTCTTCTAACCTAGACTGAGAGACCATCTACAGGATGGGGATGCGAGATGCCCAGGTCAGTGACGATGAGAGGAACGATCTGATGCGTCCTCGTACCTGGATAGAGATAGCAGACGCTGAGGCGGCAGCAGCAGCAGTAGGGGTCCATGGGGGTGATGTTGAGGATGGTGATCGTATGTTCATGAATGTAGGCGCCATACCTCCTCCATCACCACCGCATTCTACTAAAGCTGGCCCATCTCGGGTTCATTCACACACTGCTAGTCCTTCACGCCCACCATCTGATGATATGATGGGGCTACTGCGTGAAATTAGAGAGGCTCAGTGCGTGACTGATGGGAGAGTAGGAGAGCTTCTAGATGCCCAGCGCGCGTTTGATCAGTGGATGGTCGACCTGACAGCTAGTCTCCAGATGATCCAGACTCAGGTAGCCTGGCTGACTAGAGTGTATGCTGAAGACTATGACCGGGATCGTAAGGCACCTCCTCCTCCAGCACCTCCAGCTTCATGATGTATATTTTTCTTTTGTTTTTCCTTGTACTACAGAGTAATTGTCCAGATTGTAGACCGTACTCTGATTTGGATATATATATATATATATATATATATATATATATATATATATATATATATATATATATATATATATATATACACGTTGTTTTTTACTCGAGTGTATATGAAACTTGTTTCTCATCTTATTAGTGCATTATTCTCTTTCTTAATTTTGTCTCATACAACACAGGTGCTTATAGTGTGTTATTATTACAGCTTTTAAATTTCATCCTAACTCAGTTCATGAACTTTTGTGGAAGTATACTGGTTTAATGGACAGGGCCTGAGAGCTCTGATACCAAATTGTCACACCCCAATTCTGTATCAACCAGAATGATGTGATGAACCGTCAATAAATCAACGGTTCAACCAGGATCTCGAATAGGCTATGTTCGTTTGCTTAAACCATACACATCCACAACCATAATCAGAATAAATACACAATAACGGAAGTCTTTAATATTTAATGAACTGAGAGTCTAAAGGTGATAAAATAAATAAATTATCCAATTATCTCAAAATGACAAAGACATAAAATAAAATAAATTAATCAATTACATGTTTTCAATAATCCAACTATAAATCTAATTGAAGATGCATGAGTTGCACTCGCACGACGAATCATGCGACTCCATCATAACTTCTGCATCCATCGCTGCAGCATGTCCATACATCGGAGCATTCATATAGTCTTCTACAGTGGTACCTGCATCATCAACTAAAAATATTCGACGTCGAAAGGGTGAGCACACATCATGGCTCAGTGAGCAAACAAAACAATGCAACAAACATATGCATGCATTCAATTCATATCTTTGGTCTGGTTCATAAGTTTGCAATGTGCCATATGAAGTGTTTAGTGGCCGTCGCACCTCTATACACGGGTGTGTAAGCCCACCCAATGGATCAAACACCATTGTCGTCCACATCCACTCCACCATGGAATAGGGATAGAGCTAAAGTACTTAGGATCGCATCGCATCACACTTCCCCTAATGCCCTACCCATACCCACGTAAGCCCCTATCGACGAGGGCTTGCAAACTGGGCTCGCAACTAACCAATCTTAATGTCAAACAGTGTATCCAAGGCCTCACCCCAGCATCCCTCAATAAGTCCATAGAGATAGAGCTAAGGCCCCCCGACAGAGTCAAAGACTACACGGTCCGAGACCACCTCCCCTGATGCCCTATGACGTAATAGTTCTGCTAAAGTAATGGGGATACGACGATGTCAGTGGACAAGACTTGAGTAGAGATAGAACTAAAGTGCTTAGGACCGCACCGCATTACACTTCCCCTAATGCCCTACTCGCATCAAGTACACTAATCACACACAAACATTCACATGCCTATTCCTAGCATCATCGTCATCATCATATTATAAATAAACAAAATTAAATATGCATGAACATTAATAGCAAGAATATTAGATGACATGTTAAATGCACATTACACGTATACAAGCATAGAATCATTCATGGCATCGGACTCAATAAACAAAAACAGTTTATTATTAGCCATTTAGTTTAGGTCTTGTTCCCTCACCTTTGATTGCTAGTAGATCCTCGTTCAAGCTTTATAATTCACTTTTAAATCACTGAAAAAACCTAACAAGTCGATAGATTTTAATTAGAATTAATTTCAATATGTTTAAACTAACAGAAAATGAGGGGTTGCAGGTGGGGTAGCACCTGGGGTCTCAGTTCTGCGACCACAGGGTGTAGGGTCGCAGGTGGGGTCGGACATACTTCGACCCTACGTGCGACCTCACCCTCCCTGGAACTTCCCGAGGGCCTGTGGTCGAACATGTGGGTCTCGTGGGGTCGGATACCATGGGACCCTACGTGCGACCACACGTGTTCATGGTCGACCTTTCACTCTTAAGTTCATTCCTTCATGTTTGAATCCTTTGGCTTACCATCATGGTCCTTCCTATGATCGTTCTATGGCTCAAAACTATAATTTTATACACCATCTATTGTCCACAATGACTTCCTCCATGGATTCTCTTGGAATTTGTCCATGGATGGATGATTTGGGTTTCTCCTAATCCTATCTTCTTCATGAACTATTCTAGGCTCTTAATTCATGTAGAGAATTAAGTTCAAACCTTAGGTTTGCTGAGATTCAGAGTTTTCTCTGAACTTTCCTCTTCCTTGGTCTTTTCCTTCAATTTTCCTTCTCTTCCTTCTCTTCTCTTTCTCTCACTTTTAATTAGGGTTCTAAGAGGATGAAAAAGGCTAAGGGACGTCCTATTTATAGAGAAAAATCCTCCATAATAAGCCCCAATGAGTTTAGGAAAGACCCCCCTTCGAATTAAGAAGGATTGCCTAATTTCGGTTTCTGCCTGTTTCCGTAGGGTCAAATGTAGGGTCGTAGAATCCGTCGAAATCATCCGACCCCACGACCAAAAGTCATGGGTTGGACTCCTTTGAGGTGGGGTCGGTCATACCTGTTCAGGCATGTGACCACACACTCATATTTGACTGTTTTTAAGTTAAATTTCATACCTGGTCTTGTGGTTTCTTCACGCACTTTGTCCACTTGGCTCGACCATGATAGGTAGACCTGGTACAAGGTGGTAAGACCGGTTAGTTCGATACAGGTCTTACAATATGCGACCGTAGGGTATCAACCGTAGGCAGTAAGCTCGATAAAGTATGAGATCATAGGACCAATCAGACACCTATCAGTGCTCTATTTTGATTTTCGACTACTGTAACATGTTACATATGAATCCTAACTTAAATTCATATCACTTTTAGGTTATTAAATCAATTCAAAGAGAATTACAAGGCTTGGAAGGAGGTCAAGTTTTGCTAACAAGTGAGGGAAGAAGACCTAAACCAATGGGATAGTAACAAACTATTTATTTATTTAAGTCCAATGCCACGATTGATTATATGCTTGTATGTTTGTAATGTATGTCTCACATGTCATCCAATATTCCTGCTATTACTGCTCATGCATATTTATTTCTGTCTATTTATAATATGATAATGATGATGATGCTAGGAATAGGCATGTGATTATGTGTGTGTGGTTAGTGTGCTTAATGTGAGTGGAGCATTAGGGGGAGGACGTGGCATGGTGGTCTTGACCTGGTCAGCAAACTCTAGCTCTATCTCTACTCAAGTCTTGTTCACTAACATCGTCATATTGCCATTACCTTAACAGAACTATTACATCATAGGGCATTAGGGGAGGTGGTCTCGGACTGTGTAGTCTTCGACTCTGCCGAGGGGATTTAGCTCTATCTCTATAGATGTATTGAGGGATGCTGGGGTGAGGCCTTGGATACACTGGATGACATTTAGGATTGGTTAGTTGCGAGACCAGTTTATAAGCCCTCGCTAATAGGAGTTTACGTGTTGGTATGGGTAGGGCATTAGGGGAAGTGTTGGCAGTGTTTGATCTGGACACTTTAGCTCTATCTCTATTCCATGGTGGGTGCATGTGGGACGGCAATGGTGTTTGATCCATTGGATAGATTCACACACTTGTGTATAGAGGTGCGGGGGCCACCAAACCTTTCTATAGCATATTGTAAACTTAAAAATCAGACCAAAGATATGAATTGAATGCATGCATATGTTTGTTGCATTGTTTTGTTTGCTCACTGAGCCATGATGTCTGCTCACCCTTTCGACGTCGAATATTTTTAGTTGATGATGCAGGTCTTACTGTTGAAGAATACATGAACGCGCCAACGTATGGACACATTGCGGCCATGGACGTAGAAGCTGTTGAAGATGCACATGATTCATCATGCGAGTGCAACTAGTGCATATTTTATTAGTTTAGCTACATTTAATTATTGGAACATGTAATGGATTATTTACTTTTATGTCTTGAGTCATTTAAAGATAACTGGAATAAGTAATTATTTATCATTGTAGATACTCAGTTCATTATCTATAAGACTTCCGCTTATTTATTTATTACCTCTGATTATTAGTGTGGAATGTGTGTGTGGTTTGATATGGTGGGTACAACTTATACGAGATCCTGATTAAATCATTGGTTTATTGACGGTTCATCACACTAATCTGGTTAGACCAGAATTGGGATGTGATAACTTGGTATCAAATCTCTCCCAAGTTTTATCCATTGACCTAACTACTTCCACATGAGTCATCAACTAAGTTAGGATAAAATTAAAAACTGTAATAAGAATATACCATAAGAACATGTGTTGTTTGAGACAAAAACAAAGGGAATAATGCACTTATGTAAAGGAGAAAATAATATATAAATATATATATATATATATATATATATATAAGCCGAATAAAAATAAGAAAAATATACATCCGAATCAGAGTACGGTCCACAATCTGGACAGTTACTCTGTAGTATAAAAGGAAAAAAGAAATAAATGGTATCATGGAGCTGGGGGTGCTAGAGGAGGAGGTGCCTCACGGTCTCTATCATAGTCCTCAGCATACACTCTCGCAAGCCAGGCTACCTGAGTCTGGATCGCTCGGAGACTAGCTGCCAGATCTACTATCCGTTGGTCTGTAGCACGCTGAGCCTCACAAATCTCACGTAGTAGCGCCATTATGTCATCTGATGGTGGGCGTGAAGGGCCAACAGAGTGAGAAATCTGAGAAGGACCAACTCCAATAGAATGCTATGGTGATGGAGGAGGTATGGCATCCACATCCATGTACATCCTATCATCATCCTACTCATCATCATTATCGTGTGCCTCTGCTGTTGCTGCTGCTGCAGCCTCCACATCTGCCACCACTATCTGAGTGAGAGGACGTCTCATAGCATTCCTCTCATCATCACTGACCTGTATCTCTCTCATGCCCATTCTACTGATAGCCTCCCAATCAAGGTCAACTGAGAAGGTGTCCTCAAAAATCCTCTCATCCTCTAGGTTCGCCTGTAGATGCGCCAGTAAAGTGGAGATTAGCCGTCCATAGGGTAAGTTACCTTTTGAGTCAGGCAACGTAGCTCTATGCATAGTCTGAAGGATGATGTAAGGGAGACAGACAAGCTGCCTAGTACAAATGCAGTACAACAGGAACTGAGTCAGCTGAGTGACCATCTCGTAGTGTCCACCCCGAGAGATCATATTATGCTGGATAATCTTACAGTAGACCCGTGGCTCTGGACGCAGGTTAACCGCCTTTATTCCATTGTCTATCTCTACACGCACCTATGTAGATAGGAACTGGGGCTCCCTTGGTGCACAGTAGACCAACTGTCCATCGTTGAAAATGCCCAGGAGATCAGCCAACTCCTGACATTTGAAAGAGATAGGAACCCCTTTCACCCAACTGGTAATCCAAAGCTCTCTACCCCTATCTATATCCTCTAGGTCACCCTCTACCTGTAGGTGACAGTAGAATTGCTTTACCAAGTCTGGACAGGTGCAAGCCTCGTACAGAATCACTGGAAGCCAGCCCATATCTCCAAATACCCTCTCCACACCAAACAGGGCTAAATGGGCTAAGTTCACACATCGACCCCCTTTCACTTTCTTCCGATCAAACCATGGATATTGTACCTCAGCTTTGATGGACCAAAAGCGATGCGGGTAATGGACTCGAGGAACCTTGATGCAAACCATGATAACTGCAAGAGAAGAAAATAAGGAAAACAAGTTAGAAAATTTAAAATTTGGGCAGCACAACAATGTAAATTGGGAAAAAACCTCACTTTTCACCCAAACATTTAGGCGAAAGGACTTACATAGGTTCCAAATCATCTTGCAAGGCTCATACAATGGAAAATTTTATCTAAGTGGATTTGATTTGAAGAAATTTTGACATTTGGAAAAAACCCCAAAATCTAGGTCAAAACTAGGAATTTTCAAATTTCTACCAAACCAACCGATGAAACTCAAATTTTCTTGAGGGCTTTTATCCATTGGGCAGCCAATAGCAATAGCCCCCCAATAAAAATCGAATTTTTATGGTCAAAAGGATATTAATTTGATGAAAATCCTATAAAGAGTGAAAACCTAGGTATGAAAGCTTAAAAAGGGAAAAAAATAGAGAACATACCTTGAGGAATGAAAGGAAGATTGTCGATCGATGGAAAAATCACTAAGTTCATACGGTTGATACTGTAGCAACTCAGTGGTGGCGAGCTAAGTTGAGACCGTAGGAAGAAGAAAGGGAAATGAAAGGGAAAATCTCAGGAAAAAAATAGGTTTTAAAACTGATTTTGAACTTTATGGTTGCACAATTCGACCAAAATGATCAACCGTATGATCAACCATAGTCCCGGGAAGTTGCTAGGGTTTTGATGGTCGAACCTATGGGCGCACAACATGCCACCGTAGGTCATCGACCGTATGACTGACTGTTGTTTGCATTTTGTTTCTGCTCGAACATTTGCCTATTGATTTTGTCCTTCTCTCGCCTTCCATTGTGAGACTAACCTAATACTACCAATCTATTGTGTCTCACATGTGTACCTTGCCAATACCATTCCATCCAGTAGTTAAATGGTTGGGCATAGAGCAAGCAGAAGGAGACAAAATGCAAACCCACCTCCACCACCTATGGAGACCAATGACAACGAAGGTCAGCAAAGATAAGAAGAAAATGTTAGGAATCAAGGTACTGTGCCTCAGGATGTTCACCCACAAGCCAACCCAACCAACTTACCCACACCACCTACGGATTTGGCTACTGTGGTGATGGATTTGGCACAACAAGTGCAACAGATACAACAAATGCAAGCCAACATACAAGCTGCTATGGGAATTGCTTCCCCAATTGCAAACGCAACACCTCTACCTGTAGGGCAAGCTAGTACCATACCTGGTGGTAGCAACATGGTACCCCAAGCACCTCAAATGCTAGTATTACAAGCTCAAATGCAGAATACTGAGGCACCTCAAGGCGGACATAACTAGGGTAATTATCAGTACCAACCGCCTACGTATGGAGCATACGCTCAGTATCAACTTGATCACTCCAGATTGATCAAAAATTTTCTGAAGATGAAGCCTAAGAAATTCAATGGCAACCGTCGGATCCTCTATGGCCAGCTCACTGGATCGACGAGATGGAAAGAAATTTTATGATGATGATTGTAAATGAAGAGAAAAAGGTATTATATGCCACTTTTATGCTGAAAGATAATGCACACCATTGGTGAAAATCTACTCGAAGTTATCTATTGACAAAGCACACCCAACTGACCTGGGCTATTTACAAAGAAGCTTTCTTCGAGAAGTATTTTCCCAAGAGTTTCTGAGACCAGATGGAAAAAGAATTTCTGAGTCTATATCAAGGACAAAGGTCTGTAGATGCGTATCAGCAGCGTTATGAAGAGTTGTTTTTCTTCGTTTCCTTTAGCATGCAGGAGAAAAATATCAAAACCTGAAGGTTCATCATGGGACTTAAGGGAAGCATTCATGAGCATGTACTAGGACTAGAAAAGAAGATTTATAATGAAGCGGTAAAAATTGCTCGAGTTTTGGAGTCAAGCCAAAGGGAGAGTTATTTTGCTCAAAACAGGGGTATAAAGAGGCCGAATGGGAATACGTTCAACGGAGGGAACTCAAGAACATTCAAACCCTTCCGTACTCAAGGCTTCAATGCGGCATCTAAGACTACTCCAACAACTCAACCGCAACTGAAGCAAGCCAATGCTGGAGTCAAATGTCTTAACTGCGATCAATTAGGGCATTATTCAAGAGATTGTCCTAAGCCAATGAAGTAGCTACAACAAGAAAAAGTTTATGCAATTATTTCTGAGGATGTTGTCGTATCGCCTGATGTGGTCACAGGTATGATTCAACCTTTTGTTTTGAAATACCTTATGTGAGCATGTAGACTAAATTAAATCAAATCACAGGTATCGTACCTAGTAATGGCATACCTGCTAGAGTACTCTTTGACTCTGGGACTACTCATTCTTTTATATCTGTGTCGTTTGGAAAGAAGTTGAGTCTACCCCTCAGATCTTTAGACTGCAAACTACTTGTACGATTACCTATGGGATTAGAAGTAGAACTAGACCAAGGTTATAGACCATGTCTAGTTATTATCGGTGAGAAGACTATGGATGCAACCTTAATCCAACTTGAGATGGCAGACTTTGACGTTATCTTAGGAATGGATTGGTTAGCCTAGCACTCTGCAAACCTATTATGTGCAGAAAAGAAATTGACATTCAAAGACAAGGAAGGTGTAGAGTTCAATTTTACGGGAACCAAACTTCCCCGTAAACGAAAACTCATTCTTTCGGCATTAAAGGCTAAGAGATGCCTTGAGAAAGGAGGAATTGGATACTTAGTGTCTGTGGTCGACCTCACCAAGGAACCATCACGAATGGAGGATATTGAAGTTGTGCGTAAATTTTTAGATGTATTTCTTGAGGAATTACTAAGATTGCCACTTGATCGAGCGACAGAGTTCGTTATAGACCTTATACCCAGAGCCGCACCAGTATCTAAGGCACCCTATCGAATTGCTCCTACTGAACTGAAGGAACTGAAGGTATAATTATAAGAACTGCTGGACAAGGGTTATATTCGACCTAGTATATCACCATGGGGAGCGCCGATATTGTTCGTGAAAAAGAAGGATGGTAGCATTCGACTTTGTATAGATTATCGAGAATTGAACAAGCTCACGATCAAGAACAAGTATCCGTTGCCTCGGATCGATGACTTATTCGACCAGTTGCAAGATGCCAAAGTGTTCTCCAAAATTGATCTTCGATCGGGATACCATCAATTGAAGATTAAGGAAGGTGAAATTTCGAAGACAGCCTTCAGAACCAGATATGGACATTATGAATTTTTAGTTATGTCTTTTGGATTGACTAGCGCACTCGTAACTTTTATGGAACTTATGAATCGGGTATTCCACGATATATTGGATACGTCAGTCATCGTATTCATTGATGACATACTAGTCTACTCTAAGAATAAAGAAACTCATATCACAAATCTAAGAGCCCTTCTATAGTGACTAAGAAAAGAGAAGCTTTACGCTAAATTTATAAAGTGTGAATTCTGGCTAAATGAAGTCGCTTTCTTAGGCCATTTTGTATCTACTGAAGGAATCAAAGTGGATCCCAGCAAGATTGAAGCCATTGTAAAATGGGAAGCACCTAAGAATGTTTCCAAAATCAGAAGTTTCTTAGGTTTAGCTATTATTATCGATGATTCGTGGAAGATTACTCTAGAATCGCAGTACCACTCACCAGTTTAATTAAGAAATGAGAAAAGTTTATTTGGACCGATAAATGTGAAGAGTGTTTCTAAACATTGAAGACAAGATTAATATCAGCTCCCATCTTGACTATTCCAATTCCAGGAGAACTATTTACCTTGTACACCGATGCGTCTAGATTAGGTTTGGGATGTGTGCTCATGCAAGGAGAGCACGTAATTACGAATGCTTCCAGACAATCAAAGACACATGAGAAAATTACCCAACTCATGACTTGGAACTAGTAGCAGTAGTACACGCTGTTAGGATATAGAGACATTATTTGTGTGGAGAGAAATTTCAGATTAAATCAGATCATAAGTCTTACTCATCTTTTCAATTAGAAGGAGTTGAACATGAGACAAAGGAGATGGCTGGAATTGCTGAAGGATTATGATTGCGATATCCAGTATCATCCAGGAAAGACTAATGTAGTGGCCGATGCACTAAGCAGAAAAACAATGACAAAGTTACAGGGAGAAGCTAGCACAAATGCTACAATGTGTGACACAAGAAAAGTATTCAATTACGGCAATGAGTAGTTCGTGATCGATAAACCAAGTGATTCAACCGACCTGGGGTTTATTCATCGATTCTCAAACATGTTTGCTACATTGAAGATTATACTTGATCTGATAGAAGAAGCAAAGGTAGCTATTCAATTAGACCCCTATTAGAGAACAGTGAAAGAAGACTTTGAAAAAGGTAGGACTACTCCTGACTTCACCTTGGACCTTGAAAGGGTACTATGATATAAAGGGAGAGTATGTGTCCCTGAAAGTGAAGACTCAGATATTAGACACAGACTAATGAAGGAAGCCCACACCACTGCTTATTCGGTACATCCCGGGAGTACAAAGATGTGTCATGATCTGAAGAAACTATACTGGTGGAGAGGAATGAAAGTAGATGTAGCTAAGTTTGTGTCACAATGCCTAAATTGTCAGCGGATAAAGGCTGAAAGGCAAAGGCCTACAGGCTTATTGCAACCACTACCAGAACCAGCATGAAAATGGGACTGTATCACTATAGACTTTGTCACCGGATTATTTTTGACTTCCAGAGTAGTTGACGCAGTCTGGGTGATCGTAGATCATTTGACTAAGACAGCTCGTTTCATAGCTATATGACCTCAGTATATACTAGAGAGGTTAGATAAGCTATATGTGGATGGATAATATTATCAGATTACATGGTGTACCTGAAAGCATTGTGTCCGACAGAGACCCACGCTTTACCTCAAATTTTTGGGAAGGATTACAAAAGGCTATGGGTACAAAGTATCGCATTCCATCCTCAGACAAACGGACAGTAGGAACGCACCATTCAAATTTTAGAAGACATGCTCCAAGCTTGTGTAATTGATTTTAAGGGATCATGGGATGAAAAGTTACCATTGGTTGAATTCTCTTATAACAACAGCTATCAAGCTACAATACAGATGTCACCCTATAAAGTACTGTATGGTAGAAAGTGTCAAACTCCTTTATTTTGGAACAAAATTTGAGAACGTAGTGTTGTTGTACTAGAGTTTGTTGAAGAGACATGTCGAGTGATCGACATCATCAAGGAAAGAGTCCGAACAGCTCAGAACCGTCAGAAGCAATATGCAGACAATCGACAAAGAGATCTTGAATTTACCATAGGTGATAAAGTATTTCTGAAAATATCTCCTATGCGCGGTTTAAAAAGGTTTGGACAGAAGGGAAAGCTATGTCCTAGATATATTGGACCTTATGAGATTCTGGCAAGGCATGGAAAGGTAGCATATCAGTTATCACTACCACCATCAATGTCTAGTGTACATGATGTATTCCATGTCTCACAACTGAAGAAGTTTGTCAGAGATCCAACACACATGTTAACAACGGATCCACTGGATTTAACTGAAGACTTGACGTTTGAAGTAGTACCTTTTGAAATCACTAGTCGAAAAGTTCAACGTCTTCGCAACCACGACATTTACTATGTTAAAGTTACTTGGAGAAGCCAAAATATAGAAAAAATTACATAGAAAGAAGAAAACACTATGTGAAAGCAATATCCTCACCTGTTCGACTCGGAAGTATATAAAGGGGGGGAGTTGTAAGACCCGCACTCCACTAACTTGGTCTAACCGTGTCGTGCTAGGTCTTCCCATCATAGCTAGACCAAGTGGACCGATCATGTGAAGATGGATCACAAACCAGGTGTAAAAATCAACTCAACACCCAAAACTGTATGCATATGGTTGGATACCTGGGTAGGTATGGTCGACCATATGGTAAGAATGAATATCTTAGATCCAAGACCCTACGGTCGATGATTTCGACCCTATGATCGACGGGTTCTGCGACTGTAGCCATCGACCGTGAGACCTCAGACCAGACTCTGAGTTGGAAACTTTCCTAATTTAAGGGGATTTCTTTCTTAATGTTAGAGGACTCTATATGGAGAGTATTCCTCTATATAAAGGATTTTCCTCAGCTCTTTTTCACTCTTTTAAAACATTAGTAAACCCTAGAGAAAGAGAAGGGAAGAGAAGGAAGAGAAATAGAAGAAGAAAAGGCTAAGGAGATGATTTTGCTAAGAAGAAATTGACTCTCTACCACAGGCAAATGTATGAATCTAATCTCTGGAGATATAAAGTCTAAGGAATGAGACTTCTATAGAGGTTAAGAGATATCAACATATTAAAATCTATGTGATTCCTTGAAAAAATCCCAAGGATAACCGTGAGGGATGAGTTTGATGATTAGGATTGATAAGAAACTACTAATGATGACCTTAGGATAAACCCAATTGAAGAGTAGAGGAATTGACCCAGGAAGAACTCGAATTGCATGTATTCTGTGACCAGAAATCTCAAGATCACAGTTACGGTCGACCATAGCATGACAAGCATGACCAGAGGATCGACCATAGGCATTCGGGAAGATTCGTCGCAACTACGGTTTCACCATATGCGATCGTAGGGTATCGACCATAGGCAGTAAGATCGACATAATATGAGACCATAGGACTAATCAGACACATATCAGTGCTCTATTTCGATTTTTGACTACTGTAACATGTTACATATGAACCCTAACTTAAATTCATATAACTTTTAGGTTATTAAATCAATTCAAAGAGAATTAGAAGGCTTGAAAGGAGATCAAATTTTGCTAAAAAGTGAGGAAACAAGACCTAAACTAATGGAATAATAACAAACTATTTATTTATTTTAGTCCAATGCCATGATTGATTCTATGCTTGTATGTTTGTAATGTGCATCTCACATGTCATCTAATATTCTTGCTATTACTGCTCATACATATTTATTTCTGTCTATTTATAATATGATGATGATGATGATGCTAGGAATAGGCATGTGATTATGTATGTGTGGTTAGTGTGCTTGATGCAATTGGAGCATCATGGGGAGGACGTGGCATGGTGGTCTTGACCTGGTCACCAGACTGTAACTCTATCTCTACTCAAGTCTTGTTCACTGACATCGTAGTATCGCAATTACCTTAGCAGAACTATTACGTCGTAGGGCATCAGGGTAGGTGGTCTCGGACAGTGTAGTCTTCAACTTTGCTAGGGGGCCTTAGCTCTATCTCTATGGACGTATTGAGCGATGCTGGGTTGAGACCTTGGATACACTGGATGACATTTAAAATTGGTTAGTTGCGAGCCCAGTTTGCAAGCCCTCACCAATAGGGGCTTACATGTTGGTATGGGTAGGGCATCAGGGGAACTGTTGGCGGTGTTTGATCCAGACACTTTAGCTCTATCTTTATTCCATGGTAGGTGCATGTGGGATGACAATGGTGTTTGATCCATTGGGTAGATTCACATACTTGTGTATAGAGGTATTGAGGCCACCAAACATTTCTATAGCATATTGCAAACTTAAAAATCAGACCAAAGATATGAATTGAATGCATGCATATGTTTGTTGCATTGTTTTGTTTACTCACTAAGCCATGATGTATGTTTACCCTTTCAACGTTGAATATTTTTAGTTGATGATGCAGGTTTTACTGTTGAAGAATACATGAATGCGTCGATGTATGGACACATTACGGCCATGGACGTAGAAGCTGTTGAAGATGCGCATGATTCATCATGCGAGTGCAATCAGTGCATATTCGATTAGTTTAGCTATATTTGATTATTGGAACATGTAATGGATTATTTATTTTTATGTCTTGAGTCATTTGAAGATAACTGGATTGAGTAATTATTTATCATTGTAGATACTCAGTTCATTATCTATAAAACTTTCACTTATTTGTTTATTACCTCTAATTATTACTGTGGAATATGTGTGTGGTTTGATATGGTGGGTATGACCTATATGAGATCCTGGTTGAACTGTTGGTTTATTGGCGGTTCATCACACTAATCTGGTTAGACCAGAATTGGGGTGTGACATAGCAGGTGCAACCATACCTTACTTTCAAAAAGTGTGATGCTTAGGAAAAACCCAGAATTGGTGGGAGTCATTATAGTCGGTTAGAATGGTGTCCCCTACTCTAACCTCTTCCACTAGAGGTAGAAGAAGGGATTCCTTGTGCATATCTAATAGGACACTTGTTACGTAGGACCCTCCTCCCCCTTGGAAGTTAGAATTACAAATGGAGTGGGAAACTCCAGTTCTCCTAAGACTCTTTCTTTCTCTCTCCCTCCCTGCCTCTATACATAATAGGTCAGAATTCTCTTACGATAGCAAGGTGTTACTCGATACCAAGACAAGATATTACCCCATTGAGAAATTGGCCTTAGATTTGGTCCCATCAGCTTACAATCTTTGGCCTTACTTCCAGTCGCACACCATCACAGTACTCACCAACAAGCCTTTAAAGAAAATCTTAGCCTAATTTGACGTCTCGGGCAGAATGGTGAACTAGGCAGTTGAGCATGGAGAGATCAACATCAAATATCAATAGAGGACAGCGCTGAAAGCACAAGCCTTAGCTAACTTCCTCGTAGAATGCACAATCCCAAACGACATTGATGAGCTAACTGATCCCAACAAAGCCCTACTTGTGTAATCCTCAGAGCCACCTATGTGTGTGTGTATATATATATATATATATATATATATATATATACACATGCAATCCAAGGTAGGATTCATTCTGTCGAGCCTCGAAGGCTTCAAGATTCAAATGATATTGTGGCTCGAGTCTCCAAAAACAAACAACATAGCCCTCCTCGTCAAACTCAAGCTCACCAAAAACCTAATGATCACCCGCCTAGTGGCCTTTAATGACTCACAAGTCGTCTGATAAGTGGTGAGCAAATATGAAGCAAAGGAAGTCTACCTGAGAAATTTCTAGTGTAAATCCGAGTGGCAAGCTCGGCATTCGAGAAGTTTGATCTGTACAATGTCTCTAGAGAAGACAACGTTGAAGTCGACGCTCTGTCAAAGCTGGTGGCAAGACCAAACTAAACCCAATAGCTCTGTATATGTCGACATTTTAAAGATGACCAATATCGAAAAAAGTGTTGAAGTTGCACCCATTACCACATAACCGAGTTGGATTGATCCCATACTCGCGTACCTTAAAGACGAAGTTCTGCCAAAAGATCGCCAAGAAGCATGGAAGATACAAGCCATCTCTTGGCAATACAATGACAGTTCTTTCACACTTTCGCTTCTTAGATGCCTCTAACCTTCAGAAGTCAAGTATGCAATCCAATAAGTCCATGAAGGTATCTGTAGCATTTACCAAGGCAGCTAAGAGCTATACCATAGAGTTCTCTGCAGAGGATACTACTGGTTAAAGATAGAGAAGCAATGCATACAGTATGTTTAGTAGTGTGACAAGTGCCATTTCTTCACACCCATCTCGCACCTACCTACATCACCACTACAGCCATGCCTAGCCTGACCCATTTGCTGTTTGGGGCATGGACATAAATATCTCATAGTCGCTATCGACCACTTCACCAAATGGTTATAAGTCGAAGTCATACTGACCTCACTATGGCCAGAGTAGAGGATTTCTACCACTTCTTGGCCATTTATCGATACATGATCCCTCAGATACTAGTGACCGACAATGCAAACAATTTATTGGTATAAACTTTAAGAAATTCTGTGACGAGTTCTGCATCGAACATCGGACCACCTTTGTCACCTACCCACCAACGAATAGAAAAAGAGCCAATGGACCAAGGAGCTTCCTAATGTGATATGGGCATACATAATGATCAATCGGACACCAACAAGAGAAACTTCCTTCGTGCTTACGTTAATCAAAAGCTGACATTCTAGTCAAAGTTGTTGAATCAACTCACCAAGTGTTCAACTTCTCAGAATAGACCAACTTGAAAAACCTACGGATAAGTCTCAACATGCTTAAAGATGTTAGAGAGACAACAGAAAAGTGACTAGCTGTTTACCAACAGAGGGTAGCAGGATACTACAATTCTAAAATCTAAGAGTGAATCTTCAGAGTTGGAGATTTAGTACTATGGAAGACATCCATATCAGATCCCACACGGCAAGGAAAGATCACCTCAAACTGGGAAGGGCCATAGAGAGTCGTCAAGACAACTCGGCCAGGATCTTATCACCTAGCCACAATGGACGGATCGGTGGTATCGAAAACATGAAATTCATATAATCTACGAAAAACTACCAATGATATACGTACATTTCATATTCAAATCAATAGAAGAACACTATTCATTCCTATCAAACTCTCACATACAACTCCAAGTCAGTTCCTACGACAAGATGGTAGTCCCATCCTAGTCGGCAAAACCCTACAAGGATGGCCCAAGAGAGTGGATTTTGATGCAATCACGTAAGCTAGGAGGATGGATCTTCACCTCAGGGTAAACAAAAAAAATGTAAGCATCAGTGCCAACGTGATCGGCCATCCAAGTCGGTAAGCCTGATAAAGATGGCCCAAAAAGGATGGATCTTTGTCTAAGGGTGAAGTTTTAATTTTGGTCTCGTGGCAACATGATTGTCCCATCCAAGTCCGCAAGCCTGACAAGGATTGTCACACCCCAAATTCTGATCCAACCAGAACGGTGTGAGTGAACCGTCATTGAACCAACGGTTCACACCAGGATCTCGAATAGGCCGTGTTCACCCATACAAACCAATTACACATAACCACAATCAGAATATAAATATACAGCGGAAGACTTTAAATAGAATGAACTGAGTATCTATTGATAATTTAAATAAATATCCCATTATTCAAATTCAATCATAAAATAGTAATCTTTTACATCTCTTAATAACAAACAAAAATAACTGAAATAAATAAATAAAATCCATCACAGGTACACGCAGAAAGGGCACTCGCATGAAGCGTCATGCTCGTCCTGTCCTGCCTGTACATCCAACACCGCAGCACCACCATACGCCGGAGCGTTTACGTAATCATCCACAGTATAACCTGCATCCAGATCTAAAACAATGTATATACAAAGGGTGAGCACACAACACAGCTCAGTAAGGCAATCAGACAGTTTCACAAGATTATGCATGAGTAACAATCATTTTATGCTGTGGTCTGGTTTTAAGTTTGCAATGTGCTATAGAAAGGTTTGGTGGCCCCCGCACCTCTATACACGAGTGTGTGGCGTCGCACAGTAATCACACAACCACCAACCCACATGCACCCATCATGGAATAGAGATAGAGCTAAGGTATACCCGCACCTCCCCTGATACTCTACCCATACCAGTACCTAAGCCCCTACTGGCCAGGGCTCGCAAACTGGGCTCGCAACTAACCAATCCTATATGTCAACAATGTATGCTCTATCCCAGCACAGCCGTCTACGGCATAGAGATAGAGCTAGAGCGTGCAGGCCGGGTCGGAGACCTCCTAAACCTCACCTCCCCCTGATACCCTATCCGCAACTAACCCACTAGGATAGAAACAATATGCAGGTAGACCCTATCCCAACACGACACCCTACGGCATAGAGATAGAGCTAAAGCATCGTGGACAAGGCAGCGTCGACTCGGAATCCTCAGTACCACCAACGATGGTCGGGACAACATCAATATCGGAGACCAACGTACCACGATCTTCCCCTTGATACCCCACCCGTACCAAGCATGTTAAGATAGAATACTACAAAAGGTGCCAGTGTGAAGAGCGATCCCAGGCCCATGCCCCACTCCACACACCAACGAAAACAATCACATGCCTAACAATCACATCCTATGAATGCATGAACAATAATAATAGCTGAAAGTAAAGGATGGCATGTGAATATGCACAAACATCACATCATAGATATACAATGATTAACAACGATTTCTTGTCCATTAATTATTAGGTTTAGGTCGGATTCCCTTACCCGCGCTCGTTCGTTAACTTGCTCCACGTCGCAAGATCCAAACGATATGTCACAAAGTCCTACATAATATTAGGGTTCCATTAGAATATATTATTTAGGGTTTCATGTTGGTCGGAAACCAACATGGATCACAAAATACCCTCACAGAGCTAACCGGTGGCATATACCGGTCGCAGCTCTGTGGGAAAGACTGGCGACCGGTATGGTCAGCCGGTCCCCCACAGATAACCTCCCGAGAGGTAGCGGTCGCAACATACCGGTCGCACTATGTGCAACCGGTATAGTCGACCGGTATGTCTCCGGAAGACCATACATGGGTTCTTCGACTGCCGTCGATCATCCTCCATGGATTTTCAGGGTTTCTCCTATCCATGCTAAGTCTAGGCTTTGAGTTAGAGCTATCCCCAACTCATTCAAGTCTCGTTTCGATGAATATCATCTCAAAACTCGAATCTAGGGTTTGACGGCAACTTAGGGTTTATTGGCCAAATTAGGGTTTTAGATCAATACCTACTTTGCATGGTATTGATCCACCCACACAACTATCATAGGGTGAGAAGATGGTATCAAACACTTACCGTTGACAGGCGTAGCGTGAGCTTCGTCAAACGGTAATGGCGGCACCTCCTTCTTCTTCCTAGCTCCTTCTCCTCTCCAAGCTCTTTCTCTTCTCTAGGGTTTGTGAAAGACAATGGAAAGGATTTGAGGGGTTTAAAGGTGTATTTATAGGCTAGAAATAGGGTTTAGTAACCCTACTAGGATTAGGAAACTACTAGGATTCGAAATCAGGAAAGTGGGACCCGCAGAGACTAATTTCCAAATTCCCGCACATAGCTGTGCAGGCCATACCGGTCGACCGGTACCATCATCCGGTACCATCGACCGGTATACCTAAAATCAGGTATCATTGGTCGACTTTGGTCCGATTTCGTACCTGTTTGTTATCCGCTTGCCCCGTCTGGTTCGGTGATGATCGGAAAACCTGTCACGATACAAAACCCAAGGTTAGACCGGGTTTTCAGAGTGCGGGTCTTACAACTCCACCACCCTTAAAAGAAATTTCGTCCCGAAATTTGCATGTAGGTACTACAACTCCCCCACCCTTAAAAGAAATTTTGGCCTCGAAATTTGAACGTACCTTGATCGTCAAAAAGGTTAGGGTACTCCTTCCTCATCGCGCTCTCTTCTTCCCAAGTAATTTCCTCCACATTTTGGCTTCTCCAATGCACCTTTACATAGTGGATATCCTTGGTTCGAAGTTGCTGAACTTTTCGACTTGAGAGCATTACAGGCACCACTCGAAAGTTAAGTCTTCGATCAAGTCCGGAGGATCAGCGCTCAAAATATGCGATGGATCTCGACATACTTCTTCGAGAATGATACATGGAACACATTATGGACGCTGGACATGGATGGTGGTAAAGCCAATTTATATGCTACATTACCACGTCGACTTAATATCTCATATGGTCCCACATACCTGGGGCATAGCTTCCCCTTCTTACCAAACCGTTTCAGACCTCGCACCGGTGACACCTTCAAGAACACTTTGTCACCCATTGCAAACTCCAGATCTCGACGTCGATTATCTGCATAGTGCTTCTGTCGAACTTGAGCTGTCTTTACTCTCTCTTTGATCTGATCAATCACTCGGCAAGTTTCTTCAACAAACTCCGGTCCTACAATCCTTCTTTCCCCCACTTCATTCCATAAATGGAGGTGTACGACATTTTCTCCCATAGAGAGCTTCATATGGGGCCATCCGAATTGTAGCCCGATAACTATTGTTGTAAGCAAACTCGATAAGTGATAGCTTCTCATCCCAAGCTCCTTTGAAATCTAATGCACAAGCTCGAAGCATATCTTCCAAAATTTGAATGGTTCGCTCGACTGTCCGTCCGTCGAGGATGGAAAGCCATCTTGAACTTCAACTTTGTTCCCATAGCTTTACGTAATCCTTCCCCGAATTTCGATGTAAACGGGGGATCTCCGTCGGACACTATACTTTCCGGAACGCCATGAAGTCCGACTATATTATCAACATATAACTTGGCCGGTTTCTCCATGGTATACCGAGGTCCGACCGCAATAAATCGAGCTGTCTTGGTGAGCCGATCTACAATAACCCAAACTGCATCCACCGACCTTGGTGTCAAAGGTAAGCCGGTGACGAAATCCATAGTGATACAATCCCACTTCCATGCAGGTTCTGGTAATGGCTGTAGTAAACCTGCGGGTCTTTGCCTTTCCGCTTTAACTTGTTGGCAATTCAGACATTGGAACACGAAACGAGCTATATCTGCTTTCATACCTCTCCACCAATATAGTCTTCTTAGATCATGGTACATCTTGGTACTCCCTGGATGTACCGAATATGGAGTGTAATGAGCTTCAGTCATAACTCGGCCTCTGATATCACAGTCTTCGCTCTCAGGTATGCATAACCGTCCGCGATACTTGAGTACTTTGTCTGATTCCAAGGTAAAGTCAGGATTGCACGAACCCTTCTCTAAGTCTTCCTGCACTGTCCTGAGATATGGATCCTGTAGGATTGCTACCTTGACTTCATCAATTAGACTCGGCGAGATCTTCAGTGCGGCGAACATCATCGTGAACTTATGAATCAAGCCTTGCTCAACTGGATCTTCTGCAGTTTCGATAATATGTTCTTCACCAATTTCCATCGAACTCGAGGCTGCAGCACACAATGCGGCATTTGTACTCGGTCCTGCCTCAGGTTTCGATGCCCACTTTCTACTTAAGGCGTCAGCCACCACATTTGCTTTGCCTGGATGGTACTGGATGTCGCAATCATAATCTTTTAACAATTCCAGCCACCTTCTGCGCCTCATATTCGGATCCTTCCGAGTGAAGAGATAAGTTAAGCTCTTGTGATCCGACTTGATCCGAAACTTCTCACCGTACAAATAGTGTCTCCAAGTCTTGATTGCATGAATAACCGCTGCTAGCTCCAAGTCATGCGTAGGATAGTTCTTCTCATGCTCTTTTAACTGTCTTGATGCGTAGCGATCACCGCTCTCCTTGCATTAGAACACACCCAATACCCAACCCCGAAGCATCCGTATATAGAGTAAACGGTACGCTTGGTTCGGGGATGGTCGGGATAGGTGCGAGACAAGTCTTGACTTCAAAATCTGGAAGCACTTCTCACACTCATCTGTCCATATAAATTTCTCTCCCTTCTTGGTCAATCGGTGAGTGGAACCGCGATCCCGGAGTAATCTTCCACGAATCTTCTATAATAACCAGCCAACCCAAGGAAACTACGAATCTCGCAACAGATTTCGGTGCTTCCCATCCTACTATAGCAGCTATCTTGCTTGGATCAACCTTGATACCGTCTCCGGATACAACATGGCCCAAGAAAGCCACTTCCTTCACCAAAACTCGCACTTCTTGAATTTTGCATAAAGCCTCACGTCCCTCGGCCGTTGTAGGGCTGCTCTCAAATGCGCCTGTATGAGTCTCCATGTCCTTAGAGTAAATTAATATGTCGTCGATGAATACGATGACCGAAGTGTCCAACATGTCATGGAACACTCGGTTCATCGGTTCCATAAACGACGCTGGAGCATTGGTCAACCCGAAAGACATAACCGAAACTCATAATGTCCATACCTCGTCCCGAAAGCGGTCTTGAATATCTCCGGCCTTGATCTTCAATTGGTGATACCCGATCGGAGATCGATCTTTGAGAAAAACCTTTGCACCCCGCAGCTGATCGAACGGATCATCGATCCTAGGTAAAGGATACCGATTCTTGATCGTCAACTTGTTCAGCTCCACGATAGTCAATACATAGCCGTACACTTCCATCTTTCTTTTTGACGAACAACACGGGTGCTCCCCAAGGCGAAATACTAGGTCGTATGAAGCCCTTATCCAGCAATTCTTGTAATTGGGCCTTCAACTCCTTTAACTCGGTTGGGGCCATCCTGTATGGCGCTTTAGACACCGGAGCCGAACCTGGTATAAGGTCTATCACAAATTCCGTAGCCCCGTGCGGTGGTAAGCCCGGAAGATCCTCTGGAAATACATCTGGAAACTCCCGAACCACCTCTATATCCTCCATCTTGAGTGACTCTGCTGTAAGGTCAACTACGAGATCCGAGATAACCTACTCCCCCTTTCTCCAAGCATCTCTTAGTCTTTAGGGGCGGAGAGGGATCAACTTTCGCTTCCTAGATAGCTTAATTCCAGCGAAACTATATTCCTTTCCCTCTCTGTCGGTAAGCATAAGCTTCCTTTCACCACATAAAAGGACGGCCGAATGATGGCCTAGCCAATCCATTCCTAAAATGACATCAAAATCTGCCATCTCAAGTATTACTAGGCTTGCTTCTAGGTCTCGGCCCTCGATACTTAGAGTACATGGTCCATAATACTTGGTCAAAGCCACTTCGACTCCTAGTGGAGAGCGAACTATCAAGCTTGGGTTCAATTGCTTGATTGGTAACTCCATTCGCTTCCCAAAAGATACGAAACAAAGGAGTGCGTGGCCCCGAGTCAAATAATACTACGGCGGGTAAACCGGCTACATTTACAATTCCCGGAATATATTTCCCCTTAGTTCTATATGCTCATGCAACCGAAAGAATAAACCAAATAGTAGGGATAAAGTCGTACCGGTTACCACATCGGGTGATGCGGCTGCCTCTTCGGTGGTGACTGCATAAACTCCGGCTTCTTGGGGGAGCTTGCTTCCTAGGTAGCGTGCAGTTCCTTGCAACATGTCCAAGTTGCCGACAGTTATAACACTTAATATTCGGGTTGGGCCTGGTTAATTGTGGCACAGGTGGTGCCAGGTTGTTTCTCGCAGGTCTTTAGCGATGCCCCCTGTATGGGCGGAATGGTCTAGTATTACTGCCACTCGAGTTCTCTCCAGCAGGTCTCTTCACTCCCTTGTTTTGAGCGAAGAAGCTGTCCCTCCGACCGGACTCTATCACCCTCGCAACCCCGCTTGCCTCGTTGTAGGTTTTCTTATCCCAGGCCCAAAAGATGCTCCCCGATACTTCCACGTAGTCCCATGGTGAACCTACGTATCTTTGTCTCCTCTTCCCGCATACCGACCGGTGCGAAGAAGAATAGCTCTTCGTACCTCTGGCGATAAGCATCTACGGTCGGCCCGACCTGCTGTAGGCTGAGAAACTCTCTCTCCATTGAATCCCTGAAGCTCTTTGGGAAGTATTTGTCGAAGAAAGCTGCTTTAAACACTTCCCAGTCAACCAATGTATATTGGTTCTCCAAATATGCCCGCGTGGAATTCCACCAAGCATTCGCGTCCTCCCTCAGCATGTGAGTGGCAAATAGGACTTTCTCCTCCTCAGTACACGTCATCAATCGGAAGTTCTTTTCCATTTCCGAAACCCACTGTGCTGGCCACAATGGTTTCCCCTGTTCTGCCGGTGAATGATGACGGTTTCAACTTCAATGCTAGTAAGATCGTCTGGCCCCGGTATCCGCTCCGTACCATGGTGGTGGATACGGATATGCCCCCGGATACGCAGAAGGCGACGAAGCGATGTGGTGGTGGTACATTCCGTGCTTGGGCCCTTGGCCTTGGGCTACTCCGCACCCGTTGCGAAGACATTTTCTCTCCGGACCCGGGCATATTACCGGCGGGAACGGAACCTGCCGACCGAGCATCGCTAGCACCTCACTCGGAAATTCCTTCCGTTGAGCTTGCATCCGATAGACCAAGTTTGTAACTATGGTCTCGGAATCCCCGTGAGGTGGTCCCGGTATTCTGTCGGTACTTCAGGGACCTGTTCCTCATCCTCTTCCGGGGCTGGTTTCTCTAACCTGGTCCTGCTCGCCTTGCTCTTCCTCCGGGCGCTTTCGGCATGATGATGCTTTCTACCCCTTCGACCGTTTCCACCGCCATCTCGGACTATTTATTTGGATCTGAGAAGAAGACATAACACGTGAGAATCATCAATAATAGTAGTGTTAGTCTTGAATAATGCAGGGGAATAGTCGAGAAGTCACATTTCAATTTGCACAATTTTGTAAATTTTTTTTTTTTTTTTTTTTTTAAATTTTTTTTTTCTGGCTCTTTTGGGGCGTACCGGTCGCAACATACCGGTCGCACACCTGTAGAAATATGCCGCGGCCGGTATAGTCGACCGGTCAAAATTATAATTCTGGCCGAGACATACCGGTCGCATGTCTATGAGATACCGGTCGCCACTCTGTAGACAGTGTTGCGACCGGTATAGTCGACCGGTCAGAAAAATTTTCTGGCCGAGACATAGCGGTCGCACACCTGGGTTGATACCGGTCGACCGGTATAGGCATAACCGTCGACCGGTATGCCCAAAATGGCTTTAAAATCGCAAAAAAGTGAGATTTTTCTCACTTTTCCTTTCTCTTTCTCTCCGGTGGCGATTCTTCTCTGCCCAACTGAGTTGCTACAGTCCGACCGGTACTCTTAGAAGCCAATTTCTCGCATTCCAAAGCTAGAACATCATCTCCAGGTAGGTCCTCTCTCTCTCTCTCATATTTTTAGGAATTTCCCATATCGTCTATATGTAAAATTTTAGGTTTTTCTTTGTTCGAGATGTTTTAACCGTAGGAACTCTTTTCCTTCGGCTTAGAAAGGGTTTAGAGACCCCCAAGAGCAAAAGCCCTCAACCAATTTGGGGTTTCACCGAACGGTTTTCATAAAAATCGAATTTTTCATCTTTTGACCTAGGTTTTTAAAAAAATTTCGAAATTTTCTTGATTTTTCCCAAATTCTCGAAATTTCTTATTATGATTGCTTGTGATTGGATTATGGAAGAGTGTGGGGGTTACGTAAGTCCTCCTCCCCATGTTTTTGGGTGAGTTCGAGGCTTTTTCCCAATTTATAGCCGTTATGCTGCCGAATTTTTGAAAATTTCTAACTTTTATCTCATTTTCTTTTGTTTTGCAGATTCTAAATGGCTCCTAGACGCAACCTCGGGAAGCGATCACATGGTTCTAGTTCTCGGGTTCCCTCTCCACCTATCCCTCAGCTAGATGAGCTATGGTTTCGCTCTTTGGAAGCTCAGGCTCGGTTTTCTTGGTTCGATGACAAGAGTATCGTATCCGGGCGACGGGTCAATGTGGGACAATTACACCGGTTTAATGTAGAGACAGCCTTTGGTGCTCTAGGTTGGCTGCCGGTTATTTCCTACACAGAGACCACACGCCCTAACCTGGTCAAGCATTTTTATGCAAATCTGGAGCTCGAAGGGGATGTCGAAGACCCGAACCAGTGTAGGGATCTATGCATCACCGGTTACGTCCGGGGTGTACATATCTCCCTCAACACCCATCGGTTGGCGAGATCTTCTTGGGGTTCCCAATGATGGAGATTTGGTGTCTTGCGCCCCCCAAGGCGAAAGGTTATCGGCCCGAAGATTTGCGCCGAGAGATAGCGCATCGGATACTCAATCCTGGGGCTCCTATGAAGGCAGCTAGCTTGAGACCTATACCCCGGGTCTCAGACCGCATCATCCAAAGACGATATAGTGCCACGGAGCGGTCACTACAATGAGTTGTCCCAGCTCACCCGATGACGTCACCTATTGCGTCGCACCGGAGAGCGGATCTCACTTCCATACCTCATCATCCGGACTATGCATCGGCGGCGTGGCCGATCGGGCCAGCAACCTTCCCTATGGCCGTCTCGTCACTTTCCTTCTTCGCCGTCCGGGCGTGAGTTTGGAGGAGAGACAGCCGTCGGGGACTCCATGACTTCGACATCGGCCCGGGATGCGATAAGCGGGATGCGGATGGTTGATCTGCCCGTTAGTGATGAGGAGTTGGAGGCTCGCCCTCGTCCACTTGGGAGAGTAGCGGCAAGCGGCAGCAGCAGCCGCGGCCAATGCGGCCTATGCGGCGGAGATGGGGGGATGATGATGATGACGATGTAGTTGGGGAAGCACCGGTGCCCGCCCCACGGCCTCCACTGTACCATCACCATCTGTTCCCACAGGCTGGGCCATCTCGGCCCCCTCCCGACTCGGTGTTGAGTATGTTTACCGAGATCGGGGACACCCGGAGGGTCATCCTGGAGTCTCAACGAGCGATGGGTCGGGAGTTGGGACGCCTGGCTCGTGGTGTACGGGTGACTCGGGACCGGGTGCACCGGCTTAGGGTCGCATACGGGCGGGACTATGACATAGCGGACCCCATTCCTCCCGGGCCTCCTACCCCATGATTTCCATCTACTTTCTTTTCATATGACTGTTTATATAACGAGGGTAACTTTCCGGTTTGTGGACTGTACCCGTAGCACTATTACATTTGATACTATTTTTCCATTTAATGAAAGTTTCGGGGGTTCACCTATCTAGTGTATGTGCACGGATTAAGTTTCACATTTAGAATAGTACATTATTCTCTTTCTTAGTCCGTCTCGGGTATCAAACAATGCTTAGGGTGTGTTTGTATTAAGATTTTTAAACTTCCTAACTCGGTTCATCGACCCCATTATGTGTAGCATGGTTTGTTGGAACAGGCCCGAGAGCTCGATACCAAGTTGTCACACCCCAAATTCGATCCAACGAAACGGTGTGAGTGAACCGTCATTGAACCAACGGTTCCACACGAGGATCTCGAATAGGCCGTGTTCACCCATACAAACCAATTACACATAACCACAATCGAATATAAATATACAGCGGAAGACTTTAAATAGAATGAACTGAGTATCTATTGATAATTTAAATAAATATCCCATTATTCAAATTCAATCATAAAATAGTAATCTTTTACATCTCTTAATAACAAACAAAAATAACTGAAATAAATAAATAAAATCCATCACAGTACACGAGAAAGGGCACTCGCATGAAGCGTCATGCTCGTCCGTCCTGCCTGTACATCCAACACCGCAGCACCACCATACGCCGGAGCGTTTACGTAATCATCCACAGTATAACCTGCATCCAGATCTAAAACAATGTATATACAAAGGGTGAGCACACAACACAGCTCAGTAAGGCAATCAGACAGTTTCACAAGATTATGCATGAGTAACAATCATTTTATCGTTGTGGTCCGGTTTTAAGTTTGCAATGTGCTATAGAAAGGTTTGGTGGCCCCCGCACCTCTATACACGAGTGTGTGGCGTCGCACAGTAATCACACAACCACCAACCCACATGCACCCATCATGGAATAGAGATAGAGCTAAGGTATACCCGCACCTCCCACGATACTCTACCCATACCGGTACCTAAGCCCCCTAGCGGCCGGGGCTGCAAACTGGGCTCGCAACTAACCAATCCTATATGTCAACAATGTATGCTCTATCCCAGCACAGCCGTCTACGGCATAGAGATAGAGCTAGAGCGTGCAGGCCGGGTCGGAGACCTCCTAAACCTCACCTCCCCCTGATACCCTATCCGCAACTAACCCACTAGGATAGAAACAATACGCAGGTAGACCCTATCCCAACATGACACCCTACGGCATAGAGATAGAGCTAAAGCATCGTGGACAAGGCAGCGTCGACTCGGAATCCTCAGTACCACCAACGATGGTCGGGACAACATCAATATCGGAGACCAACGTACCACGATCTTCCCCTGATACCCCACCCGTACCAAGCATGTTAAGATAGAATACTACAAAAGGTGCCGGTGTGAAGAGCGATCCCGGGCCCATGCCCCACTCCACACACCAACGAAAACAATCACATGCCTAACAATCACATCCTATGAATGCATGAACAATAATAATAGCTGAAAGTAAAGGATGGCATGTGAATATGCACAAACATCACATCATAGATATACAATGATTAACAACGATTTACTGTCCATTAATTATTAGGTTTAGGTCAGATTCCCTTACCTGACGCTCGTTCGTTAACTTGCTCCACGTCGCAAGATCCAAACGATATGTCACAAAGTCCTACATAATATTAGGGTTCCATTAGAATATATTATTTAGGGTTTCATGTTGGTCGGAAACCAACATGGATCACAAAATACCCTCACAGAGCTAACCGGTGGCATATACCGGTCTCGGCTCCGTGGGAAAGACTGGCGACCGGTATGGTCAGCCGGTCCCCCACGAATAACCTCCCGAGAGGTAGCGGTCGCAACATACCGGTCGCACTATGTGCAACCGGTATAGTCGACCGGTATGTCTCCGGAAGACCATACATGGGTTCTTCGACTGCCGTCGATCATCCTCCATGGATTTTCAGGGTTTCTCCTATCCATGCTAAGTCTAGGCTTTGAGTTAGAGCTATCCCCAACTCATTCAAGTCTCGTTTCGATGAATATCATCTCAAAACTCGAATCTAGGGTTTGACGGCAACTTAGGGTTTATTGGCCAAATTAGGGTTTTAGATCAATACCTACTTTGCATGGTATTGATCCACCCACACAACTATCATAGGGTGAGAAGATGGTATCAAACACTTACCGTTGACAGGCGTAGCGTGAGCTTCGTCAAACGGTAATGGCGGCACCTCCTTCTTCTTCCTAGCTCCTTCTCCTCTCCAAGCTCTTTCTCTTCTCTAGGGTTTGTGAAAGACAATGGAAAGGATTTGAGGGGTTTAAAGGTGTATTTATAGGCTAGAAATAGGGTTTAGTAACCCTACTAGGATTAGGAAACTACTAGGATTCGAAATCAGGAAAGTGGGACCCGCAGAGACTAATTTCCAAATTCCCGCACATAGCTGTGCAGGCCATACCGGTCGACCGGTACCATCATCCGGTACCATCGACCGGTATACCTAAAATCAGGTATCATTGGTCGACTTTGGTCCGATTTCGTACCTGTTTGTTATCCGCTTGCCCCGTCTGGTTCGGTGATGATCGGAAAACCTGCCACGATACAAAACCCAAGGTTAGACCGGGTTTTCAGAGTGCGGGTCTTACAAGGATGGCCCAGGAGGGTGGATATTTGCTTAAGGATGAACTCTTACCTTTGGTCCCATGATAACATGATTGTTCCATCCAAGTCAGCAAGCCTAACAAGGATGGCCAGGAGGGTAGCTCTTCACATAAGGATGACAATTTAAATTCAAGTTATACGCCAACATGCTTGGCCCATCCAAGTCTGCAAGTTTGGCCTGCATGGCCCAAGAGGGTGGATCTCCACCTAAGGTAACATTAACGACAATAGCAAAACACCATCGTGCAAGAATTGCATCCAAGTCAACTCAACAAGCAAGCATGACTCAGATGGAACTCAGAGGGTACTTACACAAGGCATTTCAAAAAAATTGTACTGAATACCATCATTCAAGAAAAAAAAATGTGATGTATACTCAAAAATGTACTTGTGTTATAGGAAAGAAAAAAGAGAGAGAGAGAGAGAGAGAGAGAGAGAGAGAGAGAGAGAGAGATTTGTATAAACAACTTGGCTATAGTTTGGCACCAACTACAGAAGGAAGCAAGAAAAACAGACAATTTCAACTTATAAGGCCAAAGGGTCCTTAGAAGTCTCTTTATCATCGGTGGACTGACGAGGGGGCATATATTGAGGAAGATCTGGGCTGAGCTCATTAGCAACCTCGAGCGGCTCAACAACCATGGGCTCGACATTGGCCCCCGCAGTCTCTGTAGTCACTATAGCCATCACGGTCTTTGCAAATATTGTAGTCCTCCCTTTCTTTATCCAAGGAAAAGCTAAGACCATGGGTTGGCATTCCAAGAATTCAAAATCGGGAATGCGGGACCATACAAAATCCCGAGCCTAGGTCAAGGCCTTCAGGTAGAGCCTCTTCAAGTAGATGACTTTTGAAGGCTCAAGGACAAAATCTTTCATTGCTTCGAACCCCTTGAAAGCAAGGACAACCTACTCTACTGCCTCTTCCTCCTTAATGGCGATGTTAGCCTCCAGGATTCAGACATCATGTCGGACCATCGTCGCCTCATCTTGGGCCTTCTTCACCTAATCTCAGGCCTTCTTCGCATCCTCCCAAGCCTTCTTGCCTCAGCCTAAGCCTTCTTTAGGTTCTTGTCGGCTGCCAGATAAGTCGAGTAATAGGTCTGTGTCTTCTCCTTCTCATCAGTGAGCTCCCTCTTCAACTTCTCAATTTCAGCCAACATGTCCAACACAGATTTGGACTGGTCCTCATGTACTCAGACCACTTCACCTCAGATTGTGGAAGCGTAATCGTAAACCACTTTAAGGCTCTCATACCTCAGCTAGTGAAAAGGTCAGAGAGAGCCCTTGCTCAAAGGAAATGCCAAATTCAGAACATGCAAAAAAAAAAAGAGCAAAGCAAAGCAAACATCAATGCTCAATTAAATCTTACAGACCCAAAAGATCAAGGGACAACTGTTAGGGGCATAATGACCCCACCAATTGGAGAAGAACACATGTCCAGACACGTGTCCCAACCGCTAGAAGACGCGTGGCCAGCTACATGCAAGCGCATAAGGCTGCCACCTCAAAAGTCGCATACACCAAGATTAGATCATGAATATCTTGGGATAGCGATCAGGGTCCACCTAGATCACCCATGTCTATTCACTCCCAAAGCACAACTAGTTGGCAAAGTCAACCAACTACAAGGATCTCGAAGTCGTGATCAAAGGACTCTCCAAAGATACTCATCCAACAACTAATAGCTCGTTTGTCCGACCGCGAGATATACGGGATTGAGTTGCTGTTGCGGGTACTCACCAACTCTCCAAATCTGACCCGTAACTCCAACCCATATGGCAGCTCACAACTCACTCAATAAGGCGAAGAATTCGGGATAAGGGTAACAATTACGGCAAAATAGCAACCGAGCCAAATCCCTCAGGGGCAAATCAGGACTTCCACCATCCGATGTCTCTCCTCTATATACAGCACACCCTTAAGGTAAACGGATCCAATCTTTTACACTAAAACTCTCTCTGCTAAAGGCACTATTCTAGAGCTTGTATCCCCATACCGAGCTCCCAGTTTACATGTGCTCGGTTCTAACTTAGGCTTCGGAGTAGCCTTAGAGTTTTTGAACCGGCCCTCACTTGCCTTTTTTGCTTCCTCTCTCGTAGGTCCAACCAGCCGGAGGAAGCTCAAGTGATTACTGACCGCAATATGATTGATGTCGTACAGATGAGTTGCAGGTTTTGGATGTCTAAGTCTCCTCTAAAAGATCTGAATGTAAAACCCTAAAATTGGGAGTTGCAAAAGTTCCATGTCTCCTCTTCGAAGTCCATCTTTCTCTGTAGTTGGGATTGATGCTGTAGGACTTTGTAGGAGTTGGTTGATGAAATAAGACTCTACAATGTCTAATTTCCTCCTCTCATCTTGATGGATTTACAAAGGGAGGTTGTCTCTACAATGTCCGATTTCATCTTCTCATCTCATTGGAGTTGCACTTGTTTGATGAAATAAGACTTTGCCAACGAATCAGCTAATATGGGATGGTTTTATTGAAAGGGTAAATGAATCAATTCTCACTCATTACCGTTAACACCGTTTGCAGGTTGAAACTAAACGTAATTTCTAAACCACTAGAGAGTCTACCAATAATTAGACATAAGGATAAAGGAGGTTCAAAAAATTTATTTATTTATTTGATTTAGGGATTACATGTAGGGTTTGAAATTGAAACGTATTTATTGTTGTAAAAGACTCAAAAATGAAATGATGGACGTGCCTTTGTTTTTGCATAGTCAAAAAGGTTAAATGAGTGACAAGGAAAGGTAATCAATTCCATTCTCTATCTCATTCATTTCATTCAGCCGTAGTTATCATTGAGTCTGGTCTGGAGTCTGGATTCTTTGCTGGACTGGTCTGAGCTTACTAGGGTTAGGAGTTAAGAGTTAGGAGATAAGAGTTAGGATCGACCGACAGGTCCCTTTCCCTCCCACTCTCAGCTCATACCTCATTAAAATCGAAGCTTGGAAGTGAGTTCTCAATTAAAAAAAAAATAAAAAAAAACTCCTCAAGGGTGGTAGCTTTTGTGCCAAATGAGTTTCACTTTCTTTACCTATCAACAAAAACTGACTGTTTATATTGGGAGAAAAAAAAAATTGCATCGGTGGGTCCATGGTTCAAGGTGTGAGTATCGGATCAAGTGATTCGGATTTGTATTAATTTTGAACCTAATCGATTTCTAATCCAATCCTTAATCGTAATTTGTTTTAATACCCAGATTTAGAACTTTTACCAAAAAAAAAATCTGGATTTAGACCCTTACTAAAGTAGGGTCAATGTGCAATATACAAAGATCCACATTTTTCTGAATGGAGAAAAAAAGACATGAGAGATGGAAATTATTTCTTTTTCTCAAAAAAAAATTATATATATATATATAATGTGGTACGGAATTTTTTTTTTTTTTTTGTGGTAATTATACTTTGTATGGATTATTGGATTCATTCCTCTGTCCAAAAAAAATAAAAATTAAAAAATGAGGAACCATGAAGGTTTCATGGAATATAAGGTTCGGCCCAACAGCCATGTTGGCCAGGTGACATGAGTGAGTGGAGTGGGTGAAGTGGAGCGAGTTGAGTCATAGGTGGGGAGGTCTGTCTGTCTTTGTCCAACCTGGAAATACGTGCCAGGAGCAGATTCCAACCGAAAAAAAAAAGGTACCTTTTGGATGATGCCATGCTATGGCTCTGGCAGGTTGCACCACCCACCAGCTATGCTTCTCCGCCGCTACACTCTACACGCGGAACCCCATCAATCCATTGCTTAGCTGTCATACCCCTCCACACACAATTTGTGATCCCATCCCATAAAACAATAGAGAGAGAAAGAGAATGACAGATGTTTGGAATTCTAAATTTCTTTTCTCGCAATTTCTAATGAATTTTGTTTCCCTTGAATTCTCTCCCACTATCCAAAACCCCCAACCAATCCTCATGTACATCTCCTTCAAAATTGGCCTTCGTAGGCCCCACCAATTAAATTAACAAAAAAAAACTCTTAATTACTCTTAACTCGGGTATAAATAATGAAAATATTAAAATGTATAAATACCACCTATTTATACATTTTAATATTTCCCTTTCTTTTTAAAAGAGAGAGAGAGAGAAAGAGGGGTTGGAAAAACCTAACTACTCCTCAAAGAAGCGGTTCACAATCTTTATGCATGGGCCCACAACATCCTTCTCCCAATCCTCCGCCCACTTCCCTGTATCCCTGGCTAACACCGCCCTGAACGCCTCCGTCGCATCCAACCTCTTCAGGTCCCACCCAGCCGATCTCAGCCGTAGGATCTTCCCCATCTGTACCTCTGCCAGCTCGGACGTGTTCTCCTTTATGTCCACCACTGCCTCCTCCATCGCCCTTTTTCTCTCATTTTCCCTCTGTACATCTTCCTCGAGATCCGTGCTCCTGTTCCTCGTCCATGGCGGAAATCTTCTGAAATACCGATCGAGCTCAGGCACTCCGATTGCCTTTCTGATTCCTACATCCGAATCGGCCTCATCCGGGTCATAGAAATCAGCGAGCTCCCCTATCATGCCGGTTTCGATCATATCGTCCACTCGGCGGCTAAGATACTCGCAGAGAACACCAAAGGATACATCCACCCAGATGAAACAGCAGTTGTAACGTAATTCGTTGGAAATCTCAGAGCTTAATCCATGTGAGTTGGGATTGAATCGTTCTGCGAGGAGTGCATGGATGAAGGAATTGGAACCGCCAACGAGAAGGGGGACTCGGCGGCGTACCGTGATTGATGAGATGGTTGAAGCAGCGAGGGAGCGGTAATCTGAGGCGGAGAACTCTCGATGGGCGTCGAAGAAGCCAAGAAGATGGTGAGGAACGCCGCGCCGGTCGGGCATTGAGATTTTGTTGGTGGTGATGTCGAGGCCTCTGTAGACTTGCATTTTGTCGGAGTTGATGACTTCGCAAGGGACAGGGAAGCGAGTGGCAAGATCGATGGAGAGGCGAGATTTTCCGGTTCCGGTGGCGCCCATGATAACCACGAGCTTCTTCCTGTTGTCCTTGCTGCTGCGATGGTGACGCTGGGGGAGGGTGTTGGTGGTTGTGGACTCCATGCGAGCCCCGTCATTGGAATGTTTGCGTAAAAGTCTGGTTTGGAAAGGGTGGATCGCCTGGAGGAGAGCGATGGAGGATTGAGCTGTGTTGTTGTAGTAGTAACCACTTGACAGTGGAAGTAGTCTCATAGGAAGAAGAGCGGGAGAGGCAGAACCAGCTGAGGACGAGCTGCTGCTACGGGACCGTACATACAGAAACGAAGAAAGGGGAGAAGCAAGAGTAGATGATTGATGATGATGATGATGATGAGGTACAGCCTAAAAAACCAAGGTTGGGTTGGGTGTTTCGAGACCTGAGCTAAGAGGTAGGCGTGTGAGCGACTGTGTAAGAATGGGAGAGAAGGTGGGTGAGGGTGGGAGAGGAGAGAGGAGAGGAGAGTGGTCCGCAGTTCGCACGCCAACTGTTTGTCAGAACTCAGAATTTCGTTTCAGGGAAATGCCATTTTCGAATGGAAACCTCCACTTCTCTCTCTCTCTCTCTCTATCTCTGTGTTTTTTTGTTTTTTGTTTTCTTCTGTTGCCCTCTTCTCTCTCGCACAATTTGGCGCTTCGATCGTAGCTATAATCATTCATAAAACTTCATGCGGACACCTCACCCCTCTCTCTTTCTCTCTCTAGATCTCTCTCTTGCACACGGAAGGTCAGGTCATGCCAGGCCAAGACATTCATCAAACACCACCATGTTTTATATCTAAATGCTCTCATGATTTTTTAGAAAAATAATAGTAATTAAAAAAGAATGTAATTTGAAGTGTTGAGCAGGGTGAGACAGAAAATGACCTGAAATGGGTTAATGAATGGAAGAATCTCCCAAACAAGGGCTTTTTATAGGGTAAGCAGAGGGAAGACCAGTCAATCACAGGACCATAGCCCTCTTTAGTGGTTAATACCATTACCGGCCAAAGGACTGGAGTGGTAAATAGGGATCCCTACTAAATAATGCATGCGACTCTCTTTCTCTTTCCCAACCTTCCAGAGACAGTTTTGACGAAAATAACATTACAGATTGGACACTAGCATGTTACATCTTATGATAAGGAGGAATGGGTCTCGTTAAGAGACTCATCAAGGTCTGAAACTGTCCATCTTACGGTTTTATTTATTTATTTATTTATTTTTAAATATTTGATAATGGGTTGGAAACAGAATTTTCCTGCTGTCCAATTTTGCATGCAATTTATATAGAATCTAACTACTATTAAAAGGTCATTTTTAAAATATATTATAATCTAATGAGATTTATGAACCCTTAAGAGAAGGAGTAGATTTCAAATTGGAGCACATGAAACCGGGCAGCAAGAATTTTCCGGCTACTTCGTTTGTCAGAATTTTTCTTTTATGAAAATCTAATGATTTTTAAGTTGTGTTTGGTATGTATTATTGGATATGAATGAACTAAAAAGTCTTGATTTGAGCTCTCAATGTGGAAAGAGCAAAAGATCATATTCAAGAATGAGCCAAGTTTTCGATGCCTGTTGTAGCCTTTTCTTTTTTATGGTTAAAAGTTTGGATTCTGATGTGCCGGATTCAAACCAGCGACCTAAGGATTTGCTGATAGGTTGTCCTACTACAGTCCTCCGCTCTACCAACTGAGCTAAGGTAGGATTTTTAGAATAAGCCAAGTTCTCTTAAAGTATTCCATGATTCAAGATAAAAGATTTGTCATCCAATAATATACTTTAGACAGAATGAATTCCAAAAATATACCCTTGACTTAGAACATATTCTAAGAATACATATTAAACGCAGCTTTAAACTGATTAACTAGCCCAATTTCATAATTCAAGATAAAGAGTTTTGTCATCCAATAAAGTGCTTTTGATATAAAATGTATTCCAAAAATATATTCTTGACTTAGAATACATTCTAAGAATATATATCAAACATAGTTTTAAACTCATTAATAGCCCAAAAAAACAAACCATATGATTCAATTTTTATACATCTCCATCTAAAATTGATGCCATGTGGAATTCCATCATAGCATTTAGAGAAGGAATTCTTGTGTCAACACCCAAGACCCTCAACTCTTTGCAATCAACAAGTTTAAGGCAATTTGTTCTTCATTAGGGTTGGGTTACTTAATAAGGCTATCTTTGGTATAATTTATATTTATGTTTATGAGTATTTATGACAAATTATTTATGAGAATAAATTATGAATCATAAATAAAAATCATTTAATACCCCTAGATATAAAGAAGTAATAATAGATTATCACAATAATGATAAACAGGTTCTAACCTATTTGTAGATTTTATATTATATCAATTTATTTTAAATATAAATAAGTACCATAAATCATACCAAATAACTATATATATCATAATGTATTATATAAATACTAAAGAGAGCCTAAATACCAACAAATATATGAGACAACAAGAAATTAATTAAAGATGTTTTTAAGGAATTATATTTGGTATTCTTCATTTTTCCCTTATATTTCAAGCTCATTTCTGAAGAGTACCTTTCAAATTATTCTTATTACACCTTATTCTATTGTGAGTGGCAAGTTCTGTTTGGCTAGAAACTCAACAAATTAAAGTAGAAAAAGACATAACATGACATAAGGTACATGTATGCCAAAAATGAAGAGGTAATAAGTTGCCAAATGGCAAATTCTAGTCCACTTAGAGCCAAACCTCCAATATAAATATTTTAAAATTTGTTGTATATGCGTGTAATGTATTTTTATTCTTGAAACCACATTACTACAAGACATACAATAGATGGTTGGAATTTTTTTATAGATTCACTTAGTTTATTAAACTTGTTGATTGAAAAAATATAAATTATATCATTATTGATCTTATTAAAAAATATTTCATGTACACCAAAGTATACAATGAGGATATATAGGATGTTCTAATTATTTGTATCAATAAATATATTCAAGTTCCAATGGTAGTATAGCATGGGACTTTTTTTTTAATGGAAAATTATGAGACAAGTTTATCATTAGTACTAACAGATATTTTTGCTATGTGGAAGTACAATTTGCTCATTTGGATTATCATAGATGGTGCATAGCACATTTTAACCCTTTGTTATATTATGAAGAGTGTTATTTAATTTTTTTTTTTTTTTGAATAAAACTCATTTTTTCAAATAATTTTCAAGGCACTATAATATTGACATAACAAAGTAATGTTAGACTGAATCGAAATCCATGAATCAATTACAAATTGACAATATAGTAATATATACATCTCGTGGCACATTGTTGGTATAAAGCCTTTCTCTTTTAGATGTTCGATATTATTTATTTGGTTTTCTATCTAAAATCGTGTTCTTTTCAATATATTTCAAGAGATCGACAAAATAGCATTATTGACTCATTTGCTAAGAAAAATCAGTTCACGTATAAGATTACTTGATGACCTTTTTCTTTTTCTTTTTCTTTTTTTTCTTTTTATATTTTTTTGAAGTAAAATTGATGACCTCTTACCACTACTTGGATTCATGAAATTTGTAATTTTAAATCTTATTTTGCTACATCTTTATCAATAAATTATTTTTCATAAAAAAAAAACTGATTCGGAATTTTTTTTTTTTTTTTTTGAAAGGATGCCTTATGTCTTATCATCCCGTTTCATGAAGTCTCGAGCAAGGCCTTAGGAGTGGGTCCTATGTGGTTTCACTGAAGCCTAAAAATTGGAAGGGTGCGGGTCAGCTGTTGACAATTTGTCTTTGGGGTTGCAGGTTTGGAACAATATTGGGAGATGATCATTTACAATTCACATGGATCAAAATAAATAGCAAGTGCTCCCATGTTGGGATACTGTTGTCCCTTGTACTGTTTCTAGGAAAACTCTCTGAACTCTGATAGATTGCATTTATGTTTTGTGCTTGGTTCGGTCAGGAGAGAGAGAGACGCGTACCCTTTAAATCCTCCCTTGATTATTGTGTCACCAGCATTAATTTTTCCGATTTTTATCCAATCTTTGTCCTTATTTGAAGGGAGCCTGACAGTAGTATTCGTACACTTCTAATATCCCTAAACCTATTGGTACTCAGGGATGTTGGGATTTGATCCAGTATTCACTCGACTTAGATTGAGGATGGAGGGTTGAGGATATAGGGTAAAAGTGTCAATTTAATATCAAAACTGTATTTCGAAGGTATGGGACTATTTATACCAATATTGATGTATTGTTTCCTTTAGGATATGATAATGATTCAAGTTTTGATTCCATAATTCAGTTTGATACTGTACGATATTGTACCAATATATCAACAGTATATACCGTTTCAATTGTAATTTTTACCCCCAGAAAATTTTTACAATGTGGCATGCTCAACATGTCAATTTTGGTTAAATTTCAACTAATTATATAAAGACAAAGTTTTCCAAGAGAACATGGCATGCTACCTCTATATGTTGAATTCCAATAATACCTCTAATTGTTCTTAGACTCTAATATAATGTCTTCGAAGCCTTGATGAAGATATTCATCTTTATCATGAGTGAAGGAAATTAGATCCATTATATAAAGAAAATAAATTTGCCACATGGTGGGCATATTATTGAGTTAAGTCTTGAAATTTGAAAGGATGGTAGGCCACAGTTGATGTCAGAAGATGCCCATCCCTTGTACATTAACTCGAATCTCAGGATGATTGACACCTAAGATTACCACATCAGCTTACTGAGATACGTGTAGCAGCCAAGGCCATACTTCGTTAGTCCTATAAATGCCCTACACTTTGAAGGTAAATGGATGTAATTTTTTATAGTCACGTATTCTCTCTAAATCTCACAATGACAAAACCCTATATACTAAGGAACTGAGACTCTTCCTATCTCGAGTTTCATACTACTTGATCTTGGATTGATTTAGGCATCGGAATGATCTAAAGGTTATTAAACCCGACCACACATATCTGTTTACTTCTTTCTACGTAGATTCGAGCTAATCTGGAAGGGACGGGTGTCTTCCGACATCAATAGCCACATATAATCCCGGTTTGTTTAATAGTTTTAGTATTTGCACATTAACCCTCGCTCGATTCATGCATATTGAAATTGTGATGGAAGATTTTCTCATCTAATAATAGCTAGGGGCCTATATCTTTTGAGTTGACTTTGTATAATATCTTGTTGGAACTTTCTCCAATAGGGTAAATGTATTTTCCTCAAAATGATGTTTCGAATATGAACTTTAGGACTAAAATGATTCATATATCTAGTAATAATTTGACTGTAGGAGTAAAATGATTAATTTATCTAATAATAATTTGACTGTCGGACTAAATTTATCAATGTATCTAATAATAATTAAGGTAGAGAGAGGGTAAGGGTGTAAATTAGTTCTATTTTGGTTTATCGGTCAGGTTTCGAATTGGATTAAGATATAATGAACATAAACCAAAATTTAACTGATTATTAATGGATTTTTCAAATTAAAGTCGATTAATAATTGGTTTGGCTTAACCTAGTTTAACTTAGCTAATCGTTTTCCATTGGAATTTTTTTTGGGATACATCAACTTCGGGAGGGGGAAATCTTCTCATTAAAGTTGCACAACAACATGACATTCTCCTAATTGATCCTCCCATTCACACATATAAAGAGGAATTGATGCTGAAACTTCTATAAATTTTAGCATTGAAAGAGTGTGGAAGTCCATCAAATTCAACAGAAATAAAATGGTGACGAGAAATGAGCAAGCAAGGGAGAAAAAGAGGACAAGAAATATTATAATATTTAGGATTTTGTTTAATCGGTTTTTCGGTTTCCAATTGAAGGTTTTTTTTTGGTTAAAACTGAACCCGAACTGATTATTTAGACTTCAAAACTAATATCGAACTGATTAGTTACAGTTTGGTTTGATTATTTTTTAAACGACCAGTTTGGTTTGTTTTTCAGTTACATATAGAAGGTTTTCGATGCGACCAGTATGTGAGAATTCTCTCACGTTATACCAATATTAGGACACAAGAAATGGTTTAGTCAATAAAGAGTCACATGGTCAGAGAGAAGAGAAAGCTAGTTATATAAAAGGACGTGGAAAAAATCTCCACACTGACATTATGGAATTTTTTTACAATAATGAATTAGATAGGCATATTACAAAACCTCCACATGATTAAAATTATAATATCAGGACTCATGATGAATGTTCAAAAGTAGTGGAAGCTCCGTCTTTAATCCTTAGCAAACTATTTGATGAGGTGAGAACAATCAATGGAAGATCCATTAGTTGACATTCCATTAGAGAAAGCACATCTTTTATGGGTCAAAAGAAAGCAAGGAGCATCAATCAAAAGAACATGATCAAAGAAATTGATGAAAAAGGAAACTCTTTGGGGTCACCTATTATACGAGTGTGTCACCACACACATGTAAATAGTTCCTTCGAAGTCTCAGTGGTTATCATTAATTGAAAGAAATATCTATATGTTAATGGGATATATTGAAATCTTATACCTTACTTATGGGGAAAGGAAAATACAAAGAAAATCAGTAGTCAGTCATTTGGAATAGAAAGAGAGGGGGTCTAGATTTAAAGGAAAAAAAAGAAAAGAGGGATGTGAGGGGGAAGTACACACCAGCAGTGTGTACTTTCCTTCCCCATATTAATTTTATCTAAAAAATGGGATTGTTAAATAGGTTGAGGCTCTCTAGGTGGCGGAGGAGAAAAAGGGGGCAAAGGAGGTCAGTTAGATAGGAGTTGGGTATTATGAATCATTCGTCATATAGGGATTTAGGTATTTGTACAGATTAACGGGGGATGTTGGCAGATCACATTTTCAGATTACTAATCTATCGACCATAAAATCTTTTCTCATTATTTAACCAGAAAATGTTCCTAAATGAGTCACAATGCAAGGACTTTAAGGTCAAAACATATATTTCTTCCATCTGAACTAGTCTTATTATCATGGAGAATATTTGAGGGGGGGAGGGAGGGGGGTTCCTTTTTTTTGGGGCTCTCTTCTTTTTTTTTTTCTATTTTGAACAGATTTTGTACTACAAACAGTACAAACCCTAAATTCACTTCTAGAAGTGTTTACGTGACATGTGATGAAATCAAATTGATAAAAAGATTCAACTCATATCGAGACATATAGGTGATGTGAACAACATGCCCACAAAATTAAGGACCTAACAAACATTGCTATATTTTATGTGGTGAAATCCTTGATTCAATCTGGAAAAAACTTCTAGCCAAACTTCTAGCTCTGTCCCTCCCCATTAGAACAAACATAGCAGGCAAGACTTTAACCTGTTGTCCTCTTGTAACCTTGTTGTCCTCTTGTAACCTTTTTTTTTCTTTTTCTATTGTCACGTTTGTCATTTAGGTAGTGCTGAATATTGTAAGTTAATGGTGTTCTCTCCCAAGTATGCTTGTCATTGGTGACCCCTACCTATTTAAGACAATAAGCCGGCGCTCAAGCTCTCATGCATGCTGAGTTTAGTTCATATGAAACAAACAGAAAGGCTGAGAATTTAACCCAATTTACAAACTATCTGATCCATGACATGTTTTCTTCTCTTTAGAGCTTTACCAGATGATGCCCCTTGATAGATAAAGTAACCCATTATGAGTTATCATCTTTTATTTTTGGACATGCTTTGATATGAAAATTCTTCATTAACATTGAGTGTTCATCCATCCGGACATAAAAGAAGAACCATATCCCCATTGCGTTTTCTAATAAGAGTCTGAATGATGAGGTTCTCTCATTTCTATGAATAGCATAGCTTAGATTGATTGCAGCAGCTATAAATAAACTGCCAAGACAACATGAAGGAGTACATAAGGGGATTCAGTGTTTAACCATAAAAGAAATGAGATTCCTCCAGGAAAAATATTTTAGGATAGAAAAGATTTATTGGGCACCTGATGGCTTGCAAGAGATAATGAGCCTTTAATGATAGATAACTATTTTGGTTGTTCTATATTTAGCCTTTTGTTCCAAAGTAAAAGATCCATATACCCCCAAGACAGTACCCATGAGGGAATATATATAAAACTTTTGTACCTCCAAGTAAAATGATATAAAAAGTCATTGTGCAATGGTTTATTTTTTTTATTTTTTATTTTGGATTTAAGTGATTCTGATGGTAGACATGATTTTACTATAGATGTATTTTGCATTGAAGTGAGCTGAAAAACTGGATTTAGACATTAGTTATATGTTTTTCTGATGTTTAATGGATTTAGAATGATTTTTATATTGGATGTATTAAGTATTGAATGGATTTGTATTTTAGAAGTATTGTGTATTGAATGGATTATGTAGGTTCAAAAAAACAGGTATAGAAAACAAGTACAAATTTATAAAGCAAAAAAAAAAAAAAAAAAAAAAATAACACTGTTGTTTACTTCTGTTGCACTAACATAGCTAAATATTTGCAGTTATAGGGCCCGTTTGATAAAACTTCTGCTTCTGGATTCTATGGATTCTGGCTCCCAGGGAGCCATTTTGGAGTAGAAGCGTGTTTGATAAGTCCAATTAGATTCCAACTCCCACAGAGTGAACCGGATTCAGAATGACTCAGAATCCAAAATTTTGGAGTCATAAATACTTTCCCAAGCCGTTGGATCAACTTTTTAAGAGAAAAAAAAGAGTCGACACTCACATGACTATCACTTGACCACCACCACCACCACCACCACAACCACCACCACCACCACTACCACCACCACAACCACCACCGCCACCACCACCACCACCACCGCCACCACCACCACCGCCACCACCACCACCGCCGCCGCCACCTCTACCACCACCACCACCGCCACCTCCACCACCACCACCAACGCCACCGCCCACCACCACCACCACCACCACCACCACCACTGCCACCACCACCACCGTCGCCGCCACCTCTACCACCACCACCAACACCACCACCACCGCCGCCTCCACCACCACCACCAACACCACCGCCCACCACCACCACCACCACCACAACCACCACCACCACCACCACAACCACCACCACCACCACCACCACCACCACCACCACAACCACCACCACCGTCGCCACCTCTACCACCACCACCAACACCACCACCGCCGTCGCCTCCACCACCACCACCAACACCACCGCCCACCACCCACCACCACTACCACCACCACCACAACCACCACCATCGTCGTCGCCACCTTTACCACCACCACCACCACCACCGCCTCCACCACCACTACCAACACCACCGTCCACTACCACTACTACGACTATTTTTTCTAGACTTCGATTGGAGGGATAGTGTGTTATCAAACATGTTTCTAATCCAAAGATGCTCTAAAATCCATTTCAGAATTGCGTTATCAAACAAGTTTCTATTCTAAAATAATCTTAGAGTAGTTTGGAGTAGAATCCAAATTTGAATCAGAATCCAGAATCCAGAAGCAGAAGTTTTATCAAACGGGCCCATAGCATTCCACTTACTGGTGGGTGTCTATCTATAACAGTTAAAAATTATTGCTGAGGGCACTTCCAATTGTGCATAGAAAACCACAGGTAGACCGCAGTTGAAGGCTATCGCTTCAGATTCTTGTTTATTATTATGGAAAAAACCACAGTTAAAAACCTTGTTTGTTGTAGTGACTGATGCAATAAAGGTAAAGTCCATGGCCTTTCTTGCCAGGTCCTTGGAAAATCCATTTTGGCATAAAGTCAATTGGATTTTAATCATATGCCTTGAAGAAAAAGGGAGAAAAAGTCCATTTTGGCATAAAGTCAATTGGATTTTAGAATCAAAATCTGATGAATGGTTCTATGAAAATTAACTCAAAATAATTCCTTTTCTCTTTGTTTCATCATAGTATTTTCAGACTGCGTGTGCAAAATCTTCTACAGTGCAAATTAGACTTCGTACAATTTGCACCCAAATAAAGAAAAAGTCAATTAACCCCTTGGCACAAGAAAGGGTCAAAATGTTCTTTAAAATAAAAAACTTATAATTTTTGTAAAGAATGAAAATCTCATGCTTTACCCCCCAAAAAAAAAAAAATTCTCAAGCATATGTGGGCTAAGGAGGACTCCATATCTTATACAAATGGTAATTTTATAACTGTGCCCATAAAGCACCTAGTCACCAACCTATGATTTTTGTAAAGAATGAAAATCTCATGCTGTACCCCCCCTCCCAATAAAAAAGAAAAAAAATCTCATGCACATGTGGACTAAGGAGGACTCCATATCTTATACAAGTCGTAATTTTATAACTGTGCCCATGAAGCACCTGGTCACCAACCTAATGAGACTTCCAATTCCTTTTCCATTTTTTTTCCTAAGTCTACCACCTTATTTGTCTATGGAAAATCTCAATTAATTAAGTTTATTCGGGACTTTTTGTTTCATATAAAATGATGGAAATGGCTAGGTAAAATTTCCGTAAAACATAATTGTCCTTCATTTGTTTTAAATTAAAATGTATTGAAATAAAAAAAAATAATGTTAACATAAACACTAAAAAAAAATAAAAATGATTCAAACAAAAATGACAGATTTATATGGTTCATACACTAATGAGATATACTACATCCACAGACAAAGATGAAGATGATTCCAAATAGAATACGAGGTTTTACAATGGAGATCTATCAAGAACACCCAAAAATGAAACATCTCTAGATCTCTCTCTCTAAACCCTAGCTTGGAAAAGCTCTTTCAATCTCATCTTTGAGGCTACCAAAAGTGAAACCTCTCTCTCTCTCTCTCTCAATCCTAGCTTGGAAAAGCTCTTTCAATCTCATCTCTGAGGCCATACACAGACCTCTGTGTGGCTCCTAGATTTATTTGGTAATTAGGCTTAGTTCTCTCTATATTGTTGTAATCTGGGTTCCACCTTTGGCGGCTTAATTGTGTTTAAGTTTTATGCCCTCATTTTGTATGTTCCATTTCAGTGCCCATGTTTTGGTAGTCGAATTTGTTTGTGTTCTCTTTTCAAGATTAATAAAATATCTACTTAATTTAAAAAAAAAAAAAAAACACAAGGATATTGAAATATTCATGCCAATATATGAGATGAGCAAACATTATTACGAAATTCCCATTTATTTAGATACATATTTTGTTCATTAAGTTGATTAGGTGAACTAGCTCGTGAGTGAACCAATTGTTTCCTTCTACGAAGTCACTACTTCCATGTGGTCCTATAATTCATAGAAGATAACCAAAGAAAAACAATTTCCCAAAATTTTCCGAATCTAAAACTGGAGTTGGATTGGATAGTGGAAGTAGTGTTAGATTCGATGAAGAATCATAGTCTCATTCTTCAATGATGTAAAATCATAAGGAATTTAACCAGATATTCCCACCTTAAAAGACAGACGGAAATGGCAGACAATATCATTGACTTCTCTTAATACTCCAATCAATGGTAGCCATTAATTAATCATTGGATTTCTACCATTGATTAATCCTTGGATTTCCCCATATTCATCAGATCCAGCTACCCCTAGAGTTCTCATATTGAGTATCATGAGTTGTCTCAAGCTGTGTTTGGTAGGTATATATATTCTTAAATAAAAGAAAAAAATTCTCATAATGGAAAATGCATTTCTAGTATACAATGAAAATAGGATAAAAAATAAGATATTTTCATCTAAGTTTAGAATGGTCTGAATAATACGTTCCAGAATTAGTTCTTTTAGAGAATGAATTTCATAATTTAAGAACAATAATACATATCAAACATTGTTTTATCATATCAGAATGTCTTCTTGACTTAGGATACATTTTTAAAAAGACATTTCAAAAATACATAGCAAACACAACTTAAGTGTAACTCATTCTTAATTGGTTTTATTTAAGTAAAATAGCACTCTTAACCAAAATCTCTCTCCGAAGACATGTAAGTTGACTGCATAAAGAATAAGAGAGGATCTCCATGGATATAAGCTGTCGACCCTACATGGGTCTCATGTCCACATCTATACACCAAACCTGCTTATTATATCCACAAATGATTTATAACCTCATTTTCTTTTTCTCTTTTTTTTTTTTTTTGGTGGTTGTGGGTGAGGGATTGAAAACCAAATCAACAAAATCATGTGTTCCTCATGTCTAATTATGGGTTTGTGTGAATTTTTTTTTTTTTTTGATTGGACAGGGAGGGGAGAGAGAGGGCTGGATATAGAACTACGGATCTAGGACCAGTGAGGAAAACTATTGACACGGGTGTTCCAACAGTTCCATAACCAGAAGACCAATTAACAACTCCGGAACTAAAACGGGTAGGTCCCATTTAAAATGCAGATATAAGGTATGTTATAAGGCTCACGTGGAGGAAGAAGGGCTTGACTAATCATTATGAGTTTGAGTTATTTGAACTTTGACGAAGAGAGAAGTAGAGATTCAGAGCCGCCCACAATTGGATAAAAATCCTCTTCCGCGGCAGGAGGTTTCTGCCACTGATCCAAGGACTGAGGATCAGTCGGCCCGCCTACCAATACATGGGGAGGTGGGTCGGCTGAAATCCCGCCCTTGGCAGGCGGTAGGTCGGCAGGAGATGATTTCTACACCCCACAATTGGCATGTTGATTTGGTGCAAAGGAAATTAAAGAAAATGGAAGTAAAACTTTTCAAACCTAAAAATAAAAAAATTATTTATTGACTCTAATATAACATGATTGTATAAACTATCTAAATTTCTTAATATATTTAGTGTTACGATTGGAAATTGTCTATCGATCTGTAATCCGAACAATCTATAATCACAGAAGTTAAACAAGGGAGTTGGACGACTAACCCCCGGGTACACTCCGATGCCTAAGTCAGATTCCTAATGTCAATAGTCAAGAGATAGCAGGAAGCTATCTCCAGTTTAGAGGAAGAGGGGAACGATGAGAGAGTTTGAGCGTATAAGAGAATTGAGGGTGAATAGTGAGATTGTGAGCTTGTGAGATAGCATTACCTGAAGGGATCGTCCTCTACTTATAGAGATTGGGAAGAAGCATGGAGGTACCAGGACTCAAGGAAGTTGATTGCCAATAGGACTACCAGGTGTCGCTCTGAGGGACGCCCAAGTCATAGACTCCGGGTAGGAGTGGGAGACTATAGCCAAGGAAGCCAAGTTGATGAATGACCAGAGTGACACGTGTCACCACATGGGTAGCCGTACGACCGTAATGATCGGCACCGTATCGTACTAGGAGAAGGACTCCTCTGACGTAACCTAGTCGCTTTTGGACTTTGACCTCCGACCAAGAAACGTAACCGAATAGGTTTATACCTCCGACCAGCGTCGTGTCCTAACAGGACTGTAACTCCGAGCGGGGGAAGCCGAGCGCCAATCTATCATACAAGGTCGGCTTCGAGGATATTGATTGCCACGTGTAAGATTTTAATTAGATGATGTTTTTCCCCAATAACAGATGCCTCTTGCGCTGTCGGATTCAAGGAATTTGACAGTGCAAATATCTCGAACAAAACATTTTGGGTCCGCTCGGACAGACATTGAATCTGATAGGTCACGATTGACGGTTGTCCGGTCATCTTTCGATAATTCCCCTTCGCGATCGGATCTCCTGGGTGAGTGCATGGTAGTTGTCACCAAATATTCCCACTACTAAATAGGATACGGAATTTGAGGCGTCAGAGCGGCGAAACGTCGCACGTCTAAGCCGTGGATCTCTACGAGATTCGAACCGTCACACTCATCCGATGGCCAGGAACTAATCGACGTGTCTCAATAAGAGGCGCCATAAGTAACCGTTCTGAACACGAACAGTCGGCTTCATCAGACGGTGGACATTCGATCCACTAGTCTCAAGAATCAACGCCATTAACAGTTGTTCGGAAATTGAATAGTTGCATTTCAAATTCCGCGCCTATAAGTATGCTCCAAACGTTTTCATTCGATCATTTGGACGAGTTGAGGTCAGAGTCCTTGTCGCCTGGTCGGAGCTTTCACAAACCTTTAAGTCCGTCGTGCGTCTTTTCTTCCCTTTTTCAAACAGTAAGTCTTCTCTTGCTTGTCCTTTGTTCTTTTGTCTATTCCATTTTTTTTAGTTCGTTCATGCTTGCTAGTTCCTCTTCATCCAATAGTGTCAGACCACTAGGAAGAGTGAGAGAGAGAGAACCCATGGCTCAGTACCAGACCTCTTCTTCGGAGAGGTCTTCTGACTCACTTGATGAACTATCAACCGCCCCTAGGCCTCCCAGTAGGAAGAGGAAAACCCGAGACTCCGTCAGTCTGGAGTTTGACTCAGAAGCCACCGAGTCGGAGGACTCTGGTAAGATGGCTAGTGTCCACAAATCTCCGGAAGTCGTCCCTTCGGCTTCCGGGCCTGCCTCTGAGAAAAAACTTGAGCAAGGTTCTTCTAATGCCACCGAGAGGAGCTGACCGGCTGGCACTTTTGCTAAGAGGGCTCCTCGAAAGAGGGGTGGCCATCTTGAAATTTTGCCGTTAGATAAACTCCTCGCACGGAGAGTGTCGAGCAAGGTGGTATCTGATACAGCCTTGACTAAAATCCGTAGGGGTTATCAGCTCGAAGACCCCATAATCGAAGTCCTGGTCCGACCTCCTGGGTCGGAGGAGAGGGCTTGTACCCTAGACCTTTCTGAGATCTGTGTGTACGAACACACCCTAAAGTCCGTATCCGATTCCCTCTACACCCCCTCGTAGTTGACATTCTGAAGGTGTATCGCATCGCTCCCTCCCAACTAACTCCGAACGGGTGGCGGTGCATCTATGTCTTCATCATATTCATCCGTCGACTAGGCGAGACTCCGACCATGAACTTGTTCTGGTCTTTGTTTCAGTTTTCTAGTCTTACTAAAACCCGCTTCATTAGTGGGTGGTACTACTTCAGTAAGAGGGATGCGAAGAAGCTCCCGCTGATCTCTCAAAAGCCTTCTTCCATCTATGGGTGGAAGGAGAAGTTTTTCTTTGTGGGTCCTCCGGTGGACGGTCCTGCATTACCTCTGACCAACGCGTGGCTCGTGGTGGACATGACGAGGTTCAACAAGATGCCCTTCCTGACCTCGGAGGAGAAGCGAGTCTTCCGGAAGGTAAAGGAGGGCTAGACAGTTCGGTACGCCGACCTAGTAGAACCCTAGAAGTTGGCCGAGAACAGCCTACTTGGTGAGTTTTATCTCTAACTACTGGACTCCAATCGAATATTTTACCGTCAGCACTGACCGTTTGTTTGGGTCTTTTGTTGCAGTGAACTTCTTCAACGACCAGCTGGTGGCCTGGATTCTACGCAAACGGGCCGCGGAGGTAGGAAAGAAGGCCGATTAGAGGGATGACCATGCTGGCTGGGTCGCCACACTGTCACATGCAGTGGCAGACGACCCCAAGGGTAAGAGGCCTGCTCCGGAGGGTCCCAAGAAGAAGAAGATCCGATCAGCCCAGGAACTGCTGGTCAACATATACAAGACTAGGCCAACCGTGAAGGTTGGTCCAAGAGATGACGACCGAAAGGGGGCTGAGGCGAAGGAAGTCCAGCCCCTTTGAGCAATTAAGGTGGTCGACTTGACCAAGAATGCCGACACGAAGGCGTAGGGGGAGTCTGTTCCACCCGTGGAAGAAGACACCAAGAAGAAGGTGGAGGCGGCGATGTTCACTCCCGAACTTAACTTGAAGGGCACCGATTCGATGTTCAAGAGTTCGTGGGTGGCGAGGATCATGCTCACTCAGAACCGCCTCCCGAAAGATATTGCCTTCACTTCTTCCTTGGAGATGGGGGACCTGCTGAAGAGGATCATCCTGGCTAGCACCGTTACACCCCAATTCTGCACCATTCAGAACGGTGTGATGTGTAAGACCCGTATTAAACTAACCCGGTCTTACCACCTTGAACCAGGTCTACCCATCATGGTCGAGCCAAATGGATCAAGTACATGAGGGAGATCGCGATCCCAGGTATTAAACTGACCCAAAAACACTAAAAATAGGGGGAGGGTCGCACACCCAGCTAGGCAGGGTCAGACCCCCCAAGATAGAAAGTCAGACCCTGAGTTTTTAACCGGGGGTCGGACATTTTAGAACCAGGGGTCGACGGGATCTCCGACCCCCTCATCGACCCCCAGTCTGCCGACAGAAACCGTGATTTGGAAACTTTCCAAATTTCAATGGGATTCTTTCCTAATCTCAATGAGACTTATTTTTGGAGTTTCTACTCTATAAATAGGACGTCCCTAAGCCTCTTTCACTCATTTTAGAACCCTAATTGGATTGAGAGAAAGAGAAGAGAAGGAGAAAAGAAAGAAAGAGAAGGAAAGTGGAGAAGAAGATCAAAGAGAAGGTTTCAGAGAGACAAGCCTAATTCTCAGGTATGGGTACTATCTCCATGTAATCCTATAGACCTTAGAATAGATAGTGAAGAGAGAATGATCTAGGAGAAACCCAAATCATCCATCCATGGTTAGGTTTTCATGGAAAACCATGGGGAAAATCATAAAAACCATATAAGTAAATAAACTATGATTCTAAGCCATAGAACAGGTATGTAATGAGTTGTAGAAGCAAGCCATAGGACCCCAAACACGAAGGAATGGACTGAAGGATGAAAATTTGATGAAACCCACAGGAGATCGCACGGGGGTCGATGGCCAATCAACCCTACCAGACCCTAACAATCGACCCCCAATGTTCGGGAAGTCCAGACTGTGGGTGGTCGCACCCTGGGTCGATGGAACATCCGACCCTAGCATCGACCCCCAGTTAATAACATGTTTTTTAAAGTCCGAATTAATTCTAATTAAATTATATCGACTTGATTAGGTCTTCTAGTGTTATAATATCGATATATAGTTGATTCTTAAAGCTTGAAAGAGGACCTACGATCAAGCAAGGGTGAGGGAACAAGACCTAAACTAATTGGTTAATAATAGACTGTTTTATTCTTGAGTCCAATGTCGTGATTGATTTTATGTGTGTATGATTGTTATGTGCATTCAACATGTCATCCAATATTTCTATTATTAATGTTCATGCATATTTAATTATTGTTTATAACATGATGATGAGGATGATGATAGGAATAGGCATGTGGATGTATGTGTGTGGTTGGTGTGCTTGATACGAGCAAGTATCAGGGGGAGGTGTCATAGGCAGGGCCTCAACACTCTAGCTCTATCTCTAACTCAAGTCTTGTTCACTGACATCGTCGTATCGCCATTACCTTAGCAGAACTATTACGTCGTAGGGTATGAGGGGAAGTGGTCTCGGACCGTGTAGTCTCTGACTCTGTCGGGGGACTTTAGCCCTATCTATGGATGTATTGAGGGATGCTGGGGTGAGGCCTTGGATACACTGATTGGCATTAGGATTGGTTAGTTGCGAGCCTAGTTTGTGAGCCCTCGCCAGTAGGGGCTTACGTGTTCGTATGGGCAACGGGTACAGTAATAAACGTGTCCTTTGCGTGTACATTGTCCATGGTGGGTGCATGTGGGTCGACAATAAACGTTACCTTTGGGCGGCTTCACACACTCGTGTATAGAGGTGCGGCGTCAATAAACGTGACCTTTGGCCACCTATCCTTTCTATAGCACATTGTAAACTTATTTACCAGACCAAAGATATGAATTGAATGCATGCATATCTTTGTTGCATTGTTTTGTTTGCTCACTGAGCCATGATGTGTGCTCACCCTCTCGACATCGAATATTTTTAGTTGATGATGCAGGTACTACAGTTGAAGATTATATGAATACTCCGGTGTATGCGCGTGTTGCTGCAATGGAAGCTGAAGACTTGGAGGATACGCATGACCCCTCATGCGAGTGCAACTCATACGTATTCTATTAGAATTTTATTTGAATTTATAAAAGGATGTAATTAATATTTTATTTATTTATGTCTCAGTTGATACAATAATAACTTGATATTTTAATTATGTTTGTTACATTTAGAATTCTCAGTTCATTTACTATAAGACTTTCGCTATTGTGTATTTATTCTCATTATGGTTGTGGATGTGCATGGTTTATTTTTAATGGATACTGCTTACTAGAGATCCTGGTTGAACTGTTGGTTTATTAGCGGTTCATCACACCGTTCTGAATGGTGGATAATTAGGATGTCTAATAGGCTGTGTCCGTTGAAAATAAAATCATACACATCCACAACCATAATCAGAATAAATACACAATAGCGGAAGTCTTAATAATAAATGAACTGAGGAATCTAGCTGTGATAATTATAAATAAAGTATCAAATTATGTTATATCAACTGAGACATAGTAAATAAAATATCAATTACATTTTCTTAATAATTCAAATCAAACTCTAATCGAAAACGCATGCGTTGCACTCGCATAAAGAGTCATGCGTTTCCACTAAGTCTTCAGCTTCCATCGCAGCGATGTGCCCGTACGTAGAACAATTCACATAGTCTTCCACCGTGGTATTTGCATCATCAACTAAAAATATTCGACGTTGAAAGGGTGAGCACACATCACGGCTCAGTGAGTAAACAAAACAATGCAACAAACATATGCATGCATTCAACTCATATCTGTGGTCTGGTTTATAAGTTTGCAATGTGCTATAGAAAGGTTCAGTGGCCGCCTCACCTCTATACACGAGTGTGTGAATCCGCCCAATGAGTATCGACACTGTCGTCCCACATGCACCCACCATGGACATTATACATCTCATTAAAACCGCATGGCTGTACCGGTTGCCCATACCAATACGTAAGCCCCTGTTGACGAGGGCTTGCAAATTGGGCTCACAACTAATCAATCCTAATGTCAAACAGTGTATCCAAGGCCTCACCCCAGCATCCCTCAATACATCCACAGAGATAGAGCTAAGGCCCCCCGGCAGAGTCGAAGACTACAAGGTCCGAGACCACCTCCCCTGATACCCTACGACGTAATAGTTCTGCTAAGGTAATGGCGATACGACGATGTCAGTGGACATGACTTGAGTAGAACCATGGCACAATATACACCCCATGAAAATGGCATGGCTGTACCGGTTGACACCATCCCCTACCCGCACCATGTACACTAACCACACACATACATTCACATGCCTATTCCTAGCATCATCATCATCATCATCATGTTATAAATAAACAGAATTAAATATGCATGAATATTAATAGCAAGAATATTGGATGACATATTGAATGCACATACAAGCATACACGCATAGAATCAATCATGGCATTGGACTTAAGAAATAAAAACAGTTTATGATTAGTCAATTAGTTTAGGTCTGGTTCCCTCACCTTTGCTTGAGTGTTGATCCTCTTTCAAGCTTTAAAACCACTTTTATATCAATAGGAAAACCTAACAAGTCGATAGATTTTGGTTAGAAGTCATTCCGGCATCATTAGACTTGTTTTTAAGCACGGGTCGCAGGGTGGGTCGCAGGTAGGGTAGCAGTCTACATCGACCCCCAGGGTAGGGTCGATGCCAGGGTCGGATGTTCCATCGACCCTGGGTGCGACCACCCCTATTCTGGACTTCTCGAATACTGGGGGTCGATCCTGTGGTCTGGTAGGGTCGATTCCCAATCAACCCCACGTGCGACCCCCCATGGGTTGAGTCGAGATTTTCATTTTACAGTCTATTCCTTTATGTTTGGGTCCTATGGCTTACTTCTACAATCCATTCTAGGCTTGTTCTATGGCTTAGAACACTAGGTTTCTTCCTTACCTTGTCTACCATGATTTCTCCATGGATTTCATCGAAATCTTCCCATGGGTATATGATTTGGGTTTCTCCTAGACCATACTCTCTTCATGAACTATTCTAAGGTCTTAGATTATCAAATAGAAAGCTTGCCCATACCTTAGGTTTGCTGAGAATCAGAGATTTCTCTAAATTCTTCAATTCGGTCCTCTTCTCCAACTTTCCTTCTCTTCTTCTTCTCTTCTCTTTCTCTTCTTCTCTTCTCTTTCTCTCACTCTCAATTAGGGTTTCAAAAGGAGTGAAAAAGGCTTAGGGACGTCCTATTTATAGAGTAGAATCTCTAAAAATAAGTCCTATTGAGATTAGGAAGGAATCCCATTAAAATTTGAAAAGTTTTCTATTTACGGTTTCTATCGGCAAACAAGGGGTCAATGAGGGGGTCGGAGATCCCGTCGACCCTCAGTTCCTAACTTGTCCGACCCCCAGTGAAAAATCAGGGGTCTGACTTCTATGTGTGGGGGGTCGACCCTGCCTACCTAGGTATGCGACCCTGCCCTCCCATTCACTGTTTTTGGGTCAGTTTAGTACCTGATTTTGCCATTTCCTTCACGCACTTGATCCATTTGGCTCTACTATGATGGGTAGACCTGGTACAAGGTAGTAAGACTGGTTAGTTCGATACGGGTCTTACAACTCCCCGTACTTATAAAAATTTCATCCTCGAAATTGTTCATACCTTCCGAGTCGAATAGATGAGGGTATTGCTTTCGCATAGCATTCTCTTCTTCCCATGTGATTTCTTCTATATCCCTGCTTCTCCAAGTGACCTTAACATAATAAATGTAACGGTTATGTAGTCGTTGCACCTTTCGGCTGGTGATTTCAGTTGGTGCTACTTTAAACGTCAATCCTCAGTCAAATCAGGTAGATCTACTGTCAATACGTGCGTTGGGTCTCTGACATACTTCTTCAATAAGGAGATATGAAATACGTCATGCACACTTGAGAAAGATGGTGGTAGTGCTAACTGGTAAGCCACTTTTCCATGCTTAGAAAGAATCTCATATGGTCCGACATATCTCGGACTTAATTTCCCTTTCTATTCGAACCGTTTCAAACCTCGCATAGGTGACACTTTGAGGAATACCTTATCACCTACGGCGAATTCAAGGTCTCGGCGTCTAGTGTATGCATATTGCTTCTGACGATTCTGAGTCGTTCTTACTCTTTCCTTGATAATGTCGACTACTCGACATGTCTCTTCAATAAATTCCGGTCCAACAATACTATGTTCTCCAACTTCATTCCAAAACAAAGGAGTTTAACACTTTCTGCCATACAGTACTTCATAGGGTGACATCTGTATAGTAGCCTGATAGTTATTTTTATAAGTGAACTCAATCAGTGGTAACTTTTCATCCCATGATCCTTTAAAATTAATTACACAAGCTCGGAGCATGTCTTCTAGAATCTGAATGGTCGCTCCGATTGTCCGTCTTCTGAGGATGGAATGCAGTACTGAACTTCAATGTTGTACCCATAGCCTTCTGCAATCCTCCCCAAAACTTTGAAGTAAATCGTGAATCTCTGTCGACACAATGCTTTCAGGTACACCGTGTAATCTGACAATGTTATCCACATACAGCTTAGCTAACCTCTTCAGTGTATACTGAGGTCGTATAGCTATAAATCGAGCCGTTTTCGTCAGTCGGTCTACAATCATCCAAACTGCATCAACTACTCGGGGAGTCAATGGTAACCCGGTGACGAAGTCCATAGTGATGCACTCCCATTTCCATGCTGGTTCTGGTAACGGCTGTAACAGTCCTGCTGGTTTTTGTCGTTCAGTTTTCACCTTCTGATAATTTAGGCATTGAGACACGAACTTGGCTATATCTACTTTCATTCCCCTCCACCAATATAATTTCTTTAAGTCATGATACATTTTTATACTTCCAAGGTGTATCGAATAGGCGTTGGTATGGGCTTCCTTCATTAGTCGGTGTCTAATGTCCAAACTTTCTGTCTCAGGTACACATATTCTTCCTTTGTACTTCAGTACCCTTTCATCATCTAAGGAGAACTCGGGAGTAGTCCTACCTTTTTTGATGTCTTCTTGTACCATTCTTAGATAAGGGTCTGATTTAATCGCTATTTTCACTTCATCAAGTATATCGGGTACAATCTTCAATGTGGCGAACATATTTGCAAACCGATGGATAAACCCTTGGTTGGTTGATTCACCCGGTGCATCTATCACAAATTGTTCATTACCATAATTGAATACTTTTCTGGTAGTACATAGTGCAACAGTGGTGCTTCCCTCCTCTTGAAATTTCATCATTGTTTTTCTACTCCGTGCGTCCGCAACCACATTAGCTTTTCCCGGATGATACTGGATATCACAATCATAGTCTTTCAATAGTTCCAGCCATCTTCTTTGTCTCATATTCAACTCCTTCTGATTAAAGAGGTAAGTAAGACTCTTATGATCTGATTTAATCTAAAATTTCTCTCCGTACAAGTAATGTCTCCATATTTTAACAGCATGTACTACTGCCGCTAATTCCAAATCATGAGTGGGATAGTTCTTCTCATGTGTCTTCAATTGTCTTGAGGTATAAGCAATTACTTGTTCTCCTTACATAAGTACGCATCCTAATCCCAATCCTGATGCATCGGTGTACAAAATAAATGGCTGTCCTGGAATCGGAATGGTCAAGATTGGAGCTGATATCAATCTAGCCTTCAATGTTTGGAAACTCTTCTCGCATTTATCAGTCCACACAAACTTTTCGCCCTTCTTAGTCAAACTGGTAAGAGGTACGGCAATTCGGGAATAGTCTTCCACAAATCGTCGATAATACCCAACTAGACCTAAGAAACTTCTAATTTTTGCAATGCTCTTCGGTTCTTCCCACTTCACAATAGCTTCAATCTTGCTAGGATCCACTTTAATTCCTTCAGCGGATACAACATGGCCTAGAAAAGCGACTTCCTTTAGCCAAAACTCGCACTTTGTAAATTTGGCGTAGAGCTTCTCCTTCCGTAATCGCTGCAGAGCGGCGTTTAGATTCTTAATATGAGTTTCCTCGTCTTTGGAGTAGACCAATATATCATCGATGAATACAATAACTGATGTATCCAACATATCGTGGAATATCCGATTCATAAGTTCCATAAAGGTTGTTGGTGCGTTCGTCAATCCAAAAGAAATGACCAAAAATTCATAATGTCTATATCTGGTCCTGAATGCTGTCTTGGGGATATCACCATCCTTAATCTTCAACTGATGGTAGTCTGATCGAAGATCGATCTTGGAGAACACTTTGGTACCTTGCAACTGATCGAACAAGTCATCGATCCGAGGCAATGGATACCGATTCTTGATTGTCAGTTTATTCAGTTCTCGGTAGTCTATACACAATCGAACGCTACCGTCCTTCTTCTTCACGAATAATACTGGCGCTCCCCATGGTGATATGCTAGGTCGGATGTAACCCTTGTCCAGCAGTTCTTGTAGTTGTACTTTTAATTCCTTCAATTCAGTAGGAGCCATTCGATAAGGTGCTTTAGATATTGGTGCGGCTCTGGGTATTAGATCTATAACAAACTCTGTAGCGCGATTGGGTGGTAATCCTGGTAGTTCTTCAAGAAATACATTTGGATAGTCACGCATGACATCAATATCCTCCATTTGTGGTGTTTCTTTTGTAAGATCGACCACAGATACTAGATACCCAACTGCTCCTTTCTCAAGGCACTTCCTAGCCTTTAATGCAGAGAGTATGAGCTTTCGTTTACAGGGAAGTTTGGTTCCCGAAAAACTGAACTCTGCTCCTTCTTTGTCTTTAAATGTCAGCTTCTTTTCGGCACACAATAGATTTGCAGAATGTCGAGCTAACCAGTCCATTCCCAAGATGACGTCAAAGTCTGTCATCTCAAGTTGGATCAAGGTTGCATCCAAAGTCTTTTCATCAATCAGAACTGGACATGGCCCATAACCTTTTTCTAACTCCACTTCTATTCCCATAAGTGATCGTACAAGCAGTTTGTAGTCTAAGGATTTAAGGGATAGATTTAACTTCTTTCCAAATGACACAGATATAAAAGAATGAGTAGCTCCTGAATCAAAGAGTACTTTGGCGGGAATGCCATTAATAGGTACGATACCTATGATTTGTTTTGGTTTAGTCTACATGTTCACATAATGTAACACAAAATGATAAGGTTCAGGTCATACCTGTGACCACATTAGGCGATGCGACAGCATCCTCGGATGTAACCGTGTAAACTCTGCCTTGTTGTAGTTGCTTCTTGGGCTTAGTACACTCCCTTGCAATATGCCTTACTTGATTGTAGTTAAAACATCTTACTCCTTCACTGACTTGCTTTTGTTGCTGTGGAGCTGCGGGGGTAGTCTTGGCTGCAGCATTAAAGCCTTGAGTACGAAAGGGTTTGAATATCTTGGTGTTCCCTCCGTTGTAAGAATTTCCATTAGGCCTTTTGACTCCCCTATTTTGAGCAAAGTAGCTCTCTTTCTGGCTCGACTCTATCACTCGAGCAATTTGTGCCGCTTCATTATAGATTTTCTTTTCAAGTCCCAGAACATGCTCGTGGATGCGTCCCCTAAGTCCCATGACGAACCTTCGGGTCTTGGTGTTTTCCTCTTGCATACTGGCGGGTGCAAAGAAGAACAGCTCCTCATAACGCTGTTGATATGCATCCATGGTCATCTGCCCCTGATATAAACTCAAGAACTCTCTTTCCATAGAATCTCTGAAACTTCTAGGAAAGTACTTCTCAAAGAATGCCTCCTTATAAATATCCCAAGTCAGTTGGGCGTGCTTTGTTAATAAATATGTCCTGGTAGAACTCCACCAATGGTGTGCATCTCCTTTCAGCATAAAGGTGGCACACAATACTTTCTCTTCTTCATTTACTGTCATCATCATAAAATTTATTTCCATTTCGTCAACCCAGTGTGCCGGCCATAAAGGATCTGCTGGCTTGCCATTAAATTCTTTGGGCTTCATTTTCAGAAAATGCTCCACCAGTCTGGAGTGGTCTAGTTGTTGCGGGACATACGCCCCATACATAGGTGGTTGGTATTGATATCCACCTTGAGCTACCTCAGGATTCTGCACTTGAGCCTGCATGATGGGAGTCTGAGGTGCGTGGGGTACTGTGTTGCTTCCCCCTGGTACTGTGCTTGCCTGTCTTGTTGGCATCGGTGTCGTCTATGCAGCTGGAAAGGTCATGCTTATGGCAGCTTGCATAGTAGCTTGTGCCTGTTGTATTTGCTGCAGCTGTTGGGCCAAGTTCATTACGACTGTAGCCAGGTTTGTAGGTGGAGCTGGCAGATTTGTAGGATTTGTCTTTCCATTAATTACGGACGGTGCCGTGTTCGTATTCCCCTGTGTTTCCGGATGTGTCTGGCTGTCTTACCCCACAGGTGGTGGTGATGGGATAGAGTTACGACTTTGTCTGGTTACTCTGCGTCCAGCCATTATCTAATTTGGTAGTGGGAATGCCAGAAAATCATAGAACATGTGAGGCAATCATTATATACTTCATTCTCATATTTTAAAACCACTAACAAATGTAAATTTCAAAATTTTCAGATCATTCTGTCGAAAATACTGTATTTTCACTACAGGGTCGATGGTGGGGGTCGATGGAGGTCCGACCCTCAGTATGCGACCCTGAGAATCACTGATTCTTACCGAGAACCGGGGGTCGATGGATGTCCGACCCAGGGTTCGACCCCTGGTTCTCTGTCAGATTACCGAGAGCCGAGGGTCGATGAGGGGGTCGGAGGGGAGGTCGGATGTCTTGGTCGAATTCTCCGACCCTCGGACTAAAAATCAGGTTTTTATTTTTGATTTTGAATCCATTTCTCATTCTTCCTCCTCCTTTTCGACTCGGCTCGTCCCTCTGAGTTGCTACAGTGCCAACTCGGACTCTTTGGTGCTATTTGCTTCTTATGTTCTCTACATTTTCATGTTTTTAGGTTTCCTTAGCTAGGTTTTTGCTCATTTAACTCGTTTTCTTCAAATTAAAATTTTTCCAACCGTAAAAATTCGATTTTTATTGGGGGCTTTTGTTGTTGGTGACTCAAGGAACGAAAGCCCTCAAAAATATTTGAGTTTCATCAGTTGGTTATCGGGAAACTTGAATTTTCCCATTTTTGCCCTAATTTGTCGAGATTTTTGAATTTCTTGAAATTTCTTCAAATTCGATCACTTTAAATGAAATTTCCAACTGTATGAGTCTTGCAGGATTGTTTAAAACTTGTATAAGTCCTCCTGCCCATGTGTATGGGTGAAAAGTGAGGCTTTTGATCAATTTATGTCGTTATACTGTCGAAATTTTAGGGTTTTTCATCTTTACTAACCCAATATCTGTTTCTCTTTATTTTTGTAGATACTATGGCTCGTACCCAAGTACCCAGGGTTCATGACCTAGTCCGCTTCCGTTCTAACGAGAAGAAGACACAGTATGCCCGCTATTCTCGTAAGAAGGTAGAGGGAGGTCGCCGGGTAGACTTGGCTAGCCTGGCCTTGTTCGATGTAGAGAGGGCTTTTAGTGACATGGGTTGGCTTCCTGTGATCACCTATGACGCCTGCACTCAGCCGGATTTGGTACGACAGTTTTACTATAATCTTCAGGTGGTGAGTGATTACAACGATACCGAGAGGGGTCGAGAGCTTCGGATCACCAGCTACGTCAAGGGGGTCGAGATTTCATTCGATTATCGGTAGCTATCCGACTTGTTGGGCATTTCATATGATAGCCCCTTGGTGTTCTGTGCTCCTGGAGAGCTCCAATTATTTTCATTGGAGATGAGAGCTGAGATTGACCGCCAGATCATCAGAGAGGATCGCTGGGAGATGAAAGCGATCTATCTTCGCCCAGAGCCTCGGGTGTACTGCAAGATTATCCAGCACAACCTGATACCTCAGAGTGGGCATTACGAGAGGATATCCCAGTTGACCCAGTACTTGTTGTATTGTATCTGCACTAGGCAGCCCGTCTTCCTTCCTTACAACATCATGTGGAAGATGATCAGCGCTACGTTGCCCAGTCATACTGGCAACCTGCTATATGGACGCATGATCTCTATGCTACTGACCTGCCTGGGTGTTGACATGACGGATGAGAGGATTCAGGAGAAATCCTTCTCGTCACCTTTGGATTGGGAGGCCATATGCAAGATGGGCATGCGGGATGCCCAGGTCAGCGACGAGGAGAAGAACGCTCTGGTGCGTCCACGTACTCTAGTGGAGATGGCTAATGCTGAGGCAGCAGTAGTAGCCGCTGGAGCAGAGGTTCATGGGGGTGATGATGATCGCTTGTACATGGATGTGGATGCCATACCTCCTCCATCACCTACTCATGCTACAGGAGCTAGTCCTTCGTATGCACTTTCGGATGACATAATGGGCCTGTTGCGTGAGATTAGGGAGGCCTAGAGCTCATCGGATCAGCGGATGGCTGAGCTGGTAGCTAGTCTCCAAGTGACCCAGACTCAGGTGGCCTGATTGACTAGGGTGTATGCTGAGGACTATGATAGAGATCGCGAGACACCTTCTCCTCCAGCACCTCCAGTTCCATGATGTATTCTCTTTTGTCTTTCTTTTTGTACTTCAGAGTAACTGTCCGGGTTGTGGACTGTATTCTACTTTAGTCATGTATATATATGTTTGTTCTTCTTTTGGGTGTATATAAATTTGTTTTTCATTTAATAGATGTATTATTCTCTTTCAATTTTGTCTCAAACAACACAGATGCTTATGGTGTATTATTATTACAGCTTCTAAATTTGTATCCAATCTCAGCTTATAAATTTTTGTGGAAGTATACTGGTTTCACAGACATGGCCTGAGAACTCTGATACCAAGTTATCACACCCCAATTCTGCACCATTCAGAACGGTGTGATGAACCGTTAATAAACCAACAGTTCAACCAGGATCTCTAATAGGCTGTGTCTGTTGAAAATAAAATCATACACATCCACAACCATAATCAGAATAAATACACAATAGCAGAAGTCTTAATAATAAATGAACTGAGGAATCTAGCTGTGATAATCATAAATAAAGTATCAAATTATGTTATATCAACTGAGACATAAGTAAATAAAATATCAATTATATTTCCTTAATAATTCAAATCAAAATCTAATCGAAAACGTATGCGTTGCACTCGCATGAAGAGTCATGCGTTTCCACTAAGTCTTCAGCTTCCATCGCAGCAATGTGCCCATACACAGAAACATTCATATAGTCTTCCACCGTGGTACCTGCATCATCAACTAAAAATATTTGATGTCGAAAGGGTGAGCGAGCACACATCACGGCTCAGTGAGCAAACAAAACAATACAACAAACATATGCATGCATTCAATTCATATCTATGGCTGGTTTATAAGTTTGCAATGTGCTATAGAAAGGTTCAGTGGCTGCCTCACCTCTATACACGAGTGTGTGAATCTACTTAATGAGTATCGGCACTGTCGTCCCACATGCACCCACCATGGACAATATACACCCCATGAAAACGGCATGGATGAACCGGTTGCCCATACCAACACGTAAGCCCCTGTTGGCGAGGGCTTGCAAACTGAACTCGCAACTAACCAATCCTAATGTCAAACAGTGTATCCAAGGCCTCACCCCAGCATCCCTCAATACATCCATAGAGATAGAGCTAAGGCCCCCTGGCAGAGTCGAAGACTACATGGTCCGAGACCACCTCCCCTGATACCCTACGACGTAATAGTTCTGCTAAGGTAATGGCGATACGACGATGTCAGTGGACATGACTTGAGTAGAACCATGGCACAATATACACCCCATGAAAACGACATGACTGTACCGGCTGATACCATCCCCTACCCGCACCATGTACACTAACCACACACATACATTCACATGCCTATTCCTAGCATCATCATCATCATCATCATCATGTTATAAATAAACAGAATTAAATATGCATGAACAGTAATAGCAGGAATATTAGATGACATATTGAATGCACATACAAGTATACACGCATAGAATCAATCATGGCATTGGACTCAAGAAATAAAAACAGTTTATAATTAGCCAATTAGTTTAGGTCTCGTTCCCTCACCTTTGCTTGAGTGTTGAACCTCTTTCAAGCTTTAAAACCACTTTTATATTAATAGAAAAACCTAACAAGTCGATAGATTTTGGTTAGAAGTCATTCCGGCATCATTAGACTTGTTTTTAAGCACGGGTCGTAGGGTGGGTCGCAGGTAGGGTAGCAGTCTACATCGACCCCTAGGGTAGGGTCGATGCCAGGGTCGGATGTTTCATCGACCCTGGGTGAGACCACCCCTATTCTGGATGTCCTGAATACTGGGGGTTGATCCTGTGGTCTGGTAGGGTCGATTCCCAATCGACCCCACGTGCCACCCCCCGTGGGTTGAGTCGAGATTTTCATTCTACAGTCCATTCCTTTAAGTTTGGGTCCTATGGCTTACTTCCACAATCCATTCTAGGCTTGTTCTATGACTTAGAACACTAGGTTTCTTCCTTACCTTGTCTACCATGATTTCTCCATGGATTCATCGAAATCTTCCCATGGTGTATGATTTGGGTTTCTCCTATACCATACTCTCTTCATGAACTATTCTAAGGTCTTAGATTATCAAATAGAAAGCTTGCCTATACCTTAGGTTTGCTGAGATTCAGAGATTTCTCTGAATTCTTTAATTCGGTCCTCTTCTCTAACTTTCCTTCTCTTCTTCTTCTCTTCTCTTTCTCTTACTCTCAATTAGGATTTCAACAGGAGTGAAAGAGGCTTAGGGACGTCCTATTTGTAGAGTAGAATCTCTAAAATAAGTCCCATTGAGATTTGGAAGGAATCCCATTGAAATTTGGAAAGTTTCCTATTTGTGGTTTCTGTCGGCAAACAGGGGGTCGATGAGGGGGTCGGAGATCCCGTCGACCCTCAGTTCCTAAGTTGTCTGACCCCCAGTGAAAAATCAGGGGTCTGACTTCTATGTGAGGGGGGGTCGACCCTGCCTACCTAGGTATGCGACCCTGCCCTCCCATTTACTATTTTTGGGTCAGTTTAGTACCTGGTTTCACCATTTCCTTCACGCACTTGGTCCTTTTTGGCTCGGCCATGATGGGTAGACCTGGTACAACGTGATAAGATCGGTTAGTTCGATACGGGTCTTACAAGCACTCAGGTAAGACAATCAGATTTCTTTACTTTAGTTTTGCGTCTGCTCTGTTTAGAAGTTTTGCTAACTGTTCTCTTTTCTGACATTTAGGGCGGCAACCTCGTGGCTGAGCTGTGCCAGAAGGCTGCCTCCATGACCATGGAGCTGGACGGCCGGAAGACCATCAAAGCTTCCCTTCAAGAGGCTCTTAAGGCGGCCAAGGAGAAGTTGCGTGAAAAGACCTCCGAGGCTGTTGGCCTTGCCCTGGAGAAGTCTAACCTCCGGACTTATCTGGACAAGGCTGAGAACGCCCTTTCAGAGGAGCACTAGAGGGTGCACCAAGTCAAGGAAAAGCTCCAAGCGGCTGAAGACGCAAAATGCTTGGCCGAGGACAATGCCAAATAGGCCAAGGAAGCTTTGGCCAAGGCGGAGGAGTTCTAGGCAGACATCTGGGAGCAGGCCGTGGCAGACTACTGATGGTCTGCTTAGTACATCGATGACTTGGAGGAGTCCTCCAGCGGGTTCTTCCAGAAGGGGACTGTTTACTTGAAAGAGCAGCTCATTGGTAAGGGTGTGGTGGTCGATTGCTCCGACATACCAATCCTGGCCGAGGAGGAAATGATGGAGACGACAAAGCATCAGGAAGCTGAGGATATGCTGGAGAACAATTGGTTGGCCTACGAGGTTCCCTAGACGTTGATCTTCGAGCTTCCAGATGTGTAGCTACCGAGCGATGCCCCAACCGAATCCGCTGTCAAGGACGGGCCAGCCTGAGAGTTCTTCTGCCTGTGTGGCTGTACTTTTTCCTTATTTTTTTATAAAATTCTGCCCCTTGTAAGCTTTGTACTGCTGCCCCTTGTGGGATTTCATGAATGAAACTTGTTTTTCTCATTCCTTTTGTGTTGTTCGGCTTCAGTGTTTCCTTGCCTTTTTGTTGTACTGCCCCTACCCCTGAAGTGTTGTCGGCTTAGCGGCTGAGCAGGCCGATGACACTTAATCTTGACTGATATGGCTAAGGCATGAGAAATTTTGGTACATACCCCTGAATGGTATGTTGCGCTAGTCTCGACGTGGGTCGTTGAACGACGGATGTGGATGTGGATGGGGGGTTGAGTGCCAGTCATGCTTGCTTGAGGTTATGAATAGGCGGAGTCGCCAGGCACCTGCATGCTATTCATACCTGGTTGTGGGTGTGAGTAGACGGTGTCATGTATGGTCTGCATGCTACCCTGACCTGCTTGTGGATATGGGTAGACAGAATCGTTGTGCACTTGCATGCTGCTCATACCTGCTTGTGGGTGTGAGTAGGCGGTGTCATGTGTAGTCTGCGTGCTACCTCTACCTGCATATGGGTTTGGGTAAGTAGATGCTTGTGAGGTCTGCGTGCTAGTCGCACCTGCTTGTGAGTACGAATAGGCAGAGTCACCGAGGGCCGACGTGCTACTCGGGCCTGCTTGTGGGCACGAGTAGGTTGGCTCGGCCGAATGGGACGGCTATGTCGAGATCTACGGAACACGATTGCTGCGAGTTGTGGACTCAATGACAATACTTCTTGTATTAGAAATAAACTGAAGCAGGTGCCCTTAGGGGGTCCGCCTTACAACTGAGACTACTTGACTTAAAAAAAGAAGAAAACTACATTATGGGCCAGGACAGGTCACCCGACTCGACTGAACAAAACATCTTAATATAAAAGCTAACCACGGAATAGTAACTTGAAACTACTCACTGGTAATACTTGTGAAGATTGGTGGCATGCCAAATCCTTGGGATTTCTTCTCCACTGAGGGTGGCCAGCTTGTATGAGCCAGGTCGGCCAGTGCTGAGGACGCAGTAAGGACCCTCCCAATTCTTGGTCATCTTCCCTTGGTTGGTCGGCTAGGAGACGGTCGCTTTTCTGAGGACAAGTTCTCCTACTTGGAATATTTTGGGTCGAACTGTCTTGTCATAGTACCGGGTGGTCGTCTGCTAGTATGTGGCCACTCTGAAGGCTGACGATTTGCGCATGTCCTCCAAATTATCAAAGTTGGTCCGGAGATCTTCACAGTCAGTATCTTCATTGAAGTTCATTATCTAGAAAGTTGGGATGAAATACCTCGACTGGTCCGTACCGAAGGCAAACATGAAGCGAGTTTCGCCTATGGGGGTTCTGCTAGTGGTCCTGTACGACCAGACGTTGCTCGGTAACTAGTCAACCCATTTTTTTTTTCAATCCGCCACCATCTTTTTCAGTCCGAACAATATTATTTTATTTGTGGCCTTTGTCTGCCCGCTTATTTGTGGATGGCCGACCAACCCAAATTGATGGTCGATCCAAAACTCGGCACAGAACTCTACGAAGGATGTGCTGGCAAACTGGGTGCCATTGTCTGTCACCAAGATTCTGGGCACATCAAATCTGTATATGACGGAGTGTCTGAAAAAATATTCCACCTTGGTCGAGTCAATCTTGGCGACGGCTTCAACTTCGATTCACTTTGTGAAGTAGTCAATGACCACAATGACATACTTTCGTTGATATGTAGCTTTAGGGAAGGGCCCCATGTTGTCTATGCCCCAGATGGTGAAAGGGAGATGACTTGTGATCGGCTGGAGGGGTGCAGCCGGAGCATGTGGGACTGGTGCGTAGAACTGACAATTTTTGCACTTGCGCACCAGCTCGATGCAGTTGTCATGCATTCCGGGCCAGTGGTAGCCTTGTTGGAGAATCTTTTGGAACAGCGATCGGCCTCCTTGGTGCCGATCGCAGATACCCTCGTGGACCTCTTTCATAACTTGTTCAGCTTCCTCCAATCGAAGACACCGAAGCAACGGCATGGTGTATGATCTCCTGTACAATACATCATTGTGAATGGTGTATTGCCTAGACTTAGCTTGGATACGCTTTGCTTTTTTTCTATCTTCGGAAAGTGCACCTGTTTAGAGGTAGCTGTAGATAATGTCATACCAGCTAGAGGTGGCCTCGATCGGTGCAACTTCTTCGGCAGAGCTGCTAGTGTGCTCCAATAACTCCACATACACGGCAGAGTCCATTTCTGAGATGTCGGTCAGGGACAACTTAGACAGCTCGTCTGCTTCAGTGTTCTCGTCTCAGCACACGTACTGCAGCTCGACACTCCGAAAGGCTGTGATGGCCGCGTTGACCTTTTTCAGGTATTTCAGCATCCTTGATTGCTTGGCTTCATAATCCCCCTGTACCTATCGGATGACCAACTGCGAGTCACTACGGACTATGAGCCGTCGAACGGTGAGGCTTTTTGCTAGTCTGAGGCCAGCCAGAAGGGCCTCGTACTCGGCTTCATTTTTCATGGCTCGAAAACTGAATCTCATTGCTGATCAGACTTTGAAACCTTTCGGGCTTGTCAGTATCACCCCTGTGCCTGATCGACTGTCCATGGAGGACCCGTCTACCTGTAGTGTCCACGGGGCCTAGGCTTGTTCGGGTGCGTTCGCTGCCTGAGGTTCTACAATCTCTTCCTCTGGTAGGGTGCTTTCACCAATGAAGCCTGCCAACGCCTGAGCTTTGATGGCGGTTCTAGGTATGCACTTTATGTCGAACTCGTCGAGTTCCACCACCCAATTTATAAGCCGACCGGATGCATCCTATTTTGACAGCACCTTCTTCAGAGGTGTGTTGGTGAGCACAGAGATGGGATATACCTGGAAGTATGGCAGAGCTTTCGTGTTGCTGTCACTAGAGTGAGTGCCAGCTTTTCAATTGGCTTGTATCTAGTCTCTGCATCCAACAGTACCTTGCTGACGTAGTATATTGGCCGTTGTACTCTGTCTTCTTCTTACAGCAGCACAACACTAATCGCCTGATCGAAGACTCTGAGGTAGAGCTGTAATTCGTCTCCGGGGTTAGGTTTGACCAACAGAGGCGGTGAGGATAAGTAAGCCTTGAGGTCTTCGAAGGCTTTCTGGCATTCTTCTGTCTATTCAAACTTCCCAGCTCCTTTTAGTGTCTTGAAGAAGGGAAGGCATCATTCGGCCGATTTCGACATGAAGCAGCTGAGGACGGCTATGCGACCATTCAGCTCTTGTACTTGCTTGGGTCTGGTCGGTGCGGCCATGTTATGGCCGTAATCTTTGAAGGGTTTGCTTCTATTCCCCTCTGTGAGACCATGAAACCTAAAATTTTTCCAGATGCGACCCCGAAGGCACACTTGGTGGGGTTCAGCTTCATGTTGTGCTTACGGAGGACTTGGAATGCTTCGCCCAGGTCGGCTAGGTGATGGTCGGCTTGCTGGCTCTTTACTAGAAAGTCGTCGACATATACCTCCATGTTTCTGCCGATCTGATCTCTGAATATTTTGTTCATCAACCTTTGATAGGTGGCTCCTGCGTTCTTTAGGCCAAAAGGCATGACCGTATAGTAGAAAAACCCTTGGTTGGTGATGAAGGAGGTGCACTCCTCGTCTGACTTCTTCATCTTGATTTGGTTGTACCCTAAGTACGCGTCAAGGAAACTGAGCTGCTCGTATCCAGTCGTAGCATCTATCAACTGATCGATACACCGTAGTGGATAGCTATCTTTAGGGCAGGCTTTGTTGAGGTCCATGAAGTCTATGCAGATCCTCCACTTTCTGCTTGTCTTGGGCACCATGACCACTTTCGCCAGCCAATCTGGATAAGCCACCTCCCATATGAAGTCGGCCCCTAATAATTTCTTGACTTCCTCATCTATAACAGACTGTCGGGCAGGCGTGAAACTCCTCTTCTTCTGTCTGATTGGGCGGTGTTGGGGGTCAACCGCCAAGTGATGTTCGATCACTTCCCTTGGGATTCTTGGCATCTTCGAGGCTGACCAGGCAAACACGTCTAGGTTCTGCCTCAGGAACCCAACCAGCTCCGCCTTATTGTCTTCAGGTAGCAAGGATCCGACTTGGAATGTCTTTTCAGATTGGTCGTCCACCACCGAGATCTACTGTAACTCCTCGACTGGTTTTCCCTTGCTCGACTGATCAATGTCTTGGACATCCACTATATGGACTGGTGCTGCTTTCAGGGCTCTTTGGCTATTTTTTAACTCTGTTGCATACCATCTTCTTGAGACCACTTGGTCTGCTCAGCATTCTCCGACCCCATTCTCCATTAGGAACTTCATCACCAGGTAGTAGGTGGACATGCATGCCCTGAGCTTGTTTAGGGATGGGTGGTCGAGTATCACATTATGGCTGGACGACCGGTCCACTATCGTAAATTCGACCATCACCCTCTGTTGCTTGGGTTTTTGGTCAAGCACCACAGGCAATTGGATGTCCCCTTTTACTGTCATCGGGTCCCCTAAAAAGCTGATAAGGTCAAAGGTGATGGGTTGGAGCCAATCGTCTCCTATCTGCATCCTTTGGTATGCATGGTAGAATATGATATCCATCGAGCTCCCTGAATCGACCAGGCACTTGGCAACGTCGCATTGTCTGAACCCTGCAGTGAAGACGATAGCATCTTCATGGGGGACTGCCACGTTGACCAGCTCTTCCTCGTTGAAGGTGATGATTTCTCCAGTTCTTGCCTTTTTAGAAGGCCACTCTATTTTTGCTACTAGACGGGAATAGGCTTTGACTGACTGGTTAGACGTGTTCCCAGCCACTGGTCTCCCTATGATTGTGAGGACTGTCTTCCCCATGACTTTGGGTGCCCTGGTAATGGCATACACGCCGCAATCGCTGGGATTCGTAGCCCTGTAGATGTGCGAGGTCGGTTCTCTGGGGGAGGACTGCCGACGAGCCCCTGACTAGATGGTTTCCTCTTTGACGTCGAGCGGGATCTCTACCTACATCTGCCCCTACTTTCAGATTCGGACCAGGACGGGAAGGACCCGAACTGGATGTGCTGCCTGCCTCCTAACCGCTCCTTCCTCGGTATTCTAGCTTGCTTTGCTCCAGATGAGCCTTTAATCGAACCAAACTGAATGGCACCGACCCACTGTCTTGGAGTGGCCAAACCTCCTTCGGAATCTTCATCGTCCCACCGAGTGGCATTTGATCATCTCCTGCTTCTGTTCGACAGTCATTTGGTTGCTGGTTCCTTGGAGGTGGAGGGGGTAGCCCAGGATCTCTCTGAGCCAGTGCTGGTCCCCTACCAGCGTCTCTGACAAAATTGCGGTAGTAACCTCGTCGGATGAGATGTTTAATTTTCCCCTTAAAGTACTTGCACTCATCAGTGTCGTAACCGTAGCCGCGATGGAAGCGACAGTACCTGGAACGATCTTTATTCCTTCACCTAGCGGCTTCGGGGGTGGTCGGAGGTTCCGGTCATTCTTGATCACTTCTAGGATTTTTGTCATAGAGGTGGTGAGCAGAGTGTAGTAATCAAAAGTTTTGTACGAATGCCGATTCCCCTGATCTTTGCATGACCTTTGCTTCTTTGGGTCACTAGTGCTCTATGTCTAATCAGCCAATTCGGATCTCTTTTTGTCAGTTGGCTTCTGGTCGGCCTTCAAATTGTTGACCGCATTTTTTTTTTGGGCCTTGGTTGTTTCATCTGCCGAAGCGTACTTTTCGCATCTGGCGAGCAGGTAGTCCAAGGTCTTTGGAGGCATTTTGACAAGGGACCAACAAAGCTGCTCGTCTATCACTCCGGCCTGCAAGCTGGACATGTATACAGCAGGCTCGACATCTTTAATCTCTAGCACCTCGGCATTGAAGCACTTAATGAAGTCCCGTAGGGATTCATCCTTCTGTTGCTTTATCGTTGATAGGTGGTTGGATGTCTTCTTGCGCATTCGGCTCGCTTGAAAGTGCGTCAGAAACTTGTTCGATAGCTGTTCGAACAAAGTGATGCTCCTCGATGGTAGGTTGTTAAACCATGTGCGAGCAGGACCTTTGAGTGTCGAAGGAAACGCTCTGCAGATCAGGTTGTCGCTGAGCGGGTAGAAGAGTGTTTTGGAGACGAACGCATCTAGATGCTGCTCGGGATCCGTGGTCCCAATGTATGAGTCCAGAATTGGCATCTTAAAATTTTCAAGAGGGGGCGCCCTCATGATTTCATCAGAAAATGCTGTGACGGCCGTGTAAGCCGTCCTCAGTGGGGCAACCAAGTTCTGCTACACCTGTTGGAGCCGAGTAGCCAATTCCAACAACTGCCTTTCGACCTCCGACTGAGGAGTGGCCGGAGGAGGCACTGCCACCGTAGTCGACGTCTCCAAGTTAACTCGTTGCTGGTGGAGGGCGTCGAGGAAGGACCTCGCATCCCTCTCGGGTTGAGGGTGTAGACCGTGCAATCCGTGCGCTGGTTGGTGATCGGCTGGTCGGTGCTGAGCGGATGATCCTGCCACACTCCGGGTAGGCAGATGAGAAACTCTGCTCCGATCGCAAGATCCTGTGGGAGGGTGAGGATTACTTGGTGTGGCTCTGACTGACGCCGCTAGCGCCGGATGATGATAAGCGGCTGAGTGGGCCGCTGGTTATGCATTCGGCGTTGGTGTGGGCGGAGGGTTCACTCCCGCTTCTCCGACCGTAGAGTTACTTGCGCGAGCACCTCTTAAGGTTTGAGCCAACTGATTGATCTGCTACCTCAGCTCGTCGAAGTGCTGGCGAGTTACGTACTGAGGGGGTGGCTGCAGCGCCATTGCCATCGGAGCAGGTACTGGCATTGGGCTATGATTTATTCCAGTCGTACTAGCGTTGCTGTCCTCTTAAACTTGCACAGAGGGTTCAGAAGGTGGTTGTGAAGCCTGAGCGCGAGTCCTTTGATGTGCCATCGAGAGTGGTCGAGATTCTCGTACGCTGTTTGTCAAACTCAATCAAGAGGCCCCACGATGGGCACCAAACTGTTATGATTGGAAATCACCCGCCGGTCTGCAATCCGAGCAACCTGCAATCACAGAAGTTAAACAAGGGAGTTGGGCGATTAAGCCCCGGGTACACTCCGATGCCTAAGTCAGATTCCCAATGTAAACAGTCAAGAGATAGCAGAAAGCTATCTCCAGTTTAGAGGAAGAGGGGAACGATGAGAGAGTTTGAGCGTATGAGAGAATTGAGGGTGAATAGTGAGATTGTGAGCTTGTGAGATAGCATTACCTGAAGGGATCGTCCTCTACTTATAGAGGTTGGGAAGAAGCATGGAGGTACTAGGACTTAGGGAAGTTGATTGCCAATAGGACTACCAGGTGTCGCTCTGAGGGACGCCCAAGTCATAGACTCCGGGTAAGAGTGGGGGACTGTAGCCAAGGAAGCCAAGTCGGTGAATGACAAGAGTGACACGTGTCACCACACGGGTAACCGTACGACCGTGATGATCGACACCGTATCATACTAGGAGAAGGACTCCTCTGACGTAACCTAGTCGCCTTTGGACTCTGACCTCCGACCAAGAAACATAACCGAATAGCTAGGTTTATACCTCTGACCAGCGCCATGTCCTAACAGGACTGTAACTCCGAGTGGGGGAAGCCGAGCGCCAATCTATCATACAAGGTCGGCTTCGAGAAAATTGATTGCCACGTATAAGATTTTAATTAGATGATGTTTTTCCCCTATAACATTTAGTAATGATACTTATTAAATGTAAAATTTATTTTATTTTTTAAATGTAAAGGATTTTGATGCAAAATAAAATATAAATTTATAACTAAATAAATATAGAATGATTGACCTCACTTAACTAAATAGTCATGTGCAAAAATTTTCTTTTTCAAATTTAAAATTTTCGTTTTAAATCCCCTTACAATCAATCAGAACCTTAGACCTTAAGATTTAGTTAGATTTTGATAATACCGATTTGATCCAAAGTTGACTTGACCGAGTTGAATTGCTGATCAGCATGCTGGTTGTACGAGAGTTAGCAAACTGTGTCAACTGATTTTTCGACCGGATGAATCATATGACAAAAGATATTCCACCAATCCTGAATACCTGATCCGATCTAATACTTAAAAGCCATAGAAAGGGAAAGGGCAATTTAAAAAAATAAAATCAAAATCATTTGTCTCCCCTCAATAATACATTATAAAATGGGTCTATCTCATTTGATAACTTATTCTTATTTATTAGTTTTATTCAAATCTTGTTTTTTTACGCAATATTAATGACAGAAAATCCACATGCGTTTATCAAACAAGAGAAAATCCACACCAGCCACATAAGATCCTATAATTCATTTTATATATCTGGGAGCATGGTTTTAGGCATCTGGATCTGATCCGATCCGATCAGTATCAGTACCAGTAGTGGCAATATGAGTACCTGACCAATCTATTATTAGATGGTTTGATTTTTTGATCCAATACATGGGCAAAAAGATATGACATCTCAACGTATCAGTTAATATGTATCCAATTCTGTATCAGTTTCCCAGTTATCAATATTGTATAATTGAATCATGTATGAAAATCCCTCTACCTACTGATTCGAACTTCTTAAATAATAATCAAATATTAACTAAATAATTCTATAACCACTATAATATTTAGAGTCTTTCTTGCATAAAGAAAATAATAACAACACATCTGGTGTACTGCTGTGGCAACAGTAATTAAGGAGCTGGTATCTGTCTGTGATCCTGGGAAACACCTATGTCAAGCAAAATCAAATTATAATAGGGAAGAATATATATATTGCGTATACACCAATAGAAGCGTGATGCACGCTTCCCTTCTAGTGCTGCCAGACCAACACGTAAAGATGGTTTGGTGTATTGGTTAGTCTTTATGCGATGTATAACCACTGCCTTCTTATTCTTTGCTAGAGTGTCTCTCTTCATTGTATTATATTGGATACTATAAACACATAAACACCTGCATGGTTGGATAATTGGTTTTTGTTTGGTGAAGCATGGGCTGGGAGGAGGGTAGGTCTTGAGTTGAAGCCTCCTCTCTTGCATTTATTCTCCACCCCACTTATAGTATAACATAAAGTATGACCAATGGGGATCAGGAGTTTGTTGACTCTCGAAATTCTGGTGATGCAGAGAAAGAGATCGATTCGGAGTCGAATTCCTCGGTTATTGTACCACTTGCTGATGCGTTGACGGTGGATAACCAGGTAGCTGGTGGTAGGGAATTGATGGTGGTGCCAGGGGCCGTGGAGGGGGTTAGACAGGAGGATGATACTCCTCCAGAATCTAGTTCTATTTGTGGAATCAGGGTCAGATGGCTATGGTTATTCACCAAGAGTTGGCAGTCGTGGATGAAGAACTGGGATTCAAATCGTCTCATCCCTGAGATTCAGGAGGCGTGGCGGTAACCCCACTGGATGGTCGCCATGTGGGGTCCGATGAATCCGACCCCTCTTGGCTTGTCGGCTCGAACAGAGGGGTCGGATTCATCCAACCTCCACATGGCGACCATCCAGTGAGGTCGCCGCCACGCCTCCCGAATCTCAGGAATGAGACGATTTGGATCCGAAGAACTGAGGTCATTTGTAGTGTCTCTCTGTCTTGAAAAGGGGAACCAAGAAACGGGTTTCAAAAGAGAGGTCCAAATGGAAAACCTCTAGGTTGAATAGGCAAAATTGTTAATGATGAAGGCCCTCTTCTGGAACATTAGAGGGGTCGCGATCTCTCTTGCGCCAAAGAGGTGGATTAAGGATCTTAGCTCGAGTTCTTTGCCTTGCAGAACTGACGGTGGATCCTTTTAAATTCCCCTGAGCTTTGTTTAATGTTTTAGGTTATAGTGTGGATTTTCTTCACAATTTTAGGGTAAATAAAAACCCTAATAGCTGGATTATTTGGAAAGCTGGTATACCAAGGCCGACAATACTTATGTCTTCGGAACAGCAGTGTATTGGGATGCGATGGGAACCCGTCGTTGATTCTCATTTATCCAGGCAAGTTGTTTCAGGCAGCAGCGAAAACTTCAGTGGCTTGAGCTGGTTTCATTGGGAGTTCCTACTGATCCATGGATTATGGTAGGGATTTTAGTACATACCTTTTTGCTCATGGAAAGAGAGGTCAGGAAGATTCAATATGGGAGCAACGGCGGGGTTCCCTGTGTTAATTAATTTCATTCTTCTAACAGGTTTGTCCTCTAATGGCATGAAATTTACTTGGATGAATAATAGGGCTAGTGGAAAAGTCAAGGTGATGCTTGACCGAAATTTGTGTAATGAGGCTTGGATGGAGAGGCATGGGGAATGCTACCAGCGGATGCTTCCGTGTAGCACCTCGATCAAGGATTCGGTGGCTACCAGCGGATGCTTCCGTGTAGCACCTCGATCAAGGATTCGGTGGCTAGGAGATAGAAATACATAATTCTTTCTCATGGCAGCTAAGGGTCGTAGGGTGTGATCATTGATTCGTGAGCTAGAGGATGGCACGATTTTGACTGACCAATCACAGATGGCTGGATATGTGCAAAGTGTGTTGAAGATATCGACAAAAAATGTTTTGTTACAAAGTATCCTGGCCTCCTTGACTTCAATCCGTGGTTGGTGACGTAAGAGGATAATGAGGCGTTAAATGCGATTCCATCAGCTGAGGAGACAAAATGGCGGTCTTCAATCTGAAAGTGGATAGTGCCCTAGTTCTGGATGGATTATCTGGCCATTTTTACCCAGTTTGCTGGAACATTGTGGAGGTAGATATATGCAGAGCTGTTCAAAGATTTTTCTTGGATGGCATGATCACGAAAAGTATGAATAATAATTTTAAGAAAAATTTTACACATCTCCTCTAAGGTTTACCATAAATGCAACCACTCCCTATTTCTGCCAGAATTTGTCCCATGAGCTGGTTGTCAAAGAGTTCAAGTTGCCGAAGTTTTGAACAGCTGTCAATTTCGGGTGGAATCTCACCTTCAAAGGAATTGGAATTTCTGATGTCTTCATCTCGTAGCCACGGAACCTGATTTGGATGCTTTACTGTCGGAGAATGTTTCTTTGTCGTAGACCAAGTCTTCTCCACTGCTCTACTTCCTCTTCCGAGAAGCACCACACTGTATCCCCCAAATCCAATGACCTCTTTGAACTCCCTCTCTTCCCTCTCCCTGTGGTCCTCTTCCCCGGCGTCATCCTACCCTTGCAGATCTCCATATCTCTAGCATCGGCTGCACCAAGCCGTACCTGATCACCAAGTTCAACTGGTTGGAGGATCGACCCTCCGGAGACAATGACAGGACACCTTGGCCAATAAGGTGGAGACCTACATGAAGGATGTTATCCGCGTGCAGAGAAGCGAATCTAAAAGAGAAGAAGCTGCAGAAACAGCAGGAAAAAACAAAGGAGACGAAGTTACAGGAATGACAATGGTAATGTTTTTAAAACTAGAGTAAAATTGTCATTTTATATTTTTTGTTAGTCATCTTAACGGTGTAGGGTGCAGTTATCGTGAATGATGGTAATGGGAGGTGGTTGACATTAGGGTAAACCTCAAGGTGAGAGTGTCAAATCTAGGCTCAGCCCAGTAGCACGGACCCAGCCAGCCCGATATAACCCGAACCTAGCCCAAACCGAGCCTTAATTGATAGGTTGCGGTCTGGGCTTCTAAAGCCCAAAACCATTTCAGCCCAAATCAAAACTGGACCGGACCGGCCGTGTGAGACCTACATGCAAATTTCAGGGACGAAATTTCTTTTAAGGGTGGGGGAGTTGTAAGACCCGCACTCCATGAACCCAATCTAAACCTCTATTTCATGTTGTAACAGGTCTTCCAATCATCATCGGACCAGACGGGACGAATGAATGACAATCAGGTACGAAAACGGACCAGAACAAAGATAATTTTTATACAGGTCTCATGGTTCTGGTCTATGGTACCGGTCGACTGGTATGTCTGCGCGGGCAGACTAGTTAGATCTAGAAATGGATCTCTATGGGTCCCGCTTGTAAAATCTCAACCCTCGAAACTTTTCTAACGTAGGAAAACTTTCCTAAACCCAATCCTAGTCTATTTAAGGACTCCTAAACCTCCTTAAACCTCTTTGATTGATTCTCACAAACCCTAGAGAGGAGAAAGAGATTTGAAGAGGAGAAAAAGCTAAGAAAGGTGAAAAATGAACTGTCGTTGGACGAAGAACACCATAGTTGAGAACCAACGGTAAGTGCTTGAACTTCTCTCTAAGTTAAGCATTATGGATGATTGATCATGACTGATTAATACCATGCAAGGCTAGGTATTGATCAAAATCCCTAAATTCCCATCAAACCCTAATTCGATTGATAAACCCTAGATTTGAATTCTAAACTAAGATTTCTTAGAATGTAGGCTTTGAATGAAAGATAAAAATAATCCTAAAACGTTGCTCAAGCCTAGAAGGCATAGGAAGAACCCTAGAAGCCATAATGGGTGACCGACAGGAGACGAACACCAAGTTGGTGGTCTTCCGGAGGCATATCGGTCGCACCATATGCGACCGGTACAGCAACCGGTACCTCTTGGGAACTGGTTAAGGGGGACCGGTCGACTATACTGGTCGCACCATCCCTTACAGTACCACGATTGGTACCTGCGACCGGTATGCACTATATAGGGTATTTGACCTGGTTAGTTTTCAACCAACGAAACTCTATGGAACTAATCCTAATTAAACCATAACATCGTGTAAGACCCCATGATAGCGAGATTGGACGCTATGATGCGAAACAAGCTAGCAATCAGGCGTCAGGTAAGGGAATCGGACCCAAACCCTAATTAAAAACAACAACAACAACAACAACAACAAAGCCTTATCCCAACTAAATGGGGTTGGTTACATGGATTCTTGTCCGTCAATCAGCTCTGTTAGATGTCAAACTTGAAGCAAGGCCTAAGCTATACATGTCTTTCTTCACCACCCCTCCTAGGGTCATCTTAGGTCTACCCCTAGCTCTCTTAACCCCGTCAATCTGAATCAAATCACTCATCCGAACGGGAGCATCTAATGGCCTCCGTTGAACATGGCCATACCATCTCAAATGACTTTCTCGTAACTTATCATGTATTGGCGCTACTCCCAAATCAGCTCTAATACGGTCATTCCTTACCTTATCCTTTCTAGTTTTTCCACACATCCATCTTAACATCCTCATTTCAACTACACTAAGTTTATCAATATGATGCTTCTTGACTGCCCAACATTCAGCACCTTTCATCATAGCCGGTCGAATAACTGTCCTATAGAATTTTCCTTTAAGTTTTAAAGGAATATGCCGATCGCACAGCACTCCAGACGCACTTCTCCACTTCATCCATCATATTTTAATCCTCTGTGAAACATCATCGTCTATATCACCTTCTTTGTTTATGATTGAACCTAAATACCTAAAATAATCACTTTGCTGTATTTCCCTCTCAAGAATGTTCACCACCTCATTATCCATCCTTGTGTGACTAAAGTTGCACACCATATACTCCGTCTTCGTTCTACTTATCTTAAGACCTTTTGATTCCAAAGATGATCTCCATAGCTCTAACTTTGCATTAATCCCTACTTTGGTCTCATCCACCAAAACAATATCATCAACGAAAAGCATACACCAATGAACTTCATCTTGAATGTTTTTGGTAAGATCATCCATGATGAGGGTAAACAAATAAGGGCTTAAAGCTGATCCTTGATGTTACCCAATTGTAATTGGGAATTCACGACCTTGACCCCCCACGATTTTCACACTAGTCACCACATTATAATACATATCTTTAACTATGCCCACATATTTGCTTTAAATGCATCTCTTCTCTAGTACTTGCCAAATTAACTCCCTAGGGACTCTATCATAAGCCTTTTCTAGATCGATGAAAACCATATGGAGGTCCTTCTTGCCTTCTCTACATCTTTCCATGAGTCTTTTAAGCAAGTAAATAGCCTCTATTGTGGATCTATCTGTCATAAAACCAAACTGGTTCTCCATAGTGGTAGTTTCTTTTCTCAAGCGGGTTTCAATAACTCTCTCCCACAGTTTCATAGTATGACTCATTAGTTTTATACCTCTGTAATTATTACAACTTTGAATATCTCCTTTGTTTTTGTAAATCGAAACCACAATACTACTTCTCCATTCATTTGGCATTTTTCCTGAGCTCATAATTTTATTGAACAACATAGTTAGCCAAGATACTCCATACATTCCTAGGCTCTTCCAAACTTTTATTGGGACCTCATCTGGGCCAGGTGCTTTGCCTACTTTCATCCTCCTTAAAGCCTCTTTCACTTCTGTCACCCTAATTAACTAATAACAGTAAAACATTGTTAATAACTATTGTTCTATGGAGTGTTGCTTGTGTGTATTCACATGTCATCTTTACTTTCAGTTATTATATTGTTCATGCAAACTCGCTATGCTAGGTTGTGATTGTTAGGCATGTGATTATTTTCATTGGTGTGTAGAATGAAAAGGGCCTAGGGTCTGGGATCATTCCTCACACTAGCACCTTTTCGTATCACTTTTGTCTTAGCATGCTTGGTGCAGGTAGGATATCAGGGGGAGGATGTGGCACTGTGGTCTCCGGCCTGGCCATCAGACTCTAGCCCTATCTCTATGCCGTAGGAAGCTATGCTGGGATAGGTCCTACTTTGATGACATATAGGATTGGTTAGTTGTGAGCTCAGTTTGCAAGCCCTCGCTAATAGGGGCTTACATGTTGGTATGGGTAGGGCATCAAGGGAAGTGTTGGCGGTGTGTGATCCGGACACTTTAGCTCTATCCCTATTCCATGGTGGGTGCATGTGGGACGACAGTGGTGTTTGATCCATTGGGTAGATTCACACACTCGTATATAGAGGTGTGGTGGCCACCAATCCTTTTTATAGCACATTGTAAACTTAAAACCAGACCATAATATGAATGTTACTCATGCATGTTGCTTGTTGCATTGTCTGATTTTCTTAGTAAGCTTTATATATATATATATATATATATATATATATATATATATATATATATATATATATATATATATATATATTTTTTTTTTTTTTTGTGTGTGTGTGTGTGTGTGTGTGTGTGTGTGTGTGTGTGTGTGTGTGTGTGTGTTTTTAGATATTGATGCAGGTTATACTATGGACTACATGGACGCTTCAGTTTATGGAAGTGCTGCTGCTTTAGAAATGCAAGCAGGGGAGGACGAGCATGACGCTTCATGCGAGTGCCCTTTCTACGTGTGATGGTTTATTTTATTTTATTTTATTTCAGTTGGATTCATAAATTGTGTAAAGATATTTTATTTATGTTTTGGTGTGGAGAATAATTGGTTACTATACTTACAATGTAGAACTCAGTTCATTTAATTTAAGACTTTCGCTGTATTTATTTATATTCTGATTATGGTTATGTGCAATGGTTTGTATTAGTAGATACGGTCTTATTGAGATCCTGGTGTGAACCGTTGGTTTAGTGGCGGTTCACTCACACTTCTGGTTCAGTCGAAATTGGGGTGTGATAACTTGGTATTAGAGCTCTTAGGCTCTGTCCAATAGATCACATTTGCACTTAACAGAGTCGATGAACTGAGATAGGAAAAATTAAAAGATTTAATAAAAACACACCTTAAGCATTTGTTTGATGCCTGAGATTAAATACTAAAGAGTATAATGTACTATATTAAAAGTGAGAACCTAATAAACATACATGCTCTAGTTAGAAAACCATAATAACAAGCAACAATGATCATACACTTCTATAACAAGTAAGAAGAAAAATCGTATAAGAGAATAAAGCATAAAGCATTCCAAAGAGTGAAAAGTTAATTATGCTACAGGGTACAGTCCACAAACCGACATTTACCCTGTTATAAAAATCGTTGTATGGTGAGGGAGAGAAAAAAATAGGGTGATTCATCATGGGGTTGGGGGCATCGAAGGAATAGTGTTAGTAATGCCATAGTCACGCTCATATGTGACCCTAAGCCAGTGTACCTGCTCCTGTGTGACTCTGAGGTTATGAGAGGGGCTCCCTAGGTCAAGGTTCATCTTGCACTAGGCATCCCGAATCTCCGTAAACATACCCATCATGGTATCAAGAGGAGGTTGAGATGGTCCTGCTGCAGGTATGCACTAGGGTTCTGGTGCAGGAATATCCTCCATCTGCTCATCATCACCACCCCCTACCTCTTCCGCATATGCTGCAATGGCTACTGCTGCCCTCCTAAGCGAACGTGGGAGAGCTTCTAACTACTCATTACTGATCGATAGGCTTTTCATCTTCATTCGGACAATGGCATCCCAGTCAATGTCTGATGTCATGGTATCATCGACCGCAATTTCATCCCTCATGGCTACTCGAAGGCGCTACAGAAGCGTAGTGATAAGCTGGCCATAAGGAAGGTTGCTTATCTGGTCGGGCATGGTAGCCTGGAGCATAGTCCTGATGATAATATAGGGTAGACATACCTGCTCTCTAGTGCAAACGCAATAGGTGAGGTACTGTGTAAGCTGAGATACCTCGCTATATTGCCCGCTTTAAGGAACAATGTCATGCTGAATAATACGGCAATAGACTCGAGGAAGAGACTGTAGATTTGCTACTTTCATGGGTTCCCCTGGGATAAGAATCTGCTCCGTAACCTCTTGGCACAGATCATCACTAAGGAAACCTTTTACCTTGGAAGCGCATTAAACTAGGTCACTATTATTGGGAATCCCCAAAAGGTCAGCAAGCTGGTGTGTGTTAAATGAAATGGAAACACCTTTGACAAAGCTGGTGAGGCGGATGTCTCTACAGTGATTGAAGTCGTTAAGATCCCCTCGACCTCCAGGTTGGCGTAGAAGTGCTTTACAAGATTGGGTCGGGTAGTCACTGTATAGGTGATCACTGGCAACCAACCAAGTGCACCGAAGGCCGCTTTGACAAATAACCGCTGGAGTTGTTCTAGGTTTATGCAGCGTACGGACTCTATATTTTTCTCCTCAAATCATGGGAAACGGGCTTGTGCCGCTGTCGAGCGAAACCACCACTCTCAAATTGTGAAACAGGCAGGTGCGGGCGGTTCATGCCTGGGGCAAATGCGTGCTTACTAGCACCATGACGCCGAGAAATTGTTAACTACAAAATAAAATAGCACAATTGCAATTAGTCAATATTTTTAGAAATTTCGACAACATAACAACAGAATTTCAAGCAAAGGCCTCAAACTTACCCCAAAATTTAGGTAGGAGGACTTACGTAATCATTTAACAACGAATAGAGACCAAATAAAAATCAAACAAACAAGAAAACTCAACATTTTCAAGAAAAATCAATTTTGACCAAAACCTTGGTAAAAAACCCATAAAATTTCGAGTTTGAGCAAACCATACAATGGAACATCAAATAAGTTGAAGGATTTTATTCATAGAGGTCCCAAAACCATTTCTAAGTCAAGAAAAAGAGTTCCTACGGTTAGAATCTTTTAGATCAAGAAAAAACATAGTTTTTGGGCAAGAAACCATGAAGAGACGATGTAAAAGAGAGAGAGGAAGAAAGAAACTTACTTGGAGAGGTTGTGAAGTACTCTTGTGTGCGAAGAATCGCTTCTACAAGCACTGACCGGATTGTAGCAACTCATCAAGTCAAAAGAGAGAGAGAAAGGAAGAAACTTACTTGGAGAGGTTGTGAAGTACTCTTATGTGCGAAGAATCGCTTCTACAAGCACTGGCCGGATTGTAGCAACTCATCAAGTCAAAAAGGAATCGCCACTGGAGAGAAAAGGAGAAAGAAAAGTGAAAATGACTAAAATTCCCGATTTAAAAAAAAAGCAATTTAGGGTATACCGATCGACGGTTTTGGGCTATACCGGTCGACCGGTACCCCCTGGGGTATGCGATTGATACCTCCCGGTCAGCGGATGGATTTTGTCAGCCTGATCATACTGGTCGCACCACACTCTACAGTGCCGCCACCAGCATGTCGCGACAGGACAAAAAAAATCTTGGAAAAAGTTAAATTTTGATTTAATTGCTTCCATTGCGGTTTTAGCCTCGCAACTATTGTTTTGGATGAATGCTATGGACCATGCCCAATTCACATTAATGGGCGAAACCTGGAAGCAAATCTGGTTCAACTCGAGATGACAGATTTTGATGTCATCTTGGGAATGGATATGTTAGGCCATCATTCAGCTAGTTTATTATGTACCGAAAAGAAGCTTGCTTTCAAGGATGATAATGGGAAGGAGTTTAGCTTCATCGAAACCAAGTTACCTAGGAAGCAGAAGCTGATCCTCTCTGCTTTAAAAGCTCAGAGATGCTTAGAGAATGGGGGAGTTGGATACTTAGTGTCCGTGGTTGATATCGCAGTAGAGATGCCAAAGATGGAAGATTTAGAGGTAATATGAGAGTTTTTAGATGTATTTCCAGAAGATCTACCCGGACTACCTCCAGACAGGGCTACGGAGTTTGTGATAGACCTTATGCCAGGGTCGGCGCCGATATCTAAAGTACCATACAGGATGGCCCCTACAGAGTTAAAAGAGTTGAAGACCCAGTTGCAAGAATTGCTAGACAAGGGCTTTATACGTCTAAGTATATCACCGTGGGGACCGCCTGTCTTGTTTGTAAAGAAGAAGGATGGTAGCATACGACTATGTATTGACTACCGAGAGTTGAACAAGTTAACTATCAAGAATAGATATCCTTTGCCTAGGATCGATGACCTATTCAATCAGTTGCAGGGTGTAAAGGTTTTCTCGAAGATTGATCTTAGATCGGGGTATCACCAACTAAAAAACAAGGCAGAAGATATTTCAAAGACTGATTTCAGGACAATGTATGGGCATTATGAGTTCCTTGTAATGTCGTTCGAGTTGACTAATGCTCCAGCGTCGTTCATGGAACTGATGAACCGAGTGTTTCATGACACTTCAGTCATCATATTCATTGACGACATCTTGGTCTACTCAAATGATAGGGAGACTCATGTAACACACTTGAGAGCAGCCCTACAATGACTGGAAAGGGAGAAGCTCTGCGCCAAGTTCAAGAAGTATGAATTTTGGTTGAAAGAAGTGGCATTCTTGGGTCATGTAGTATCTGCAGACAGAATCAAGGTAAATCCAAGCAAGATCGCAGCTATAGTAGGATAGGAAGCACCAAAATTAGTTGCCGAGATTCATAGCTTCCTTGGATTGGCTGGTTACTATAGAAGGTTTGTAAAAGACTACTCAAGGATCATTGTTCCACTCACTAGACTAACCAAGAAGGGAGAGAAGTTCATATGGACAGACGAGTGTGAGAAGGGCTTTCAAACTTTGAAGGCAAGACTAGTCTCTGCACCTATCTTGACAATCCCAGCACCAAACTCGTCGTTCACTTTATATACGGATGCATCAGGGTTAGGACTTGGATGTGTATTGATGCAAGGAGAATAGGTGATCTCCTACGCATCAAGACAATTGAAAGAACATGAGAAGAACTATCCGATGCATGATCTAGAATTAGCAGCTGTTATACATGCAATCAAAACTTAGAGGCACTACCTCTATGGCGAAAAGTTTCAAATCAAGTCAAACCATAAGAGTTTGACTTACCTTTTCACTCAGAATGACCTAAATATGAGACAGAGGAGATGTCTGGAACTGTTAAAAGATTATGATCATGACATCCAGTACCATCTGGATAAGGCAAACGTTGTAGCAGACGCCCTAAGTAGAAAGTGGGCATTAAAACCTAAGGCAGGACCCGGTACAAATGCCACACTGTGTGCTGCAGCCTCGGGTTCAATAGAGAATGAAGAAGAACATATATTAGAGACTGCAAAAGATCCAGTGGAACAGGGCTTGATTCATAAGTTCACATTGATGTTCGCAGCCTTGAAGATCTCACCAGATCTAATAGATGAAGTAAAAATAGTAATCCTACAGGATCCACATCTCAAGACTGTGCAAGAAGATCTAGAAAAGGATAAAAACAACCTTGATTTCACCTTGGATTCAGACAAGGTACTCAGGTATTGCGAAAGATTATGTATACCTGAGAGTGAGAACTCAAATATCAGAGACAAAATTATGACAGAAGCTCATTATACACCATATTCGGTACATCCAGGAAGCATCAAGATGTACCATGATTTAAGAGGATTATATTAGTGGAGGGGTATGAAAGCGGATGGAGCTTGATTCGTATTCCAATGTCTAAATTACCAGCAAGTGAAAATAGAAAGACAGAGACCCGCAGGTTTGCTATAACCACTATCGGAGCCAACATGGAAGTGGGATTGTATCACAATGGATTTCATCATTGGTCTACCCTTGACACCAAGGTCAGCGGATGCCATATGGGTGATAGTCGATCGGCTTACCAAGACAGCTCGCTTCATCATTGTCAAACCTCAGTACACCATGGACAAGCTAGCCAAGCTATATGTGGATAATATAGTCAAACTTCATGGCATCCCAGAGAGTATAGTATCTGACAGAGATCTCCGTTTTACATCAAAGTTCTGAAAAGGATTACAGAAAGCCATGGGGACCAAGTTAAAGTTTAGTACAGCTTTTTACCCTCAGACAGACGGATAGTCAGAGAGAACAATTCAAATCTTGGAAGACATGCTTCAAGCGTATGCCCTAGATTTTAAAGGAGTTTGGGACGAGAAGCTATCGCTCATCGAGTTTGCTTATAACAATAGTTACCAGGCTGTGATCCAGATGGCTCCATATGAGGCACTCTATGGGAAAAAATGTCGTACACCTCTGTTCTGGAATGAGGTGGGAGAGAGAAGGATTGTAGGACCGAAGTTCGTAGAAGAAATTTTTTGAACGATTCATCAAATTAAGGAAAGAGTGAAGACAACTCAAGTTCTATAAAAGCACTACGCAGATAATCGACGTCGAGATCTGGAGTTTGCAGTGGGTGGTAAGGTATTTTTATAGATATCACATGTGCAAGGTCTGAAAAAGTTCAGTAAGAAGGAGAAGCTATGCCCTAGGTATGTGGGACCATACGAGATATTAACCAGACGTGGTAATGTGACGTATCAACTGGCTCTACCACCATCCATGTCAACTGTTCATGATGTGTTCCATGTTTCTTTACTGAAGAAGTATGTTAGGGATCCATCGCACATCTTGACATCAGACCCACCAGACTTGACAGAGGATTTAACCTTTGAGGTGGTACCGGTGATGCTCACAAGCCGAAAGGTACAACACCTCCGAAGCAAAGATATCTTGTAAGAGCCGCACGCCACGAACCCGATCTAACCTTACATTCTCGTGTCGTGACTGGTCTTCCCATCATAGTCGGCTCAAGTGAACCAATTGTATGAAGAAACCACAAGATAAGGTAAGTAAAGAGTTAAATTTAGTTGGTGTGGTTGTAACTAAAAAAATTTTGGTCGTGTGGTAGCAGTTTTGAGGGGTGTGGTCGATACATGTGGTCAATATGTGTGATCGATACATGAAACCACACATGAGACCACACATGAGACCACACAATGTGTGGTCGCATATTTTGGACGTGTGGTCGATGGATTCTGCGACCCCACGTGCAACCACATGATGCTGAACAGACTTTGTGTTTAGAAAACTTTCCTAATTTGAGGGGGACTCTTTCCTAATTAAAGTGAGACTCTATATGGAGGTTTTCCTCTATATAAGGGACGTTCCTTAGCCTCTCTCACTATTTTAGAACTCAAATTGAAACCCTAAACCTAAGAGAGAAAGAGAAAGGAAGAAAAGGGGAAGAAGGATATTTGGAGAAGAAGCTTGGAGAAGAAGGTTTTGAAGAGAAAGTTCTATCTCCCTACAGCAAGCTTAAGGTATGGACTTGACTCTGTAGGCTAGATCAGATAGGATAGGTTCCTTTTATCAAGTTGATGTGTTGAATCTAATGTAACGATTTCGATTATGGAATTTCTAATGAAAACCATGAGAAAATAGATTAGGGATAATGGTTAATGAGAAACTGTAAATAATGGCCATAAGATAATCATAGGATGAACCCAAGTGATGAGCCAAGGAATCGACTCAGGAAGAATTCGGATTGAAGATGAAAAATTGATCAAACATTATGTGGTCGCAGCCTGTGGTCGACCACAGGGTGACCAGAGGGTCGACCACAGTTATTCTGAAAGTTCCTAGAAAAGGTGTGGTTGCATGGTGTGGTCACATAAAATGCGACCACAGGGTTCGACCACACAGTGTGTGGTCTCATATATTGCGACCTCAAGATCGACCACACGTGCGACCACACGATAACAACAAGCATATTTTGAGACCAAACAAGGTTTTTGACTACTATAACTTGGTAAACTTGAACCCTAACTTAAATACATTAATTGTTTAGGTTCCTAATAGATTCGAAGTGACTTCCAAAGCTTGGGAGAGGAACAAACATCGACCAAAGGTGAGGGAACAAGACCTAAACTAATTGGCTAATAACAAGCTGTATAGAGGTGCGGCGGCCACCAATCCTTTCTATAGCACATTGCAAACTTATAAACCAGACCAAAGATATGAATTGAATGCATGCATATGTTTGTTGCATTGTTTTGTTTTCTTACTGAGCTCAAGTTGGAGAGCTGCCCTCGCGTGCGTAATTCTTTTTAGTTTCTGATGTTACAGGTATTACGATTGAAGATTATGTTTACACGCCAACATATGAACAGGTGGCGGCTATGGATGAGCAAGCTGTGGAGGACTATTATGATTCGTTAAGCGAGCGTTTCAACTATGGATGCGCTTAATGTTTAACTTTCGTATTTGGATATTTATAATATGTATTAATTTATGTTTTGGTTACTTGGAGATAACTGGAATATTAATTATTTATCATGATTAGACCTTAGTTCATTATTAAAAAGACTTCCGCTATTTACTTTATTATCTCTAATTAATGTGGAATGTGTTTTGGTTTAACATGATTGGCATAGCCTATACGAGATCCTAGTTGAACCATTGGTTTATTGATGGTTTATCACACCATTCTGACTAGTCCAGAATTGGGGTGTGACATATCCATTACATCAAAGTGCATTGAAAAAGCAAAGATGTAGAAGAAATTACTTGGGAGGAGGAGAACGCAATGCGAAAGGAGTACCCTAACCTTTTCGATGAACAAGGTACGTGTAAATTTCGAGGCCAAATTTTTTTTTAAGGGTGGGGGAGTTGTGAGATCTACATGAAAATTTCGGGGATGAAATTTCTTTTAAGGAAGGGGGAGTTGTAAGACCCGCACTCCATGAAGCCAATCTAAACCTCTATTTCATGTCGTAACAGGTTTTTCAATCATCATCGGACTAGACAGGATGAGTGGATGACAATCAGGTACGAAAATGGACCAAAATAGAGATAATTTTTATATTGGTCTCATGGTACCGGTCGACCGGTATGTCTGCGTAGGCAGACTAGTTAGATCTAGAAACGGATCTCTGTAGGTCTCGCTTGTCAAATCTCAACCCTCGAGACTTTTCTAACATAGAAAAGCTTTTCTAAACCCCATCCTAGTCTATTTAAAGACTCTTAGACCTCCTTAAACCTCTTTGATTGATTCTCACAAACCCTAGAGAGGAGAAAGAGATTTGAAGAAGAGAAGGAGCAAAGAAAGGTGGAAGAGGAGCCGCCGTTGGACGAAGAACACCATAGTTGAGAACCAACTGTAAGTGATTAAACTTCTCTCTAAGTTAAGCATTATGGATGACTGATCATGACTGATCAATACCATGCAAGGCTAGGTATTGATCAAAATCCCTAAATTCCCGTCAAACCCTAATTCGGTTGATAAACCCTAGATTTGAATTCTAAACTAAAATTTCTTAGAATGTAGGCTTTGAATGAAAGATAAAAATAATCCTAAAACAGTGCTCAAGCCTCAAAGGCATAGGAGGAACCCTAGAAGCCATAATGGGTGACTGACGGGAGACGAACACCAAGTTGGTGGTCTTCCGGAGGCATACCGGTCGACCATATCGGTCGCACCATATGCGACCGGTATAGCGACTGGTACCTCTCGGGAACTAGTTAAGGGGGACCGGTCAACTATACTGGTTGCACCATCCCTTACAGTGCCACGACCGACACCTACGATCGGTATGCACTGTATAGGGTATTTGACCTGGTTGGTTTTCAACCAACGTAAACTCTAAGGAACTAATCCTAATTAAACCCTAACATCGTGTATGACCCTGTGATAGCGAGATTAGACACTGTAATGTGGAACAAGCTAGCAAACAGGCATCAAGTAAGGGAATCGGCCCCAAACCCTAATTAACTAATAACAGTAAAATATTGTTAATAACTATTGTTTTATGGAGTGTTGCTAGTGTATATTCACATGTCATCTTTACTTTCAGTTATTATATTGTTCATGCATACTCGCTATGCTAGGTTGTGATTGTTAGGCATGTGATTATTTTTGTTGGTGTGTAGAATGGGAAGGGCCTGGGGTCTGGGATCATTCCTCACACTAGCACCTTTTCGTATCGCTTCTGTCTTAGCATGCTTGGTGCTGGTAAGGTATCAGGGGGAGGACGTGGCACTGTGGTCTCCGGCCTGGCCACCAGACTCTAGCCCTATCGCTATGCCGTATAAAGCTGTGCTGGGATAGGGCCTACTGTGATAACATATAGGATTGGTTATTTGCGAGCCTAGTTTGTAAGCCCTGACCAATAGGGGCTTACGTATTGGTATAAGTAGGGCATCAGGGGAAGTGTTGGCGGTGTGTGATCCGGACACTTTAGCTCTATCCCTATTCCATGGTGGGTGCATGTGGGACGATAGTGGTGTTTGATCCATTGGGCGAATTCACCCACTCGTGTATAGAGGTGCGGTGGCCGCCAATCCTTTCTATAGTACATTGCAAACTTAAAATCGGACCATAATGTGAATGTTACTCATGCATGTTGCTTGTTGCATTGTCTGATTTTCTTACTGAGCTAAGTTGTGAGCTCACCCTTGTATATATACATGTTTTTAGATGTTGATGCTGGTTATACTGTAGAGGACTACGTGGAAGCTCTAGTATATGGAGGTGTTGCTGCTCTAGAAGTGCAAGCAGGGGAGGACAAGCATGACGCTTTGTGCGAGTGCCCTTTCTGCATGTACCTCTAGGATGGTTTATTTTATTTTATTTTATTTCAGTTGGATTTATAAATTGTGTAAGGATATTTTATTTACATTTTGGTGTGGAGAATAATTGGTTACTATACTTACAATGTAGAATTCAGTTCATTTAATTTAAGACTTCCGCTGTATTTATTTATATTCTAATTATGGTTATGTGCAATGCTTTATATTATTGGATACAGTCTTATTGAGATCTTGGTGTGAACCATTGGTTTAGTAGCGGTTCACTCACACTTCTGGTTCAGCAGAAATTGGGGTGTGACAGGCCCGTTAAGAAACTCGAACTAACCCGAACCGATAATACCCAACCTGAACACCGGTAAGGCCCATTAAGAAACCCGAGCTAGCCCGAATCGATTCTTTTTGCTACTCAAATAATAACCAATTGTCCAATAATCTAACAATTCTAACTAAATAAATGCAAATATGCAATCCATTATCTATGTTCAGATGCCCTTAAGATCAATCAAAACTCAACCGCTTATAATTGTATTAAATTTATTGATAGAAATAAGAAAATAGTTATATAACATGGGCCCGATAAACCCGCTAAGCCTGAACCAGACCAAGCCAACCCGAAATAAGCCTAACCCGATAACAAACCGACATCGGACCGGCCTATTAGTTAACGTGTCTAGTGCAGCCCACCCTAGCTCAAACCCTTAATGGACATGTTTTGGGCTGGGCTTATAAAGCCTGACACCATTTTAACCAAAATCGAAACCGGACCGGACCGGCCCGTTGACACCCTTACCTCAAGGGAGGTGCGTGGAATTTTCCCATAATTTTATTACCTTGATTCCTATGGTGGAAAATGCGGTGTGCATGTCCAGTTCCATCCCATATGTGTGGGGAATTTTTTTATTCAAAATTATCCCTAAAATCTTCGCAACTACACTGGGGAAATTACTTAAAAATATTATCTCTGATGAACAGGGGGGCGTTCTTGAAAGGGAGACTGATCTATAATAACATTAGTATGGTGTTTGAGCTTTCTGATTTGATGGAGAAGAAGACTCATGGGGGCAGTATAGCATTAAAGTTGTACATCCAAAAAGCATATGATACATTAGAATGGGAATTTCTCTTTGACGTTATGTGATGCTTTGGATTCTTAAAGGCTCTTATTGAAAGAATTTCTGCAAGTTTCGATTTGCCAGTCTGTCGGTTCTTCTAAATGGAGGGCCAGTCAAATTTTCGGTGTAGATAGGGGGTTGCGTTAAAGGGATCCTCTTTCTCCTATTCTTTTTATTTTGGACAAAGAAGTGCTATACAGAGGGCTTTGTCACATGAAGGAGAGTGGGGCGATAAGGGCCTTACCGTGTGCTGGGAATGTTGATGCCCCTACACATTTGGTTGATGTTTTTATATTTCTGAATGTTGGGGTGTGTGGTGTGAGGGTTTTGAGATCGTTTATGGACTAATATGCAGCTTATGCAAGCCCATGGCTGAATGAGGTGAAGAGCAAGATTTTTCCAAGAAGAATATCTACAACCAGGAAAAATAGACTTGTATCCCTTCTTGGTTTCTTGGAATGCCGGTCCCTGACTAGGTATTTAAGAGTGGGAATTTTTTAAGGAACACTTAAGCAGGATTTATGATGCCATTGATGGACAGATTTAAATACAATTTTTTTTGGATGGAATGGGCGCCTTTTATCTTTGGCAGGTCGGATTGAATTGGTTTGCTCTATCCTTTCGAGTGTGCTTATTCACCACTTTACAATGTACTACTGGTCGGAGTCTCTTGTGAAGGTAGTGGAGCAATGGATGCCAAACTTTATATAGAGTGGTGACTCAAATTCTCGTAAAGCCATCACTGTTAGATGGGCAGTTGCTTGTAAGTCAAAAAAAGGGAGGCGGGCTAGGCCTGCAGCCTTTGTGAAATGTAAACTGTTCGATGATTGTAAACCAGTGTTGGGCTATTAAAATGATGGATTCATCTTTTTCATGATTCATGAGGGGCTGTTATTGTACACCGAAGGGGAACTTGAAATCGGTTAGCCAAGGATCAGCTTTGTGGATGGGATTGAAAAATTATGCGATTGGATATCTAGGAAAACTAGGTGTATTATTGGGGATGGATTTTCACACCCCAATTCTGGACGAACCAGAAGTGTGATGAACCGTCATAAGAACCAATGGTTCAAGCCAGGATCTCGTAAAGACCGTGCCAATAATCCAAACCAAATACACATTCCACAACATAATCAGAGATAATAAAATAAATAGCGGAAGTCTTTATAATAATGAACTGAGGTCTAACATGATAAATAATTAAATAATATCATTATCTCCAAAGAAACTCAAAACATAATTAAATAATCTTTTACAAGTTTCCCATAGTTAAAATACGAAATAAACTAAGAATAAAGACATTGAAAACACTCGCACGTAGAGTCGTGCTCATCTTCCACAGTCTGGGTATCCATCATCGCCACATATCCATATGATGATGCCTCCATATAGTCTTCCACTATAGGACTTGCATCATCAACTCAAAATATTCGACGTTGAGGAGTGAGCACACATCACGGTTCAGTGAGTAAACAAAATAATGCGCAAACATATGCATGAAGTCATATCATTATCTTTGGTTTAGTTTAAGTTTGCAACTGTACTATAGAAAGGATTGGTGACCACCACACCTCTATACACGAGTGTGTAAAGTGCTAAAGTGTCTAGATCACACACTGCCAATACTTTTCCTGATGCCCTACCCATACCAACACATATGCCCTTACTAGCGAGGGCTTGCAAACTAGGCTCGTAACTAGCCAATCCTAGATTTCATCCATGTGTATCCAAGGCCTTATCCCAACATCCCTCAATACATCCATAAAGATACAGCTAGGGTTCCTCGACAGAGTCGAAAACCACATGATCCGCAAACACTCCCCCTGATGCCCTACGACGTATTAGTTTTGCTAAGGTAACAGCAATATGACGATGTCAATGTGATGCATGGTTTAGGGATCACACATCCCTCCCCACATAGCACACTAACCACACTTACAAACACATGCCTATTCCTATCATCATCAACAATAGAGTAAAATAATAAATTAAATATGCATGAATAGGAATAGCAGTAATATTGGATGACATGTAAGATGCATATTACAATCACACAAGCATGGCATCAATCATAGCATTGGACAAATAAAGTAAAGTGTAAGACCCGCACTCTATTAACCCGGTCTAACCGTGTCGTGACAGGTCTTTCTATCATGGCCGTATCGAGCGGACTTAGTGCGTGAAGAAACTACAAGGATAGGTATGTAAATTGACCCAAAATCAGTCAATTTTGAGTGTGTGGTCACATACCTGAGCTGGTATAGTCGACCACACCTTAAGGAAAGTAAGAACACTCAAAATCCAACGTGTGGTCACATATTTGGGACATGTGGTCAATGGATTCTATGATCAATGGATTCTACGACCATACGTGCAACCGCACGATGTTGAAATCGACTCCTAGTTTTTGAAAACTTACCTAAACTAAGGGATCTCTTTCCTAGTTAAGGGAGAACTCCATATGGAGGTTTTTTTTCTATACAAAGGATGTCCCTTAGATTTTCTCACTCTTTTAGAACCCAAATTGAAACTCTAAACCTAAGAGATAAAGAGAGAGAGGAAGAAAAGGAGAAAGAGATCTTAAGAGGCAAGTTGAGAGGAAGAAAGATTCTAGCTTGCTACAGAAGGCCAAGGTAAGGAACCAACTCTGTAGAAGTAGATCACATAGTATAGGGTTTTTTCCATTGTAAATTAGATGTGGAATTGATGTGGGATCTCAACCATGTGACCCCATGAACAAAAACTCAAAGGAGATCCATGGAAAATAGGTTAGGGTGGATAACTTTGCAAATATTATGAATTAAAGGCTGTAGATCGATCATGGGAGGAACCTTATTGATAAACCAAGGAATTGACTCATGAAGGAATTGGATTGAGGATAAAAATTGACCAAACTTCATATGGTCGCAGCCTATGGTTGACCATAGAGTGACCAGAGGTCGACCATACACTCTTGGGATGATTCTAGAGAAGGTGTGGTCGAATGATATGCGACCATACATATCGACCACACACCCTGTGGTCGCAAACACTAAGACCACAGGTTCAACCACACCGGCGACCACACAGTTTCAGGGAGCCTTTTTGAGACCAGATTAGGTTTTTGACTACTATAACTTGGTAAACTTAAACCCTAACTTAAAATCTAATTTTTTTTTAGGTTTTCAAGAAGTTCAAAAGTGATTTCCAAGGATTGGAGAAGATTGAACATCGTTAAAGGTGAGGGAACAAGACCTAAACTAATTGGATTAAAACAAATTATCTTATTTTATTTTTCCAATGTAATGAATGATTCTATGTTTGAATTCTTGTAATGTGCATCTCATATGTCATCCAATATTATTTCCATTTTTGCTCATGCATATTTATTTCTGTTTATTTATAACATTACGATGATGATGCTAGGAATAGGCATGTGATTGTGTGTGTGGTTAGTATGTTGGACGCTAGTGGAGCATCAGGGGGAGGATGTGGCACTATGGTCTCTGGCCTGGTTACTAGACTCTAGCCCTATCTTTACTCAAGTCTTGCCCACTGACATCGACGTATTGCCATTACCTTAGTGGAACTATTATGTCGTAAGGCATCAGGAGAGGTGGTCTCAAACCGTGTGGTTTCTGACTCTACTGGGGGGCCTTAGCTCTATCTCTATGAACGTATTGAGGGATGATGGGGTGAGGCCTTGGATACATTTGGATGGCATTAGGATTGGTTAGTTGCAAGCCTAGTTTGTAAGCTCTGGCCAGAAAGGGCTTGCGTATTGGTATGGGTAGGGCATCAGGGGAAGTATTGACAGTATGTGATCCGAACACTTTAGCTCTATTTCTATTTCATGGTGGGGGTGGATGTGTGACGACAATGGCGTTTGATCCATTGGGTGGATTTACACACACGTGTATAGAGGTGTGGTGGCCGCCAATCCTTTCTATAACACAGTTGCGAACTTAAAACCAGACCAAAGATATGAATTGAATGCATGTATATGTTTGCGCATTATTTTGTTTGCTCACTGAGTTGTGAAGTGTGCTTACCCTTTCGATGTCAAATATTTTTAGTTGTTGATTCAGGTATTGTGGAAGATTGTATGAATGCGTCGACATATCGATACATGGCAGCTATGGACGTAGAAGTTATGGAGAAAGTGCATGATCCATTGTGCGAGTATAATCAATATGTTTTTTATTAGTTTAGCTATTTTGACTATTAAAACATGTAACTGATTAATTTATGTTATGTCATGAGTTTAGTTGGAGATAAATAGATTTACTTATTTATTTATCATTGTTAAACCTCAGTTCGTTATTAATAAAGACTTTTGTTATTTATTTATTTACTCTGATTATTATTATTATTATGGAATGTGTTTAGTTTAACCGGGTGGGCACGACCTATATGAGATCTTAGTTTGAACCATTGGTTCTCATGATGGTTCATCACACCACTAGTTAGTCCAGAATTGGGATGTGACAGCTTAATATCAGAGCTCTCAGGCTCTATCCATTAAACCAAAAATACTTCCACAAGAGTCAGGAATTGAGTTAAGTTAAATTTAAAAGCTTTAATACAAACACATTATAAGCACCTGTGTTGTTTGAGACATAAATTAAGAAAGAAAAATAATGCACATATGTAAATAAGAAATAATATGCATATATCTATATATAAATCCGAAGTTAAAATAACAAGATGTACATCTAGAATCAGAGTACAGTCCACAGTCTGGATAGTTATTTTACAATAGAAATGGAAGGAAAATATAACATATCATGGCACCGGAGGAGGAGGAGTCTCTCGGTCTCAATCACGGTCCTCAGCGTACACCCTCGTGAGCCAGGCTACCTGTGTCTGGGTTGCCCGGAGATTCTTAGTAAGACCCCTCACTCACCCATCAGTCGCACACTGAGCGTCTAGGATCTTTCCTAATCGTTGATTTGTTGCACGCTGAGGGTCATGAATCCCACGCAGTAGTGCCATCATGTCATCTGGTGGTGGGTGCGAAGGACCAGCTGAGTGATAGGTTAGAAAAGGGCAGCTCTGGTAAAATGTTGTGGTGATGGAGGAGGGATGGCATCTACATCTATGTATATCTGATCATCATCCTCATCATCGTCACTTTCTGATACCTCTGCTGCTGCAGCTGCCTCCACCTTTACATCTACAACCTCCACCTGAGTAAAAGGACACATGTTTTTCTCCTCATCACTAACTTACACATCTCACATCCCCATCTTGCAGATGGCCTCCCAACCGAGGTCTGCTGAAAAGGTGTACTCGTAGATCCTCTCATACACCAAGTCCACCCGCAGACGAGAGAGTAGGGTAGTGATCAAGCACCCATAAGGTAGGTTACCCTTCAGGCCAGGCGTCGTGGCTCTGTGCATAGTCCAAATGATGATATATGGAAGACAAACAAGTTGTATGGTGTAGATACAGTAGAGAAGATACTGGGTCAGCTGTGAAACCATCTCATAGTGACTACTTTATGGAATCAGATTGTGCTGGATGATTTTATAGTATACCCATGGTTCAGGACAGAGGTTAATTGCCTTCATCTACTAGCAGTAGTCCCGAAGAAGCTGACTGCACACCTCTGCACACATCCTCTCTGATAAGAATTGGGGCTCTTTTGGTGAAAATATACTAATGGACCGTCGTTATAAATGCCTGGGAGGTCAGCCAATTCCTGACAGTTAAATGAAATGAATACCACTTTCACCAAACTGGTGATCCGAAGCTCTCTACCTCTATCCATGTCCTTTGGATCACCATCCAACTGTAAATTGTAGTAAAATTTCTTCACTAACTCTGAATGGGTGCAACCCTCGTATAAGATCACCGAAAGCCAGCCCATATCACCAAATGCCCTCTCCACATCAAATAGGGCTAAGCTGGCTAAGTTGACACACCCCTTCTACCTTTTTTTGATGATACCATGGATACTGTATCTCAGCTTTGATGGACCTGAAGCGACGGGGGTCAAGGACTCTAGGAACCTTGGTACGAACCATGTCACGTGTAAGGAGCATAAACCAAGAAGCAAGTTGTCAGTTATAGAGGAATTCAAATTTTTGGCATTATAATAGCGTAAAGTGAGCAAAAAGCTTCACTTTTCACCCAAACATTTGGGCAGGAGGACTTAAGTAAATCACAAATCATCTTACAACGTTCAATCAACAAGGAATTGTCACCAATCAAAATGAATTTGGAGAAATTTCAGAATTGGCAAAAATTCCCAAAAATTTAGGTCAAAAATTGAAATTTCAAGCTTTTGGCCAAACCAACTGATGAAACCCAAATTTTCTTGAGGGTTTTCGTTCGTTGGGTGCCCAATAGGAAGGTTCACCAATAAAAATCAAATTTTTATGGTTAAATAAAATTTAAATTGGTAAAGATCAAAATATGCAACCTAGAATGAAATGACAAGGAAAACAATGGGAATGAAGAACGTACTGATGGAGAATCTGGTGGTTGATCTCAAAAATTTGCTCAAGGTAAGTGGTCGGTATTGTAGCAACTCAGTCGAGATGAGTTGAGTCAAAGCCAGAAGAGACAAAAGGAGAATGGGAACAAATGGCTCAAAATCAGGTTTAAAACCCTGAGTTAGGGTCGTGCTGTTGTAAAATTCGACCAGAAGGACGACCACACCTGCGACTATAAGATTCACCACAGGCTCTTAGTGAGTTGCCAAGGTTCGTGTGGTCGCAACCCTGTGGTCACATATAGGGCGACCACACTTATCGACCACACGATTGGAAATACACTGCATTATTTGAATGACCATGAAATTTTGAAATTTGCTTCACTTATTGTGAGACTAACATGAGACCATCATATAGTGTACCTGTCTCACATATTTTTTTTTTTGACTTTTCAGACATCACCATAGTTGCTAGTAGGAAATGGCTGGGTGTAGAGGAACCCGAAGAAGACGTAACCCAAGCCCACCTCCACCACCACCTGTGGAGGTGAATGCCAATGAAAAGCCTGAGGAACAGGAGGAAAATCTTGAGAACCAGAATGTAGCACCACTAGGAGGCAACAATCAAGCCAATTTGCCTGTACTTCCAATGGACTTGGCCACGGTTGTCATGAACTTAGCACAACAAGTGCAACAGTTACATCAAATGCAAGTGAATATGCAAGCTACTATAGGAATTGCTTCCCCAGCTGCAAATGCAATACCCATACCTACAGGGTAAGCCAACACCTTGCCCAAGGGTAGTAATACTATGCCCCAAGCCTTGATTATGAACAATACAGCACCTCAAGTACCTCAAACCCCAATGGTACACGCTCAAGTGCAGAACCTTGAAGCACCACAAGGAGGATATAACTAGGGTAATTATCAGTACCAGCTGTCCGTGTATGGAGTTTATGCACAGAATCAACTGGTCCACTCTAGGGTGATTGAGCATTTTCTGAAGATGAAATCGAAGGAGTTCACTGGCAAGCCATCGGATCCTTTGTGGCCAGTTCATTAGATCGATGAGAGAGAAATTTTTTTTATGATGATGACCATAAATGAAGAAGAAAAAATGTTATGTACCACCTTTATGCTAAAGGGTAATGCACATCATTGGTGGAAGTCTATACGAGGTTATTTACTGACCAAGCACACCCAACTGACCTAGGCTATCTTCAAAGAAGCTTTCTTCGAGAAGTATTTTCTCAGGAGTTTCAGAGATATGATGGAGAAAGAATTTTAGAGTCTGTATCAGGGACAAATGACTGTCAACACTTACCAACAGTGTTATGAAGAGTTATTCTTCTTTGCTCCCTCTAGCATGCAAAAAGAAGATACCAAAACCTGAAGGCTCGTTATGGGACTTAGGGGTAGTATTAGAAAGCATGTGCTAGGGCTGGAAAAGAAGATATATAATGAAGCTGTACAGATTGCCCGAGTTCTGGAGTCGAGCCAAAAGGAGAGCTATTTTGCTCAGAACAAGGGTATTAAGAGGCCTAATGGGAATTCATACAATGGAGGGAATCCAAAAACCTTCAAACCCTTTTGTACCCAAGGCTTTAATGCTGCAGCTAAGACTACCAGTTGACTCCACCCCCACAAAAGCAAGGAAATGCTGGAGTAAAATACTACAACTGTGATCAAGTAGGGCATTATTTAAGGGACTGCCCTAAACCAAAGAAACAACTGTAGCAAGGAAAGGTTTATGCGGTGACTGCTGAAGACGCTACTGCATCACCTGATGTGGTAACAGGTATGACCCGACCTTTTGTTTTATAATACCTTGTGTGAGAATATAGATTAATTTTAGAGGAAAAAATCACAGGTATCGTACCTATAGATGGCATACCTGCCAGAGTACTCTTCAACTCTAAAGCCACCCACTCTTTTATATTTGTATCATTTGGGAAGAAACTAAGTCTACCCCTCAGACCTTTAGACTATAAACTGTTAGTACAATCACCTATTGGATTAGAAGTAGAGCTAGACAAAGGTTATGGACCATGTCCAGTTCTTATTGGTGAGAAAACTATGGATGCAACCTTAATTCAACTGGAGATGGCAGACTTTGACGTCATCTTAGGAATGGATTGGTTAGCCATGCACTCCGTAAATCTATTGAGTGTAAAAATGAAATTGATATTTAAGGGCTAGGGCGATGAACAACTCAGCTTTGTAGGAATCAAACTCCCTCATAAATGGAAACTCATTCTCTCTATACTAAAGGCTAAGAGATGCCTTGAGAAGGGTGGAGTTGGATACCTTGTATCTATAGTAGACCTCACCAAAGAGGAACCACGAATGGAAGATATAGAAGCTGTATGGGAATTTCCAGACATATTTCCTAAGGATTTACCTGGTTTGCCACCTGATAGAGCGATAGAGTTCATTATCGACCTACTGCCAGGGTCAGCACCTGTATCCAAAGCACTATACCAAATGGCTCCAATTGAATTGAAGGAATTGAAGGTTCAACTGCAAGAGCTATTGGACAAGGGATTTATCCGACCGAACATATCATCTTGGGGAGCGCTAGTGTTATTCGTCAAGAAGAAGGATGGTAGTGTCAGACTATGTATAGACTATCGATCATTAAATAAGCTCACGATCAAGAATCAATATCCCCTACCTCAAATCGATGATTCATTTAATCAGCTACAAAGAGCGAAGGTGTTTTTCAAAATCAATCTCCGATCAGAGTATCACCAGTTAAAGATCAAGGACGATGACATTCCAAAGACAACATTTAGAACCAAACACGGACATTATGAGTTTTTGGTGATGTCGTTTGGATTAACAAACGCACATGCATCTTTTATGAAACTCATGAATCGAGTGTTTCACGACATGTTGGACACTTCGATTATCATTTTTATAGATGACATATTGATATATTCGAAGGATGAAGTAACTCATGCAATAGATCTTAGAGCAGCCTTACAAAGATTAAGAAAAGAAAAATTTTATGCCAAATTCAAGAAATATGAGTTCTGGATGAAGGAAGTGTAATTCTTAGGTCGTATAGTATCCTCAGAAGGAATCAAATTAGATTCTAGCAAGATTGAAGCTATTATAAGATGAAAAGCACCTAAGCGTGTTGCAGAAATCAGAAGTTTCTTGGGTTTAGCTTGGTATTATCGATGGTTCGTGGAAGACTACTCCAGAATTATCGTACCTCCCACCAGTTTGACTAATAATGGAGAAAAGTTTATTTGGACCGACAAGTGTGAAGAGTGTTTTTAAACATTGAAGGCAAGGTTGATATCGGCTCCCATCTTGACCATTCTAGTACCAGGACAGTCATTTACCTTGTACATCGATGCTTCTAGGTTGGGTTTGGGATGTGTTCTCATGCAAGGAAAGTAAATAATTGCATATGCTTTGAGCCAACAGAAGGCACATGAGAAGAATTATCTTACTCATGACTTAGAGTTAGCAGCGGTGGTACATGCCGTCAAGATATGGAGACACTAACTGTATGGAGAAAAGTTTCAAATTAAGTTGGATCATAAGAGTCTCACTTACCTCTTTAACCAGAAGGAGTTGAACATGAGATAGAGGAGATGGCTGGAATTGCTCAAGGATTAAGATTGCGATATCTAATATCATCCAGGGAATGCTAATATAGTTGCTGATGTACTAAGCCAAAAAGCAATGACAAAGTCAGAAGATGAAGCTAACACAAATGCTACCATGTGTGTCGTAGCAAGAGTATGCAGTTCATTGTCGATAAACCAAGAGGTTTAATAGACCTAGGGTTGATACATGAGTTTTCAAATATGTTCACTACATTGAAGATTGTTTCTGATCTAATAGACGAAGTGAAAATGACGATCCAATCAGACCCCTACCTACTGACAGCACAGGAGGATCTAGAAAAGGGGAGAACCACTCCTGATTTCACTCTGGATTTCGAAAGGGTATTGAAGTACAAAAGAAGGGTGTGCGTGCCTAAAAGTGAAAAGTTAGATATCAGGAACAGACTAATGAGAGAAGCCCACTCCACATCATATTCAGTACATCGTGATAGTACGAAGCTGTACCATGATTTAAAGAAACTATATTGGTAGAGAGGAATGAAAATGGATGTAGCTTGATACGTGTCTCAATGCCTAAATTGTCAACCAGTAAAGGTAAAAAGACAAATACCAGCAGGCTTATTGCAACCACTATTGAAACTAGTCTGGAAATGGGACTGTATTATTATGGACTTCGTCACTAGGTTATCGTTGACTCCCAGATCGAAAGATGCGATCTGGATAATTATGGATCGACTTACCATGACAGCTCGTTTCATTGCTATACAACCTCAGTATACCCTGGAGCGGCTAGCTAAGTTGTATGTGGATAATATTATCATATTACATGGAGTACCTAAAAGCATCGTGTCTGACAGAGACCCACACTTTACCTCAAAGTTTTGGGAAGAACATCGTTAAAAGGTGAAGAAACAAGACCTAAACTAATTAGATAATAATAAACTATTTTATTTTATTTGTCCAATGTAATGAATGATTCTATGTTTGAATGCTTATAATGTGCATCTTACATGTCATCTAATATTATTGCTATTTCTACTCATGCATATTTATTTATGTCTATTTATAACATGATGATGATGATGCTAGGAATAGGCATGTGATTATGTGTGTGGTTAATGTGTTGGATGCGAGTGGAGCATCAGAGGGAGGATGTGGCACTGTGGTCTCTTTCCTGATCACCAAACTCTAGCCCTATCTCTACTCAAGTGTTGCCCACTAACATCATCGTATCGTCATTACCTTAGCGGAACTATTACGTCGTAGGGCATCAGGGGAGGTAGTCTCGAACCGTGTGGTCTCTAACTTTGCCAGGGGGGCCTTAGCTCTATCTCTATGGACATATTGAGGGATGCTGGCATAAGGCCTTGGATACATTTGGATGGCATTAGGATTGGTTAGTTGCAAAGCCAGTTTGTAAGCCCTCGCCAGCATGGGCTTACGTGTTGGTATGGGTAAGACATTAGGGGAAATATTGGCAGTGTGTGATCTGAACACTTTAGCTCTATCTCTATTCCATGATGGGGTGGATGTGGGACGAAAATGGTATTTGATCCATTGGGTGGATTCACACACCTGTGTATAGAGATGCAGTCGTCCCTAATCCTTTCTATAGCACAGTTGTAAACTTAAAACCAGACCAAAGATATGAATTGAATGTATGCATATGTTTGCATATTGTTTTGTTTGCTCACTGAGCCATGATGTGTGCTCACCCTTTCGACATCGAATATTTTTAGTGATTTATTAGGTCCAACTATGGAAAATTGTAAGAATGCATCGACGTATGGACACTTGACAACTATGGCTGTAGAAGTTATGGAGGAAGCACATGATCCATCATGCGAGTGCAACTAATGTATTTTTTATTAGTTTAGCTATTTTGATTATTAAAACATGTAACTAATTAATTTATGTTATGTCATTAATTTACTTGGAGATAATTGAATTTACTTATTTTTTTATCATTGTTAGACCTCAGTTCGTTATTAATAAAGACTTTTGTTATTTATTTATTTACTCTGATTATTATTATTGTGGAATGCGTTTCGTTTAACCAGGTGGACACAGCCTATAAGACATCCTAGTTTGAACCATTGGTTCTCATGATGCTTTATCATACCATTGGTTAATCCAGAATTGGGGTGTGACACAAAGAGTGGCTTGTTATTATCTTGTTAGTTTAGGTCTTATTTCCTCACATATGATTGTAGTATTAATTCTCTTCCAAGCTTTGGAAATTAACTTGTACTTGTAAACAACCTAAAAAATTGATGAATTTAGATTAGGGATCAATGGTATTAGGTTACAATAGTCTAAAATCTAGTACGACCTCAAAATAGGCTTTCTGCAACTGAGTGGTCGATGCAGTGGTCGTAGTTATATGTTGACTATACATTGTGTGGTCGACTATGTGGTCGCACATCATGCGTCTACTGATGCGACTACATAACCCTGGGTTACTTCTTGAGAGCCTGTGGTCGACTTACTAGTCACTCTGTGGTCGACCAATGATGCCACCACATAATTCACTGGTTGTGTTTGTGGGTCTTTCTCAGTCTAACCTTTGGTTCATTATTAGAACACTTAGGGTCTTTCTATGGCCTTTATACCTTGTTGATTTCGACTTACAAGTATTCCCTAACCTAATTTCACAATCTCCTTTGAATTAATTGAAAAATCTCATGATCTTAGCCCCCAAGTTTGAGTTCCATTTACCAACATGATGATGGTGAATCTAACCCAACTATTCCTATCATCTACAGAGGTGAGTCTCTTACCTTAGGTTCCTTGCTATAGAGGAAGGGAACCAAAAGTACTTCTGCAATTCTTCTTCTCCAAGCCTCCTTCTCCTTCTTCTTCTCTCTCTCATTCTCTTTCTCTCTTAGTTGTAGGGTTTAGAATTAATCTCTGTCAGTACCCAGTTTTGCCCTGTAGGTCATCCCTGTAGGTTTTCTCTCTCTCGTTACATCATCATGCGTGATGGGGGAGGGGTAATTTTGTCATTTTAGGTTTAATAGCAATAAAATTTTAGAAAATAAATTAATAAATAAAGAGAAAAAAAGAAAAAAATTGGTTATATATATATATATATATATATATATATATATATATATATATATATATATATATTCGGTGAGAGAAAAAGAGAAGAAGAGAAAAGAGAAACACCATCACTCGGCATCTTACACCCAAAGCCCAACACAACCATTAACCCAAAGCCCAACATCACACCTACCTACTCATATTCATGCTGCCACAAACACCTTGAGCCACCCACTATCACACCAACCTTTTCCCTTAATCGACAACTCACAAATACTCTCCATCCTTCATTAATGGCCTATTACACCACTTAATAGGAGGACTCCATCAAATTTAGCAAGGTTGTTGGCTGCCGATCCACAAGGAAAAGAGATAAAAAGGGGAGAAGATAGAGCGGTGAAGGGAGGCTACTGGAGATTGGGAATCAAGAGAGAGAAAACAAAAAGGGAGGTTTTCGATTCTACTGTTAGAGGGTTGAGAGAGGATTCGGGACTGAGGTATTCGGTGGGGCTTTGGGTGTTGGCCAGGGGAAAGTTCAAGAGGCTGAGAAGATTAGAAGAAGAAGGAGAAAATAGATGGAAGAAGAGAGAAGGGTTACTGCGGAAAGGCTGGAAAAAAAATAGAGAAATACAGAGAGAATGGATGTTGCTACGGTTGGGGAAGAAGGAAGAATCGGTTGCAAGAACAAAATCAGAAGAAGAAATAACAGAAGAAAAGATGGATTGCAGAGAGGAGAAGTTGCTGAAGAGAAAGAAGAAATTGAAAGAATGAGATGAAGAATCTATGAAGGTAATAGCCGTCCCCTACCTTTCTAATTTCTCACATCTGCCCATCGCTCTCTCTCTCTCTCTCTCTCTCTCTGAAGCTAAATCTGAACTGTTAGGGTCTCGGCTTTTGAGTTTCAATATGGACTGCCTTTGGTTCAAGGGGATGGTTGCAATGTTGGCGGCAGTGAGCAAAGGGTGCTAGCTGTAGTATGTGGAAGAGAGTGGTAAGATAGAGAAATAGAGAGAGTGGATGTTTTTGTGGTTAGAGGTGAAGGAGAATTTAATAGGGAGGTTTTCTAGAAGAAAGGAGTGGGATATGTTCTTGAAGTTGGGTCTGTTCTCGACAATGAAAAGGGCAATGATGGTATTGGGAGTGTTGTTGGTGGCAAAACATCTTTCCGTAGGAATTTTTCTCTGTATGTTGTTCTATTGGATGCCTTTGGTCATACTATGAACAAAGAAATGGAGGTGGTTGCTTTACTTTTATATGCTGACTATGGGATGCATGTCGAAAAGCCTAGAGATTCAGAAGCTCCCCCTTTGACAAGCTATGATGAAATTGAGTACGCCTCTTATGACAGACCAAGTAAATTACTGCATGGTAGTGCATCCTTTAAACTCATGATATCTCATGTTACCGAAGCTTGTTGCATCATTCATTTGTGTTCATATGCTATGCTGTCCAACAAAGATAGAATGTTCCGAGTGTTAAAATTGGTTGATGATTATTGATTTGCTGATGGAGCATCAATTTCAGTCGTGGCTATACAAGTTCTTGTCGGTTTAATTGATCCAAGCTTTATTATTCAGGGAGCTGGATTCAGAGCGAGGACGCAGAGACTTCTGTGAATCAATTGGGTATTCTCCTTCCTTTATTTTTAGTTGATCTCTATTGTTGCATTGAAATTTGTTTTCATATTTGATAGTCTTCTTGTGATATGATGTTTCGGGGACTCCAACGAGTCCAACCCTGCATGGGATCCAAGATCCCGTGTCAACCTTTGTGGGCCCAATTAGCTTGAAGCCCACCTCATCCCTAAGATTAGATCCTTGAGCGCTATGGGATAATCGTTGTACAAAGTGTATTAATGAAAATGTACGATTGAGAAGATGTATGCATAGTATTGGTGGTCCGATGGGTGGGCGACCTGAATACCCCAGAAATGGGATGTGAGTGAAGTTTAGTGAACCCTGTGTGTGGGGAGCTAAGGCATTTGGCCTTTCCTGAGGGTTGACCACGCGTGTCCATGGCTCGTCAATCCATGGGAACTACGTTTGACCTGATTCTCGAGAGACAGAGGTCTCGACAGATACGTAAGCTGCGGGGGAGTTTGTTCACTCCACTCTTGGTCAAATTGAGGTAAGATCCATGTGTTATGGGATTACCTCATCGAGGGGACTGCCTTGTGATAGGAAGTACCTCAACATTGAGATGGGTCCCACTGTTGTGGGGACATCTCTCGTTCTTGGGATACGTTTCAATATTTTGAAAGTGTCCCTTCTCTTGCACACACCTGGTACGTACACACCCGCCCGAACTACGTTTGGCCTGATTTCAGCCACGCAGGGATACGTAGGCAGTCTGGGATTTTTCTATACCTTGGTCATACCTTTATTATTGTTTTTATTGTTCTATCATTTTTTTTGTTCATTTCATTCATTTCTATTTGTATATTCGTTCATTTTCCATTTATTCTTTTGTATGTCATTCCTTGTGTAATTAGTTAATCTTTTCTCTTTATTTGTATATTTCATTTTTGTACACACATTGTTACTTGTAGAAATGCACATCCCTTAGTGTTAACGATGTAGCAGAAGTGGACTTGAATGAATCTGCTATAACGGACCATTGCGAAGATTGGGAGAAAAATACGAGTTGGAGATCGAAGTACTCTATCAGAGAGTGCGGAGGCCTGGAACTTATGCCTTCTTGGCAAAGTCCTAGGCGGATTTGTGAACCTAAAATCGCTCACCGAGAGAATGCAAGCAGTCTGGAAACAAGCAGGCATGAAAGGAGGAGTTCAGATCATGGCCATGGGAGGCGCTTATCCTAATTTTTGGTCTAATTCTTCTTCTGATGATCGACTCAACCTCTGATCAAAAAGATATACCTTGGTTATATTTCATCTCTTGGATTCGCTTGTGCATATTGTAGTTTATGTAGATAGCCCCAAAGTATACATAAACTTTAAGAAATGATAGGATTTAAGGAGACCGGTTAATGATCGGGCGAGTAGGGTGCCTAACACCTTCCCAACTCATAATTTGGTGCTTACCCGCCTTTGGTGCGATGAGATAGCCATTCCATTGCATGAGTCATTAGAGTCCCTTCAAAGAGAGACAACATTTATAGGTCCCAGACCTTATCTAGGTGGCGACTCTAGTCTTCTTACCCTCCACTGACATGAGTGGATGGGATCTGAAGGTGAGAACTTTCCAGATCCCAGTTTTAGTCTAATGAGGTTAGACAACTTTAACTACATGTAAATTCAAATTTAAAAATGAGGATAACAGATTTTCAAATTATTTCCCTAGTCCTCACAATCCCAAAAGAGTGAAAGAGGCTAAGGGACGTCCTTTATATAGAGAAAAAACCTCCATATAGAGTCTTCTCTTAACTAGGAAAGAGATTGCCTTAATTTTAAGAAGTTTTCAAATCACGGAGTCAAATATGAGTTTATGTGGTCGACTTTGTGGTCGAAGAACCCATCGACCACACAAAGCAGAGTGTGTAATCACACAAAAAATATCGACTATCCTCACCTTTTGATTCGGCCACATAACATATGCTAGTCGACCATACAATGAAAAATAGCTGTTTTTGGATTGTTTCACTTACCTAGACTTGTGGTTCCTTCATACGGTCAATCCAATTAGTTCACCCGACCAGGTAATGATAGGAAGGCCTGGCACAACATGGTTACCCGGTTAGTGGAGTACAGGTCTTACAACTCCCCCCTTAAATAAATTTTGTCCTTGAAATTTGTACATACCTTCCAAGTTGAATAAGTGAAGATATTACTTTCGCATAGAGTTCTCTTCTTCCCACGTTATCTCTTCCATATCCTGACTCCGCCAAGTAACCTTAACATAATAAATGTCACGGTTGCGAAGATGCTGAACATTCTGACTAGTTATCTCAAATGGTACTAGTTTGAACGTTAGGTCCTCAGTCAAATCCGATGGATCCGTCGTCAAAAAGTATGTTGGATCTCTGATGTACATCTTCAGTAGTGAAATATGGAATACATCATGTACACCAAACATAGATGGTAGTAGTGCAAGCTGATACGTCACTTTTTCACGTCTTTCCAAGACTTCGTATGGTCTAATATATCTGGGACACAGCTTACCCTTCTTACCGAACCACTTCCAACCACGTATAGGAGATATCTTCAATAACACTTTGTCTCCCATAGTGAACTTAAGGTCTCGGTATCAATTATTCGCATACTGTTTCTGATGATTCTGAGATGTCTTAACCCTTTCTTTGATTATGTCGAATACTCGACAAGTTTCTTCGATAAACTTCAATCCTATGATTCTTCTTTCTCCAACTTCATTCTAGAACAGAGGAGTGCGGCACTTCCTACCATACAATGCTTCATATGGTAATATCTTATATAGTAGCCTGGTAGCTATTGTTATAAGCGAACTTAATTAATGACAATTTTTCATCCCAAGCCCCTTTAAAGTCAATAATACAAGCACGAAGCATATCTTCTAGGTTTTGAATGGTTCACTCCGATTGCCCATCAGTTTGAGGGTGAAATGCGGTACTGAACTTCAACGTTGTTCCCATAGCCTTTTGTAATCATTTTCAAAACTTTGAAGTAAAGTGTGGATCTCAGTCCGATATAATACTCTTAGGTATACCATGTAATTTGACAATATTATCTATGTACAGCTTGGCTAGCCACTCCAAGGTATACTGAGGTCGTATAGCAATGAAACGAGCTGTCTTTGTCAGACGATCAACAATCACCCAAACTACGTCAATGGACCTTGGGGTCAGTGGTAATCTAGTGACAAAGTCCATAGTGATATAGTCCCACTTCCATGCTGGCTCCAATAAGGGTTGTAGTAAGCCTGCGGGTCTTTGTCTTTCAGACTTTACTTGCTGACAATTCAAAAACTAAAATACGTAATTTGCCACGTCTACTTTCATTCTTCGCTGCCAATATAATTTCTTCAGATCATGGTATATTTTCGTACTTTCAGGATGTACCGAATAAGGAGCGGAATGTGCCTCTGTCATTATCCTACCTCTGAGGTATGAGTCTTCACTTTCAGGTATACACAACCTTCCCCTGTATCTTAGTACCCCTTCCGTATCTAGGGTAAAATCAGGATTTAGCTTGACCTTTTTCAAATCTTCTTATATAGTCCTCAGGTAAGGATCCTATAGGATTGCTGTTTTCACCTCCTTTGTCAGGTCTGGTAGAATCCTCAATGTGGCAAACTGGAGTGTGAACTTATGGACAAGACCTTGCTCTGTTGGGCCATTAGGAGCTTTAATTTGGTATTGCTCTTCATCCCAATCAAACATTGTGGTTGTAAGGCTTAATGCAGCATTAGTGCTAGGTCCTTCACCCGGCTTCAATGCCCCCTTTCTGCTCAATGCATCCTCCACTATGTTAGCCTTTTCGGGATGATATTGAATATCACAGTTATAATTATTCAACAACTCTAACCATCTTCTCTGTTTCATGTTCAACTCCTTCTGGTTAAAGAGATGAGTAAGACTCTTATGATCTGACTTAATCTAGAATTTTTTTTCCATACAAGTAATGTCTCCAAGTTTTAATTGCATGAATTACTACTGCTAGTTCCAAATCATGGATAGGATAGTTTTTCTCATACTTCTTTAATTTTCTTATGGCATAAGCAATTACTTGTTTACCGTGTATCAGCAAGCACCCTAGATCCAATTTAAAGGCATTGGTATACAGGGTAAATGGCTACCTTGGTACTAGAATGGTAAAGATTGGTGCCAATATCAACTTCGACTTCAAGGTCTATAAGCACTTCTCACATTGATCAGGCCAAATGAAATTTTGCCTTTTTCTGGTCAGCTTGGTGAGAGGTACGGTTATTCTAGAGTAATCTGTCACGAATCATCTGTAATAACCGGCTAACACTAAGAAACTTGTAATCTTGGCAATATTCTTAAGCGCTTTCCACTTTACAAATGCTTCTATTTTTCCAAGGTCCACTTTAATTCCTTTTGAAGACACTACTTGACCTAAAAACTACACTTCGTTCAAGCAGAACTCATATTTCTTGAATTTGGCACAAAGCTTCTCCCTTCTCAACCATTGTAAGGTTGCTATAAGATCCATCGCATGAGTCATTTTATCCTTGGAATAGATCAATATGTTATCTATAAAAACTATGATCGAAGTGTCCAACATGTCGTGGGACACCCGATTCATGAGTTCCATAAAAGATGCTGGTACATTGGTTAGTTCGAAGGACATGACCAGAAACTCATAGTGTCCATATCTGGTTCTAAATGCCATTTTTAGACTATCACCATCCTTAATTGATATCCAGATCGTAGATCAATTTTGAAAAACACCTTCACACCTTGCAACTAGTTGAATAAGTCATCAATACGAGATAATGGGTATCGATTCTTGATCGTTAACTTGTTTAATTCTCGGTAGTCTTATACACAGTCGAACACTATCGTCTTTCTTCTTCACTAACAATACAAGTGCTCCCCATGGTGATATACTTGATCGGATAAAACCTTTGTCTAATAACACTTACAATTAAACATTTAATTCCTTCAGTTCAGTTGCAGCCATTCGATATGGTACCTTAGACACAGGTGCGGATCGGGTAAAAGGCCTATAAAGAACTTCGTCGCCCGGTCAGGTGGTAACCCTGGTAATCTTCAGGAAATACATTCAAAAATTCATGCGCAACCTTGATATCTTCCATTCATGACACTTCTTTGGTAAGGTCCACTACAAATACAAGGTATCCAACTTCATCCTTTTCGGGACATCTCTTTGCCTTCAGTGCAGAGAGGATAAGCTTCCTTTTACAAGGAAGTTTGGTTCTCAAAAAGCTGAATTCTGCACCATTCTCGCATTTAAAGGTCATTTTTTTTAGCACACAGTAAATTTATAGAGTGCTGAGATAACCAGTCCATTCTTAAGATGACGTCAAAGTCTACCATCTCAAGTTAAATTAAGGTTGCATCCATAATCTGTCCACCAATGAGGACTGGGCATGGTCCGTAACCTTTGTCTAATTCTGCTTCTAATCCCATAGGTGATCATACTAATAGCTTGAAGTCTACAAGTCTGAGAGGCACATTTAGTTTCTTTCCAAAAGATACAGATATAAAAGAGTGGGTGGCTCTAGAGTCAAAAAGTATCTAGTGGGTATGCCAGCTATAGGTACGATACCTGTGATTTTACCTAAATTTAATTTATATGCTTACACAAGGTATTGTAAAACAAAAAGGTCGGGTCATACTTGTGACCACATTTGGTGATGCGACAGTGTCTCCAGAAATCATAGCAAAAACCTTTCCTTGTTGCAACTGCTTCTTTGGTTTAGGATAGTCCCTTGAATAGTGTCCTATTTGTTCACAGTTGAAGCAATTAACTCCAGCATTCCCTTGCTTTTGTTGAGGTTGAGCCGGCTGGGTAGTCTTGGCTGCAGCATTGAAGCCTTGTGTCTAGAATGGTTTAAAGGTCTTCAAGTTTCCTCTATTGAATGAGTTTTTGTTAGGCCTCTTAATACCCCTGTTTTGAGCAAAATAGCTCTCCTTCTGACTTGACTCTAAAACCTGAGCAATCTGTACTGGTCCATTATAGATCTTCTTTTCCAGTCCCAACATGTGCTCTCGAATACTTCCCCTAAGTCCCATGACGAACCTTCGGATTTTGGTATCCTCTTTTTGCATACTAGTGGGAGCAAAGAAGAATAATTCTTCGTAATGCTTCTGGCAAGCATTTATAGACATCTGACCTTGATACAGACTTAAGAATTCCTTCTCCATCTGATATCTGAAACTTTTGGGAAAATACTTCTCAAAGAAAGCTTCTTTAAAGATAGCCTAAGTTAAGGGGGTGTGCTTGGTCAGAAGAATTAGAAGAACTACTCCTCTTGGATGAAATGATAAAGGAATACCCAGAGACACATATACAAAAGCTTCGTATAGGGATTTACAAAGAAACAATACAATTGATCAAGATGCACAATGAGGGTCGTATCCATACTATTTTGCACTTCTCGACAAATATAATCTCTTTAGCTGTTTTAAGTGGCTATTCTATTCTGGGTAATAAAGAACTTGTCGAATGAAGAAATAATAAAATATTATTTTTAGATATCTCAATTGGTCAAATTCCAAGCAATTGTATGCTTTCGATAAATGCCCGAAAGAGTAATGATTTTGATTTCTATTTCGAGATGAAAGAACTCCCCTTAAATCAAATATTTCAAAAAGTTTCATTGGCTACCCATAGCACAGGAATAAGTGAGGGAATTTCTGAAAAATATTGATCTGACGATGAAATCACAAAAGGGTGGCAAGGGAAAGCAAGAGATTCTCCGAGTGGACTTCCACCAATGATGTGCATCACCTTTCAACATAAAAGTTACATACAATACCTTCTCTTCTTCTGAAATAGTCATCATCATGAAATTCTCCTCCATCTCAACAATTCAGTGGGCAGGCCATAATGGGTCTGAGGGCTTGCCCGTGAACTCCTTCGGTTTCATTTTCAAAAAATACTCTATCAACCTAAAGTGGTCAAGCTGATTTTGTGCATATTACCCATATATAGGTGGTTGATTCTGATAACTTTCTTGGTTGTTCACCCCTTGTTGTACTCTAAAATTCTACACTGGGGTGTGCATCACTAGAATCTGCTATGCTGTGGCACAGTGTTATTTTCTACCACTGCTATGGGCACCATGTTATCAACAACGGGTGCTGGAGGCACAATGCTGCTACCCACCGGTACCTTGCTAGTTTGACCAAGAAGTGTTGGTGTGGTATTTATAGTTGGAGGTACGATTCTCAAGGTAGCCTGCATATTCATCTACGATTGCTGTAAGTCCTGCATTTGTCACACTAAATTCATCACAACAATGGCCAGATCAGGTGATGGTCCTGGCAGGTTAGTTGGAGTGGCCTGACTGTTTCTGCCCTGAGGTGTATTATTCTGGTTCTCATTGTTTCCCGCTTGTTCTTCAAGGTCTTCATTGACATTTCCCATTTCAGGTGGTGGTGGGGTCGGGCCACGGCCTCTGTGACTAGTCCCAAGAGTACGGCGAGCCATCTCAGATTATCAACTGATAAAATGTCTACATAGTCAATAGATGTGAGACGATATACAAAATTGGCAGTTCTTAAGGTTACGCATAGCATCATATTAAAAATCCCAAAACCAATATTTTTCCCAAAGTTTTAAGCATTTACAGTAAAAATTATTTGTATGGTCGACCTTGAGTGCTCGTGCATGGTGTGACCACTCATGCGTCCACACAATCCCTGTAGCAGAGTCTAAGAGCCTGTGGTTGACTGTGTGGTCAACTGTGTGGGTCGTATTAGTCGACCACACAACCAAAAATTTGACTTTTTAAGCCAAAAATCGAGTCTTTTCTCATTTCTCCATTTGTCTTCCATTGAGCTCCAACTCCACTCACCTCTACTAAGTTGCTACAGTGCTTTCACATAATTTTCTCGCTTCCACCATCGAGTAACAACTTCCAAACTCCTTTCGAAAGGTCTTAATCCCTTACTTACCTTTGGATTGTTAAACATAGGTTTTGTCGTCTTTTACTTGTTTTATCAAATTAAATCTTATTTGACGGTAAAAATTTCATTTTTACTACGTAACATTGTAATTGGGCATGCTATGAAGCAAAGCCCTCAACTTGTTTGGGATTTCATCTGTTGGTTTGGAAGGAGTCCCAAAAAATCGAGTTTTGCCCTAGAATTTGGAGTTTTTCTCAAAATTTCAAATTTCTTTGAAATTCCTCGAATTTAGTCAAATTCCTTGATCATGTAGTATTGTTAAGCATGTATGGGTGTGTTTCCCTTGACGTAAGTCCTCTAATCCAAGCAATGGGCGAAAATGAGGCTTTTGGTCAGATTACGCCGTTATAATGTCAAAATTTCTAAAATTTTCTATAACTAACTATTTGTCTTATTGGTTTGTATTTCTTGAAGCAAACATGGTCCGGACCAAGGTTCCTTGGGTTCATGATGCCATTTGCTTCAGGTCAGTTGAAGCCGAGACATAGTACCCTTGGTTTTGGGCCAAGAAAGTAGAAGTTGGCCAGTTTATGGATTTGCCCAGCCTTGCGCTCTTTGATGTCGAAAACACCTTCCATACTATGGGTTGGCTCCCTGTGATACAATACCAGGGGTCTACTCCTCTGGACTTAGTGAAGCAGTTTTACTGTAATTTACAAATTGTGGGTGATCCAGAGGACGTAGATAGAGGTAAGGACCTCAGGATCATGAGTTGGGTGAAAGGCGTTCCTATTTCATTTAACTGTCAACAGTTGGCAAACATTCTAGGCATCTCCAACGATGGTCCATTGGTCTATTGCGCCCCAAAAGAGTGCCAGTTTTTTTCAATGACAATGCACACCAAGATAAGTATCAGAACATACGGAATGATCGTTGAGAAATAAAAGTGAACAATCTATGTCCCAAACCCAGGGTTTATTGCAAGATCATTCAGCACAACTTGGTACCCCAGAGTGGGTACTACCAGATGATCTCTCAACTCACTCAGTATCTATTATATTGTATATGCATCAGGAAGCCTATTTGCCTGCCCTACATCATTATTGGCACTATGTACCAAGCTACGACGATCGACTTGAAGGGCAACCTACCCTAGGGGCATATGACCACTACCATCCTCACTCACCTTCAAGTAAACATGGAGGGTAAGAAGATTTTCGAGGAGACAGTCTCCACGGACCTTGATTGGGAAGCCATCTACAGAATGGAGATGCAAAACGTGCAAGTCATCGATGAAGAATGGAATGCGATGAACCATCCTCCACTTCAAGCTGTAACAGCGGCAGAGGGTGATGACGATCAGATGTTTCTAGATGTAGATGACATCCCCCTCCTTTATCATAGCATACCACTAGAGCTGGCCCTTCTCATACTACCCCCTCAGCTGGTCCTTCGTGCCCTCCACCAGATGATATGATGGCGATCCTTAGAGAGATCCGAGATGTTCAGCTTGTTGTAAATTAGCGGATAGCAGATCTTGCTGATAGTCTCCGAGCGACCCAAGTACAAGTAGCCTGGCTTATGAGGGTGTATGCAAAGGATTATAAAGGGACCAAGAGGCACCTCCTCCTCCTACTCCTCCAGCTCAGTGATAGATCTCATTATTCTCTCCCAGTTATAGATACATTTCTTTTTTTATGTTCATATTTGCAGAGTAACTGCCCGGCTTGTGGGCTGTACTATGACTTTGGATATACATTATCTCACTTTTATTTTTGGGCTTATATACATAGACATATATATATTATGTACATTATGGCCTTGCTTATTTTCTATCTCAAACAACAATGTGTTTATGGGGTGTGTTTTTATTACAACTTTTATTTTTATCCTAACACAGTTCATGGACTCTTGTGGATGTATCCAGGTTTGATTGGCAGAGCGTTAATGCTCTGATACTAAGTTGTCGTACCCCAATTCTAGAGGAACCAGAAATATGATGAACCATCATAAGAACAAATGGTTCAAGCCAAGATCTCATAAAGACCATGCCAATAATCCAAATCAAATATACATTCCATAACATAATCAGAGATAATAAAATAAATACTAAAAGTCTTAATAATAATGAACTGAGGTTTAACATGATAAAAAATTAAATAATCTTGTTATCTCTAAACAAACTCAAAACATAATTAAATAATCTTTTACAAGTGTCCCATAATCAAAATATGAAATAAACTAAGAATAAAAGCATTGGAAATACTCATGCAGAGTCATGCTCGAATTTTACAGTCTGGGTATCCATCGCTGCCACATGTCCATATGACAATGCCTCCATATAGTCTTCCACTGTAGGACATGCATCATCTACTAAAAATATTTGATGTCGAGGAGTGAGCATATATCACTGCTCGGTGTGTAAACAAAATAATGCACAAACATATACATGCAATCATATCATTATCTTTAGTCTAGTTTAAACTGTGTTATAGAAAGGATTGGCAGCCATCGCATCTCTATTCACGAGTATGTGAATCCGCCCAATGGATCAAACACCATTGTCATCCCACATGCACCTACCATGGAATAAAAATAGAGCTAAAGTATCCAGATCACACACTGCCAATACTTCCCTTGATGCCCTACCATACCAGCACATATGCCCCTACTGGTAAGGGCTTGCAAACTGGACTCGCAACTAACCAATCCTACATGTCATCCATGTATATCCAAAGCCTTACCCCTAGCATCGCTCAATATGACCATAGAGATAGAGCTAGGTTTCCTCAATAGAGTTAAAGACCACATGATCTGTGAACACCTCCCCTGATGCCCTATGACATACTAGTTCTGTTAAGGTAAAAGCGATACGATGACGTCAATGTGATGTATGGTTTAGGGATCACACACCCCTCCTTACAAAGCATACAAACCACATTCACAAACACATGCCTATTCTTTTCATCATCAACAATAGAGTAAAACAATAAATTAAATATGCATGAACAAGAATAGCAGTAATATTAGATGACATGTGAGATGCACATTACAATCACACAAGCATGACATCACTTATAGTATTGGACAAATAAAGTAAACAGTGGCTTGTTATTATCTAGTTAGTTTAGGTCTTATTTCCTCACCTTTTATTATAGTATTAATTCTCTTTTAAGCTTTGGAAATTAACTTGTACTTGTAGACAACCTAAACAATTAATGAATTTATATTAGGGCTCAATGGTATTAGGTTACAATAGTCTAAAATCTAGTATGACCTCAAAATAGGCTTTCTACAACTGAGTGGTCGATGTAGTAGTCATAGGTATATGTCGACCATACGTTGTGTGGTCGACTATGTGATCGTGCATCATGCATCCACTGATGATACTACACAACCCTGGGTAACTTCCCAAGAGCCTGTAGTTGACTCACTAGTCACTCAGTGGTCGACCAGTGATGCGACCACACAATTCACTGGTTGTGTTCGTGGGTCTTTCTTAGTCTAACCTTTGGTTAATTATTGAAACACCTTCTAGGGTCTTTCTATGGCCTTCATACCTTGTTAATTTTGACTTACAAGTATTCCCTAACCTTATTCTACAACCTCCTTTGAATTAATTGGAAAATCTCATGATCTTAGCCCCCAAATTTGAGTTCCATTCACCAACATGATGATGGTGAATCTAACCCAATTATTCCTATCATCTACAGAAGTGAGTCTCTTACCTTAGGTTCCTTGCTGTAGAGGAAGGAAATCGATCATCAAGTACTTCTGTAATTCCTCTTCTCCAAGCCTCCTTCTCCTTCTTCTTTTCTCTCTCCTTCTCTTTCTATTTTAGTTTTAGGGTTTAGAATTAATCCCAAAAGAGTGAGAGAGGCTAAGGGACGTCCTTTATATAGAGAGAAAACCTCCATATAGAGTCCTCTCTTAAATAAGAAAGAGATCCCCTTAATTTTGAAAAGTTTCCAAATCACAATGTCAGATATGAGTTTGTGTGGTTGACTCTGTGGTAGTCGAACCCATCGACCACACAAAGCAGAGTGTGTGACCACACAATAAAAATCGAATGTCCTCACCTTCTGATTAAGTGGTCGGCCACACAACATCTCCCAGTCAACCATACAATGAAAAATAGCTATTTTTGGATTGTTTCACTTACCAGACTTGTGGTTCCTTCATACGATTGATAAGGTTAGTTCACCCTAGTCGGTAACGATAGGAAGGCTTGGTACAAGATGATTAAATCTGGCTAGTGGAGTGCGGGTCTTACATAGATCTTAGATAGACTTTAGGCAGGATGTGTGGCTAAGGGATATTTCAATTGTTGAGGCTTTAGGCCTGTAATGGATGTGTTCAATGGCATGAATGCTCATGTCTCAGATTTCATAATGAGTGGTAGATAAAATTTTCTACCAATATGTTCAGGCTTGCTTCATAATATTTGTCATATAGCGATGTGGATTCATCTTCCTAGTACTGGTGAAGCGGATAAGCAGATATGGGTATGTTCCAAATCTGGTCAGTTCTCTGTTAAATCAGCTTGGGGGGGGGGACTTTAGGAGGAGGTTCCTCATTCGACGTAGGCTTTGTTAATTTGGAGTAAGTCCCTTAACCCAAGAATATCGGTGTTTGCTTAACGTTGGAGTTGCCATACTCTTCCCATGGATGATATGATTATAATGCTTCAAGATCCTTTGGCATCTCAATGCTTCTTATGTAAAAAAGACGTTGATTCTTTTCAATACGTATTCCTCAAATGCAAATTCTTTGTTGATATATGCCAAAGGATTTGCAGGCTTCTTTAATACTCATTGTTTGAGGTTTGAATTTATTAAGATGTTGTTTTCATGGTGGAAAAAAAAAAGCTATAGTGGTTACCCCGGATATATGGATGGTGGGCTTATTTATCATGACAAGGAATATTTGGTTGGAAAGAAACAACCATTGTTTTTAAGGTGTTTCAACATTAGTGGCCTATGTGTTAAAAAAATGTAGAGAAGGATATTTGTGAATTGTTGGTGCGCGATCCATGCATGGTTAAAATAATTTCTGACTGGATTTTTTTCCCATCGGTTCCATATCAGAACAAGGGTGGCAAGGTTGCAGCGATTATCTAACTGCAATGGTCAAAACTGGTTGGGCTCTGGATAAAGCTTAATATGGATGGATGCTCGCTTGGTGATAAGATCGGATAAAATTATCCCTTGTAGGTGCCAACTCGGGAAATAAGATCGAATCAGAATACACCTTGAAGCAGCCAACTCAGGAGATAAGATCAAATATGAATATACCTTGTATACCTTAAATTTGAATTTGAATTCCTATTGCAGCAATCAAGAGAGATTGTCGCATCTGTTCCTAGAATCAAGGGATTCATTCCTCTTGTAAATTCTATATATAGAGACCTCAATATACGAATAATGATCATCGAAAGTTTTACTTAATTATCATAGATTTTAACGTTCTTTATGGTATCAGAGCTCACAAGCTCAACAACATTTTCCCTTCTTTCAATCCTTCCCTCATGACTCCAATAAACAATGCGGCTCTTAGTTCTACCCCTACTGACAACACTCCTTCTGTTGCCACTCAGTCACCCACTTCCTGCTGCTGCGGCCCTCAATCCTTCACCATCTCTGGTTATCTCAAACATAACTAGTTTAATACTCATCAAACTTTCTGCAAATAATTATCTCCTTCGAAAGTCTCTATTCCAACCTATCTTATGGGTACACAAACTGATGCACCTTATTATTGCACTACCCCATCACAAATTAAGTCGGACTCTTCATGGTAGGAGCAAAATCAGATGTTGCTCTCTTGGATAAAAGCTACTCTTAGCGAATCCATTCTTCCTTATATGGTTGGGATTTCTTCTACAAAAAGGGTGTGGGACCTTATAAACCAATGTTATGCGTCCACCACCCCAGCCCATGTTATGTCTCTGAAATGACAAATCAGTTGTAAGACCCACAAGCCACGAATTCGATCTAACCTTACATTCTCGTGTCGTGACCGGTCTTCCCATCATAATCGGCTCAAGTGAACCAATTATATAAAGAAACCACAAGATAAGGTAAGCAACGAGTCAAATTTTGTTGGTGTGGTTGACTGTTTAAGATCGTGTGGAAGCAACCAGTCAAAAACTAAAAACAAAAAATTTTTGGTCGTATGGTAGCAGTTTTGAGGGGTGTGGTCGATACGTTTGGTCGACCACACATGAGACCACACATGAGACCACACAACGTATGGTCACATATTTTGGTTGTGTGGTCGACAAATTCTGCGACCCCACGTGCGACCACACGATGCTGAACTAACTCCGTGTTTAGGAAACTTTCCTAATTTGAGGGGAGCTCTTTCCTAATTAAAGTGGGACTCTATATTGAGGTTTCCTTCTATATAAGGGACGTTCCTTAGTCTCTCTTACTCTTTTAAAACCCAAATTGAAACTTTAAACCTAAGAGGAAAAGAGAGAAAGGAAGAGAAGGAGAAGAAGGAGATTTGGAAAGAAAGCTGAGAGAAAGGTTTTACAAGAGAAGGTTCTAGCTCCCTACAATAAGTGAGGTATGGAAATTATCTCTGTAGATGTAGATTCTATTGAATAAGGTTTGTATTGTGGATTGGGGATGTCAAACCAATATGAACAATGTGATCCTTTGAGTAAATCTCAAGGATAACCATGAGGGATGGATTAGGGATAATGGTTAATGAAAAACTGTAAATAATGGTCATATGATAACCATAGGATGACCCCAAGTGATGAGCCAAGGAATCGACTCAAGAAGAAATTTGGATTAAAGATGAAAACTGACCAAACATCATGTGGTCGCAGCCTATGGTCGACTACAGGGTGACCAAAGGGTCGACCACAGCTATTCGGGTAGTTCCCAGGAAAGGTATGGTCGCATGGTGTGGTCGCACAAAATGCGACCACAGGGTCCGACCACACATTGTGTGGTCTCATATATTGTGATCACAGGTTCGACCACACATGTAAAACCCGTATCAAATTAATCCGGTCTTACCACCTTGAACTAGGTCTACCCATCATGGTCGAGCCAAATGGATCAAGTGCGTGACGGAGATCACGATCCCAGGTATTAAACTGACCCAAAAACACTAAAATAAGGGGGAGGGTCGTATACCCAGCAAGGCAGGGTCGAACCCCCCCAGTATAAAAGTCAGACCCTGAGTTTTTTAACCGGGGGTCGGACATTTTAGAACCAGGGGTCGATGGGATCTCCGACCCCCTCATCGACCCCCAGTCTGTCGACAGAAACCGTGAATTAGGAACTTTTCAAATTTCAATGGGATTCTTTTCTAATCACAATGGGACTTATTTTGGGAGTTTCCACTCTATAAATAGGACGTCCCTAAGCCTTATTCACTCCTTTTAGAACCCTAATTGGATTGAAAGAAAGAAAAGAGAAAGAGAAGAGAAGAAAAGTGGAGATGAAGATCAAAGAGAAGGCTTCAGAGAAATAAGCCTAACTCTCAGGTATGGATACTATCTCCATGTAGTTCTAAAGATCTTAGAGTAGATAGTGAAGAGGGAATGATCTAGGAGAAACCCAAATCATCCATCAATGGTTAGGTTTTCATGGAAAACCATGGGGGAGATCATAAAAACCATGTAGGTGAATAAACTATGGTTCTAAGCCATAGAACATGTATGTAATGGATTGTAGAAGTAAGCCATAGGACCCAAACACAAAGGAATGGACTGTAGGATGAAAATTCGACTAAACCCACAGGGGGTCGCACGGGGAGTCGATGGCCAATCGACCCTACCAGACCCTAACAATCGACCCCCAGTGTTCGGGAAGTCCAGAGTCTTGGTGGTAGCACCCAGGGTCAATGGAACCTCTAACCCTAGCATCGACCCCCAGTTAACAGCATGCTTTTTAAAATCAGAATTAATTATAATTAAATTCTATCGACTTGATTAGGTCTTCTAGTGATATAATATTGATATTTAGTTGATTCTTAAAGCTTGAAAGAGGATCTACGATCAAGCAAAGGTGAGGGAACAAGACCTAAACTAATTTTTTAATAATAAAATATTTTATTCTTGAGTCCAATGTCATGATTGATTCTATGCGTGTATGCTTGTTATGTGCATTCAACATGTCATCCAATATTTTTATTATTACTGTTCATGCATATTTAAATTATTGTTTATAACATGATGATGATGATGATGATAGGAATAGACATGTGAATGTATGTGTGTGGTTGGTGTGCTTGATGCAAGCGAGTATCAGGGGGGTGTCATAGGCCGGGCCTCAACACTCTAGCTCTATCTCTAAATCAAGTCTTGTCCACTGACATCGTCATATCGCCATTACCTTAGCAGAACTATTACGTCGTAGTGTATGAGGGGAGGTGGTCTCGGACCATGTAGTCTCTGACTCTACCGGGGGGCCTTAGCCCTATCTCTATGGACGTATTGAGGGATGCTAGGGTGAGGCCTTGGATACACTGATTGGCATTAGGATTGGTTAGTTGCAAGCCCAGTTTGCGAGCCCTCGCCAGCAGGGGCTTACGTGTTGGTATGGGCAACCGGTACAGCAATGGACGTAATCTTTGCATGTACATTGTCCATGGTGGGTGCATGTGGGACGACAATAAATGTTACCTTTGGGCGACTTCACACACTCCTGTATAGAGGTGAGGCGTCAATAAACGTAACCTTTGGCCCCAATCCTTTCTATAGCACATTGCAAACTTATATACCAGATCAAAGATATGAATTGAATGCATGCATATGTTTGTTGCATTATTTGTTTGCTCACTAAGTCATGATGTGTGCTCACCCTCTCAACGTCGGATATTTTTAGTTGATGATGCAGGTACTATGGTCGAAGATTATATGAGTGCTCCGATGTACGTGTGTATTGCTGTAATGGAAGCCGAAGACTTAGTGGATACGCATGACTCGTCATACGAGTGCAACTCATGCGTATTCGATTAGATTTTTGTTTGAATTATTAAAGGAATGTAATTGATACTTTATTTATTTATGTCTCAGTTGATACAACAATAACTTGATATTTTATTATGGTTATCACAGTTAGATTTCTCGGTTCATTTACTATAAAACTTCTGCTATTGTGTATTTATTCTGATTATGGTTGTGGATGTGTATGGTTTTATTTTTAATGGACACAGCTTATTAGAGATCCTGGTTGAACCGTTGGTTTATTAGCGGTTCATCACACCGTTCTGAATGGTGCAGAATTAGGGTGTGACAACTTGGTATCAGAGCTTCTCAGGCCCTGTCTGTGAAACTCGTATACTTTCACTAAAGGTCGTGAACTGAGATAGGATAAAAATTTAAAAGATGTAATAATAACACACCATAAGCATCTGTGTTGTTTGAGACAAAACTGAAAGAGAATAATACATCTATTAAATGAGAAACAATTTTTTTATACAACCAAAGGAAGAACAAACATTTATATATATATGATTAAAGCAGAGTACAGTCCACAGTCTGGACAGTTACTCTGAAGTAGAAGAAGAAAGATAAAAGAAATACATCAAGAAGCTGGAGGTGATGGGGGAGGCGGTGCCTCACGGTCTCTATCATAGTCCTCAGTGTAGACTCTGGTCAACCAAGCTATCTGAGTTTGGGTCGTCTGGAGACTAGCTGTGAGGGCAGCCACACGCTGATCGGTCACGCGCTGAGCAGCTATAAGCTCTCCCACCCGCTGATCGGACAAGCGCTGAGCCTCTAGAAGCTCACACATCCTCAAGTCAGACATACGCTGAGCCTCTCGTATCTCGTATAATATCCCCATCATGTCACCAGAAGGAGCATACGAAGGACCAGCTGCATGCGAAAGACCAGCTGAAGAAGACGGACCAGCTCCAGTAGCATGAGTAGGCAATGGAGGAGGTATGGCATCTACATACATGTATATCCAATCGTCATCATCCCCATTAACCCCTACTCCAGTGGCTGCTGTTGCTGCTGCCTCAGCGTCAGCCATCTCCACTCGAGTGCGAGGGTGCACCATCGCATTCCTCTCCTCATCGCTGACCTGGGCATCCCGCATGCCCATCTTACAGATGGCTCCCAATCCAGAGGCGATGAGAAGAATTTCTCCTGAATCTTCTCATCCAATAAATCAACCCCCAGGCGGGTAAGCAATGTAGTGATCATGCGTCCATAAGGAAGGTTGCCAATATGACTGGGCAACGTGGCACTGATCATCGTCCGCATGATGATATAGGGAAGGCAGACGGGCTGCCTAGTGCATATGCAGTACAGCAGATACTGGGTCAACTGGGAGACCCTCTCGTAGTGTCCACTCTGCGGTATCAGGTTATGCTGAATGATCTTGCAGTATATCCGTGGATCTGAACGCAGATAACTCACTTTCATCTCCCAGCAATCAGGTCTGATGAGCTGACGATCTATCTCAGTCCTCATCTGTAATGAAAAGAACTGGGGCTCTCCTGGAGCACAGAATACGAAGGAGCCGCCATAGGAGATACCCAGCAAGTCCACTAGCTATCGATAGTCGAAAGAAATATCAACCCCTTTGACATAACTAGTGATCCGAAGCTCACCACCTCTCTCAACATCGTTGTAATCTCCCACCACTTGGAGATTACAATAAAACAGGCGTACCAGGTCAGGACAGGTACAGGCGTCATAGGTGATGCCAGGGAGCTATCCCATATCGCCAAAGGCCCCCTCCACATTGAATAAGGCCAAGCTAGCCAAGTCCACTTTGCGGCCTCTCACTACTTTCTTGCGAGCGTAGCGGGCATACAGCGTCTCGGCTTTATGGGAACGGAAGCAAAGACGGTCGCGAACACTAGGAACCTTGGTACGAGCCATAGTATCTGCAAATAACAAAGAGAAGCAGATATTGGGTTAGTAAAGATGAAAAATCTGAAAATTTTGACATTATAATGATGTAAATTGGTCAAAAGCCTCACTTTTCACCCATACACGTGGGCAGGAGGACTTACATAGATCCTAAACTATCCTGTGAGACTCATACAGTCGAAAATTTTAGCAAATAAGATTGAATTGGAAGAAATTTCAAGAAATTCGAAATCTCGACAAAATTAGGGTAAAAAGAGTAAATTTTCAGTTTCTTGATAACCAACCGATGAAACTCAAATATTTTTGAGGGCTTTCGTTCCTCGAGTCACCAACAACAAAAGCCCCAATAAAAATCAAATTTTTACGGTTGGAAAAAAGTTTAATTTGAAAAATATGAGTTATACGAGCAAAAACCTCGGTAAGGAAACCTAAAAACATGAAAATATAGAAGACATACCTGTAGCGAAGGTGTAGACAACGAAACAAAAAGTGCAAACCACCAACGGATCGGAGTTGTCACTGTAGCAACTCAGAGGGACGAGAGGAGTCGAAATGGAGAAGAAAGAATGGGAAATGGACTTTGAATCGGAACTTAAAAATCTAATTTTTAGTCAGGGGGTCAAAAAATTCGATTAAAACAATCGACCCACCCATCGACCCCCACATCGACCCTCGGCTCTTGGGAATCTGACAGAGAACCAGGGATCACACCCTGGGTCGGACATCCTCCGACCCCCCCCCCCATCGACCCCCGGCTCTCAGGAAGAATGGGTGATTTCCCAGGGTCGCATACTGAGGGCCGGACACCCATCGACCCCCATCATCGACCCTACAGTGAAAATACAGCATTTTTGACAGAATGATCTAAAAATTTTGAAATTTGCATTTGTTAGTGGTGTTAAAATATGAGAATGAAGTATTTAATATTGTCTCTCGTGTTCAATGATTTCAGGCAATCTCACTATCAGATTAATTAATGGCGGGATGCAAAGTAACCAGACAGAGCCATAACTCTATTCCACCACCACCACCTGTGGGGGAGAATAGCCAGACACACCCGAAAACACATGGGAACACGAAAAAGGCACCGTCCGTCATAAATGGGTAGACAAATCCTACAAATCTGCCAGCTCCACCTACAGATTTGACCACAATCGTAATGAACTCGGCCCAACAGCTGCAGCAAATGCAACAGGCACAAGCTACTATACAAGCTGCCATAGGCATAACTCTTGCAGCTGCACGGACACCTCCAATGCCAGCAGAACAGGCAAGCACAGCACCAGGGGAAAGTAACACAGTACCCCACGCACCTCAGACTCTCATCATGCAGGCTCCAGTACAAAATCCGTAGATAGCACAAGGTGGATATCAATACCAACCACTTATGTATGGAGCGTATGTCCCGCAGCAACTAGACCCCTCCAGACTAGTGGAGCATTTTCTGAAACTGGAACCCAGAGAATTTAATGGTAAGCCAGCAGATCCTTTATGGCCGGCACACTGGGTTGACGAAATGGAAAGAAATTTTAAGATGATGACACTAAATGAAGAAGAAAAAGTGTTGTGTGTCACCTTTATGCTGAAAGGAGATGCACACAATTGGTGGAGGTCTACCAGGATTTATTTATTAACAAAGCACGCCCAACTGACTTGGGATATTTATAAGGAGGCGTTCTTTGAGAAGTACTTTCCGAGAAGCTTCAGAGATTCTTTGGAAAGAGAGTTTCTGAGTTTATATCAGGGGCAGATGACCGTGGATGCATATCAACAGCGTTACGAAGAGCTGTTCTTCTTTGCACCCACTAGTATGCAGGAGGAAAACACCAAGACCCGAAGGTTCGTCATGGGACTTAGGAGAAGCATCCGCGAGCATGTTCTGGGACATGAAAAGAAAATCTATAATGAAGCGGCACAAATTGCTCGAGTTATAGAATCGAGCCAGAAGGAGAGTTATTTCATGCAAAATAGAGGTATAAAAAGGCCAGCTGGAAATTCTTATAACGGAGGGAACAACAAGACATTCAAACCCTTCCGTGCTCAAGGCTTTACCGCTGCAACCAAGACTACTCCCGTAGCTCAACAGCAACAAAAGCCAATTACTGAAGGGATAAAATGTTTTAACTACAACCAAGTGGGACATATAGCAAGGGAATGTCCTAAGCCCAAGAAACAGCTACATCAAGGACGAGTTTACGCGGTTACATCTGGGGATGCTGCCGCATCGCCTGATGTGGCCACAGGTATGACTTAAATTTTTAGTTAGTTGTATTACATTGTATGAGCATGTAGACTAAACCAAAACAAATCACAGGTATCGTATCTATTAATGGCATTGCCGCCAGAGTACTCTTTGATTCAGGAGCTACTCATTCCTTTATATCTGTGACATTTGGAAAGAAGTTAAAATCTATCCCTTAAATCCGTAGACTGCAAACTACTTGTGCGATCACCTATGGGATTAGAAGTGGAGTTAGAAAAAGGTTATGGACCATGTCCAGTTCTTATTGATGAAAAGACCTTGGATGCAACCTTGATCCAACTTGAGATGGCAGACTTTGACGTCATCATGGGAATGGACTGGTTAGTTCAGCATTCTGCAAACCTATTGTGTACCGAAAAGAAGCTGACATTTAAAGACAAGGAAGGAGCAGAGTTTAGTTTTTCGAGAACCAAACTTCCCCGTAAACGAAAGCTCATACTCTCTGCGCTAAAGGCTAAGAAGTGCCTTGAGAAAGGAGCAGTCGGGGATTTAGTATCTGTGGTCGACTTTACCAAAGAAGCACCACAGATGGAGGATATTGATGTTGTACGTGACTTTCCAGATGTATTTCCTGAAGAACTACCAGGACTACCACCCGACTGAGCCATAGAGTTTGTTATAGATCTTATACCTGGAGCCGCACCAGTATCGAAAGCACCTTATCGAATGGCTCCTACCGAACTAAAGGAATTGAAAGTACAACTACAAGAACTAATGGACAAGGGTTATATTCGCCCTAGCATATCACCATGGGGAGTGCCAGTATTATTCGTGAAGAAGAAGGACGGTAGTGTTCGATTGTGTATAGACTACCGAGAACTAAATAAACTGACAATCAAGAATCGGTATCCATTGCCTCGGATCGATGACCTATTCGATCAGTTGCAAGGTGCCAAAGTGTTCTCCAAGATCGATCTTCGGTCAGGCTACCATCAGCTGAAGATTAAGGATGGTGATATTCCTAAGACAGCATTCAGAACCAGATATGGACATTATGAATTCTTGATTATGTCTTTTGGATTGACAAATGCACCAGCAACTTTTATGGAACTTATGAACCGGGTTTTTCACGACATGTTGGATACGTCGGTTATTGTATTCATTGATGATATACTAGTTTACTCCAAAGACGAGGAAACTCATATTAAGAATCTAAGCGCCGCTCTGCAGCGACTACGGAAGGAGAAGCTCTACGCCAAATTTTTAAAGTGTGAGTTTTGGCTAAAGGAAGTCGCATTTCTAGGCCATGTAGTATCCGCTGAAGGAATTAAAGTGGATCCCAGCAAGATCAAGGCTATTGTAAAGTGGAAAGCACCGAAGAGCGTTGCAGAAATTAAAAGTTTCTTGGGTCTAACTGGGTATTATTGACGATTTGTGGAAGACTATTCCCGAATTGCCGTTCCTCTTACCAGTTTGACTAAGAAGGGCGAGAAGTTTGTTTGGACAGATAAATGCGAGAAGAGTTTCCAAACCTTGAAGGCTAAATTGATATCAGCTCTAATCTTGATCATCCCGATTCTAGGACAACCATTTGTCATGTACACCGATGCATCAGGACTGGGATTAGGATGTGTACTTATGCAAGGAGAACAAGTAATTGCTTATGCCTCAAGACAACTGAAGACACATGAGAAGAACTATCCCACTCATGATTTGGAACTAGCGGCAGTAGTACATGCTGTCAAAATATGGAGACATTATCTGTACGGGGAGAAGTTTCAGATTAAATCAGATCATATCAGTCTTACTTGTCTATTTAATCAGAAGGAGCTAAATATGAGATAAAGAAGATGGCTGGAACTATTGAAAGACTATGATTGTGATATCCAGTATCATCCGGGGAAAGCTAATATAGTATCCGATGCGTTGAGTAGAAAGGCAATGATAAAATTTCAGGGAGAGGTTAGCACAACTACCGCAATGTGTACTACCAGAAAGGTATTCAAGCACGGTAATGAGCAGTTTGTGATAGATGCACCAGATGGATCAACCAACTAAGGGTTTATTCATTGGTTTTCAAATATGTTCGTCGCATTGAAGATTATACCGGATATAGTTGATGAAGTAAAGACAGCTTTCAAATCAAACCCTTACCTAAGAACTGTACAAGAGGACATCGAAAAAGGTAGGACTAACCCTGAGTTCACCTTGGACGAAGAAAAGGTACTGAAGTACAAAGGAAGAATATGTGTACCCGAAACAGAAAGCTTGGACAGTACACACCGATTGATGAAAGAAGCCCATACCACCATCTATTCGATACATCCTGGAAGTACAAAAATATATCATGACCTAAAGAAATTATATTGGTGGAGAGGAATGAAAGTAGATGTAGCTAAGTTCGTGTCTCAATGCCTAAATTTTCAGAAAGTAAAGGCTGAACGACAAAGACCGGCAGGATTGTTACAGCCGTTATCGAAACCAGCATGGAAATGGGACTGCATCACTATGGACTTCGTCACAGGATTACCATTGACTCCCCGAGTAGTTGACGCAGTTTGGGTGATTGTAGACCGCCTGACTAAAACAGCCCACTTTATACCTATACGACCTCAGTATATACTGGAGAGGTTAGCTAAGCTGTATGTGGATAACATTGTGCGATTACACGATGTACCTGAAAGCATTGTGTCTGATAGAGATCCACGATTTACATCAAAGTGGAAAGGATTGCAAAAGGCTATGGGTACAACATTGAAGTTTAGTACCGCATTTCATCCGCAGACAGATGGACAGTCAGAGCGTACAATTTAGATTCTAGAAGATATGCTTCGAGCATGTGTAATTGATTTTAAAGGATCATGGGATGAAAAGTTACCATTGATTGAGTTCTTTTATAACAATAGCTATCAGGCTACTATACAGATGTCACCCTATAAAGCACTGTATGGCAGAAAGTGTCGAACTCCTTTGTTTTGGAATGAAGTGGGGGAACGTAGTATTATTGGACCAGAATTTGTTGAAGAGACTTGTCGAGTGGTCGACATTATCAAAGAAAGAGTGAGAACAGCTCAAAATCGCCAGAAGCAATATGCAGATACTCGACGCCGAGACCTTGAATTCGTCGTGGGTGATAAAGTATTCTTAAAAGTATCGCCTATGCGAGGATTGAAACGGTTCGGACAAAAAGGTAAATTAAGTCCAAGATATGTCAGGCCATATGAGATTCTAACTAAACGTGGAAAAGTGGCTTACCAGTTAGCATTACCACCATCTATTTCAAGTGTGCATGACGTATTTCATATTTCCTTATTGAAGAAGTATGTCAAGGATCCGACGACGTATTGACAATGGACTTACCTGATTTGACTGAAGATTTGACATTTGAAGTAGCACCAACTGAAATCACTAGTCGAAAGGTTCAACGACTACGCAATCGGGATATCTATTATGTTAAGGTCACCTGGAGAAGTAGAGATATGGAAGAAATCACTTGGGAAGAAGAAAATGCTATGCGAAAGCAATATCCTCATTTATTTGACTCGAAAGGTATGTATAATTTTGAGGATGAAATTTTTATAAGTAGGGGGGAGTTGTAAGACCCGTATCAAACTAACCTGGTCTTACCACCTTTAACCAGGTCTACCCATCATGGTCGAGCCAAATGGATTAAGTGCGTGAGGGAGATCACGATATCAGGTATTAAACTGACCCAAAAATACTAAAATAAGGGGGAGGGTCGCATACCCAGCAAGGCAGGGTCGGACCCCCCCAGTATAAAAGTCAGACCCTGAGTTTTTTAACCGGGGGTCAGACATTTTAGAACCAGGGGTCGACGGGATCTCCGACCCCCTCATCGACCCCCAGTCTGCCGATAAAAACCGTGAATTAGGAACTTTCCAAATTTCAATGGGATTCTTTCCTAATCTCAATGGGACTTATTTTGGGAGTTTTCACTCTATAAATAGGACGTCCCTAAGCCTCTTTCACTCCTTTTAGAACCCTAATTGGATTGAGAGAAAGAGAAGAGAAGGAGAAGAGAAATAGAAGAGAAGGAAACTGGAGAGGAAGATCAAAGAGAAGGCTTTAGAGAAACAAGGCTAATTCTCAGGTATGGATACTATCTCTATGTAGTTCTAAAGACCTTAGAGTAGATAGTGAAGAGGGAATGATCTAGGAGAAACCCAAATCATCCATCCATGGTTAGGTTTTCATGGAAAACCATGGGGGAGATCATAAAAACCATGTAGGTGAATAAACTATGGTTCTAAGCCATAGAACATGTATGTAATGGATTGTTGAAGCAAGCCATAGGACCCAAACACAAAGGAATGGACTGTAGGATGAAAATTCGACTAAACCCACGGGGGGTCGCACGGGGGGTCGATGGCCAATCGACCCTACCAGACCCTAATAATCGACCCCCAGTGTTTGGGAAGTCCAGAGTCTGGGTGGTAGCACCCAGGGTCGATGGAACCTCCGACCCTAGCATCGATCCCCAGTTAACAACATGCTTTTTAAAATCAAAATTAATTCTAATTAAATTCTATCGACTTGATTAGGTCTTCTAGTGATATAATATTGATATTTAGTTGATTCTTAAAGCTTGAAAGAGGATCTACAATCAAGCAAAGGTGAGGGAACAAGACCTAAACTAATTGATTAATAATAAACTGTTTTATTCTTGAGTCCAATGCCATGATTGATTCTATGCGTGTATACTTGTTATGTGCATTCAACATATCATCCAATATTTCTATTATTATTGTTCATGCATATTTAAATTATTGTTTATAACATCATGATGATGATGATGATGATGATAGGAATAGGCATGTGAATGTATGTGTGTGGTTGGTGTGCTTGATGCGAGCGAGTATCAGGGGGGGTGTCATAGGTCGGGCCTCAGCACTCTAGCTCTATCTCTAACTCAAGTCTTGTCCACTGACATCGTCGTATTCTCTTTACCTTAGCAGAAGTATTACATCGTAGTGTATAAGGGGAGGTGGTCTCGGACCGTGTAGTGTCTGACTCTGTCGGGGGGCCTTAGCCCTATCTCTATGGACGTATTGAGGGATGCTGGGGTGAGGCCTTGGATACACTGATTGTCATTAGGATTGGTTAGTTGCGAGCCCTCGCCAGCAGGGGCTTACGTGTTGGTATGGACAATCGGTACAACAATAAACGTAATCTTTGCATGTACATTGTCCATGGTGGGTGTATGTGGGACAACAATAAACGTTACCTTTTGGTGGCTTCACACACTCGTGTATAGAAGTGAGGCGTCAATAAACGTAATCTTTGGCCACTAATCTTTTCTATAGCACATTGCAAACTTATATACCAGACCAAATATATGAATTGAATGCATGCATATGTTTGTTGCATTGTTTTGTTTGCTCACTGAGCCATGATGTGTGCTCACCCTCTCGACGTCGAATATTTTTAGTTGATGATGCAGGTACTACAGTCGAAGATTATATGAGTGCTCCGGTGTATGCGCGTGTTGCTGCAATAGAAGCCGAAGACTTAGTGGATACGCATGACTCCTCATGCGAGTGTAACTCATGAGTATTCGATTAGATTTTTGTTTGAATTATTAAAGGAATGTAATTGATACTTTATTTATTTATGTCTCAATTGATACAACAATAACTTGATATTTTATTATGGTTATCACAGTTAGATTTCTCGGTTTATTTACTATAAGGCTTCCACTATTGTGTATTTATTCTGATTATGGTTGTGGATGTGTATGGTTTTATTTTTAATGGACACAGTCTATTAGAGATCCTGGTTGAACCATTAGTTTATTAGCGATTCATCACACATTTCTAAATGGTGTAGAATTGGGGTGTGACAACACATCCAACCATATGATGACAGCAAGCATATTTTGGGACTAAACAAGGTTTTTGACTACTATAATTTGATAAACTTAAACCCTAACTTAAATATATTCATTGTTTAGGTTCCCAATAGATTCAAAGTGACTTCCAAAGCTTGGAAGATGAACAAATATCAATCAAAGGTCAGGGAACAAGACCTAAACTAAGGCTAATAACAAGCTGTTTTACTTATTGAGTCCAATGCCATGAATGATTCCATGCTTGTATGCTTGTAATGTGCATTTCACATGTCATCCAATATTCCTGCTATTACTGCTCATGCGTATTTAATTCTGTTTATTTATAACATGATGATGATGATGTTTGGAATAGACATGTGAATGTATGCATGTGGTTAATGTGCTTGATGCAAGTGGAGCATCAAGGGAGGACGTGACATTGTGGTTCATCCTGGTCACCAGAATCTAGCTCTATCTCTACTTAAGTCTTACCCACTAACATCGTCGTATCGCCATTACCTTAGCAGAACTATTACGTCGTAGGGCATCAGGGGAGGTGGTCTCGAATCGTGTAGTCTCTGACTCTGCCGGGGGGCCTTAGCTCTATCTCTATGGATGTATTGAGGGATGTTGGGGTGAGGCCTTGGATACACTGGATGACATTTAGGATTGGTTAGTTGCGAGCCCAGTTTGCAAGACCTTGTCAGCAGGGGCTTACGTGTTGGTATGAGTAGGGCATCAGGGGAAGTGTTATGCGGTATTTGATCTGGACACTTTAGCTCTATCTCTATTCTATGGTAGGTGCATGTGGGACGGCAATGGTGTGCGGGGGCCTCCAATCCTTTCTATATCACATTGCAAACTTAAAAACTAGACCAAAAATAAGAATTGAATGCATGCATATGTTCGTTGCATTGTTTTGTTTTCTCACTGAGCTCAAGTTGGAGAGCTAATCCTCGCGCACGTAATTCTTTTTAGTTTCTGATGTTGCAGGTATTACGATTGAAGAATATGTCGATACGCCAATATATGAATAGGTGACGGCTATGGATGAGCAAGCTGTGGAGGGCTATTATGATTCGTTAAGCGAGCGTTTCGACTATAAATGCGCTTAGTGTTTAACTTTCGTATTTGGATATTTGTAATATGTATTAAATTATGTTTTGATTACTTGGAGATAACTAAGATATTAATTATTTTTCATGATTAGACCTCCATTCATTATTAATAAGACTTCTGCTATTTACTTAATTATCTCTGATTAATGTGGAATATGTTTTGGTTTAACATGGTTGGCGTAACCTATACTAGATCCTGGTTGAACCTTTGTTTATTGATGGTTCATCAAACCATTCTGGTTAGTCCAGAATTGGGGTGTGACAAGTTGGTATCAAAACTCTCAGGTCTTGCCCATCAAACCTGAATACATTCACCATTGTGTCTATGAACTGAGTTAGGATAAACTTAAAAGCTTTAAAATAAACACACCATAAGCACCTGTGTTGGTTGAGACAGAACTTAAACAAGACAATAATGTACATATAAAAGGTGGAACCATATCTATACACAGATAGGAAAAGAAAATCTAAATGTATCCTGATAAACAAATAACATATGGTACGATCTACAAGTCGGATAGTTGCCTGTGTATACAAAGGATATAGTACAGTAGCCAGAACATTGGAATACCGAGTTGATACTCACAAGATGTGAAACTCGATGTATGACAGAGGAAGAAGGAAAATGACTAGTAATGCCTAAGTCTTTACAGAGGTAAAGGAAAAGATCTCGGGCTAAATCCAACAGAGATAGGAGAACAATGGTCATACACTAAGAATAAGAGTAACTACAAAAGAAGATGAAGCTATACTCTTGGATGACGTGGAGACTCTAAGTGAGATCCGTCACACACTGATCCATCACCTTCTGAGCATTAAGAAGTGGTTGTAAGCCAACCCCACCACTATCTAGGTCGATAACAAGTAATGACAACTCATCTGAGTAGATATCAAATAATGATAATCAGACTATAGCAAATCAAAAGAGTGAACAACCAGGCCATTCCAGTCAATCTACCTGGATTACCAAGTGCCTTGGCCATGGTTGTAATAAACTTGACCCGATAAAATACAAGAATAACAACAGATGAGACCGACTATGCAAGTTGCTATGTAAATCACTACCCAAATTGCCAATGCTACACCAATACCTCCAGGTCAGATTATGTACAGTATCAATTGGTATCAACATTGTACCTCCAGCACATGTTACCCATAACACAGTGCCTACTATACAGTAGGCCTTAGTGACGCATCCCTCAGTACAGAAGCTTGGTGCACAACAAGCAGTGTATCAAGGTGGTTACCCTTAACAGCCATCGATGTATGGGATAGCTATCCCATGACAAAATGATCCGACAAGGATTAAGGAATGTTTTTCTGAAGATAAAACCTCAGACGTTTTCAGTAAGGAATTGAATTTATTATGGCCATATAAATAGACAGGTTTATGTAGGATGCGGTGCATCATTGACTTACCCTTATGATTATAAAGGATGCACATACCTGATTTTAAATTCTCGTGCCTGGATAAGATACCTCTCGATTCAACTTGTCAATTGGACTTATAGATATTGTTTCCCTAAAATTAGTCTTGATTATACTAATCTAAACTACCCTCATGATCGAAAACATGAATGCAGATGTAAACTGAATGATCAGTTAAAGGTTTAATCATTCTTAATGTACATCTTTCGATTTTATACCTGATTTATTGATGTACCAAAACTTTCTCCAGATTTATTCCTATAGTGCCTTCACCAATGGCATTATATACTCAATAGAACCTGTAACCGTGAGGCCAAGAGCTGTATAACCTCTATTTCCATGTATTCGGACCACCTGTAACCAACAACCATGGGTCTAATTCATTTTGTATTTGGTTCGATTACCATAGATTTACTCCTAATCTTTTAAACCTAGGTTCACTAGATAAAATAAGTGTTCGTCATTATACTAAATTGAAAGAAGGAAATGAATTGTTTTTGGATAAACATTCTGATTCTTACATTTCTCGACATCCATTGATAAGATGTTTAGTTAATAAGGAATTATGGGAAGGAAGATGATTAAATTCAGATTAGATTCTATAGCCAAGGAACCTCAGATGAAGTAATGGAGGATCTGTTTTGAGATTGCTGAATGGATGGATATGAGTCATGTCTATAAAAGAGTGTATGAGCAAAAAATGAGAACTATCAAGAGTAGCCAATAAAGAAATAGATAGCACTCAAGTAGAGTTAAAGATGGCTATATCAGTATGAATTTTGACAAGGCAGAAAATTTTTAAAAGCAAATTTAAGAGTGGATACAAGGATAAAGTCAAAAATCGTGGCATTGATAGTATTCGGATTAGTACAAGTAATACTGAGTTATGCCCAATGTCGAGTGAGATGATTAAAAAAAGACCAAAAGAGTTTGGCTAAATTAATGAATTTATAAGCATATAACTTAATGCTTATAGGTAGACTTGGGATATGAAGTAACAATCACAAGATATTTTTTGAGGTATATAAAAGAGAGATCAGGGTAGAACAGCAATGATAAAAGAAATATAAGCTAATGAGTTTCTCTATATATGAGATTATTAACGATAGTCTTTGAAAAACTAAGAGATGAAAGAACTAAACAAGCTCTTAAGACCTTTAAACTAGATTTTGCTAGTTCAAGCCCTTTTGGACTAAATGTTGCATTAGATAAGTGTTATGAGCAATGTTCGAATTGTATGGATGGACAGAAGATAGATGTAACCTAATTTGACTTGAAATGACAGACTTTGACGTCATCTTGGGGATAGACTGGTTATCTCAACACTCTACAAAGTTGTTATGTGCATAAAAAAGGTTATCATTCAAGAATAAAGATGGCATATAATTTAGTTTTATTAGAAATATATTGCCTAAGAAGTAAAAGTTGATCCTCTCTATGCTAAAGGCGAAGAGATGCTTTGAAGAGAAAGGAGTTGGATATATGGTATTTGTGGTGGACGTTACTAAAGAAGCACCACAGAAGGAAGATATTGATGTGATGCATAAATTCCCTGATGTGTTTCCAGGAGACTTACTTGGGTTGTTACCTGATTGTGCAACCGAGTTCATTATTGACTTGTTACCACGGACGGCACATGTATCAAAGGCACCCTATAGAATAGCTCTTATAGAATTGAAGGAACTGAAGACTCAACTACAAGAGTTATTAGACTAAGGTCCTAATAGGCTAAGTATTGCATCACGGGGAGTGCCAATGCAATTCGTGAAGAAGAAGGACGGTAGTGTCAGATTATGTTTAGACTACCAGGAACTAAACAAGCTCACGATCAAGAATTGATATCTACTACCTCAGATCCATGACTTGTTAATCAGCTACAAGGAGAAAATGTATTCCCTAATATTGACCTTGGATGGAGTATCGTCAATTGAAGATTAAAGATAGTGACAATCTGAAGACGACTTTTAAAATCAGGATTGGGCATTATAAGTTCTCGATTATGTCGTTTGGATTAACCAATGCCTTACATCTTCTATGGAGTTGAAGAACTGGGTGTTTCATGACATGTTGGATACATCGGTCATAATTTTCATAGATGATATTTTGGTTTATTCCAAGAATGAAGCAATTCATACAACGGATCTTAAAGCAGCCTTACAACTGCTAAAAAGGGAGAAGTTTTATTCAAGAAGTGTGAGTCTACTTAAACCAAGTGCAGTTCTTAGGTTACGTAGTAACATCAGAAGGGATTAAAGTGGATCCCAGTAAGATAGAAGCAATCGTAAGGTGAAAAGCGCCTAAGAACATTGCAGAGATCAAAAGTTCTTGGGTTCAACTAGTTATTACAGACGATTCATAAAAGACTACTCTAGGATCGCAATACCTCTTACCAAGCTAACCAGGAAGGCAGAGGATTTTATTTGGACTAACAAGTGTGAAGAATGTTTCCAAACTCTAAAAATTAGGTTGATATCAACTCCCATCTTGATCGTTTCGGTACCAAGGGAACCTTTTACCCTATACATTGAAGCTTTCGGATTGGATCTAGGATGCGGGTTGATGATGCAAGATAAATAAGAGATTTCATATGCTTCAAGAAAACTAAAGGAGCATGAGAAGAGTTACCCTACTCATGACTTGGAATTACCGGTGATGAATTATGCAATCAAAACTTGGAGACATTATCTATACGGAGAAAAATTTTAGATTAAAAGGGAACAAAAGAGTTTTATTTATCTCTTCACCAAAAAGAGTTGAACATGAGACAGAGAAGATGGTTAGAACACTTGAAGGATTAAGACTGCGTATTCAGTGTCACTCGAGCAAGGCTAATGTAGTAGCTGAGGCCTTAAGCAAAAAGGGAATTATGAAGTTCGAGAAAAGACCCAGTATAAATGCTGCCTTATGTTTCACAGCAATAAATTCAGATTGGAAGAAGAGTAACATATAATAGAAACTCATGATGATCCAATTGAGCGAGAACTTATGGATGAACTTATGGAGCAATAGTTTCTCGGCTGCGCTTGTGGCATTAAAGATCATCTCTAAATTGATGGATGAAGTAAAAGTAGTAATTTTGTTAGATCCGTATATAAGAGCGGTGCAAGAAGATTTAGAGAAAGAAAAACCTAACCCTGACTTACTTCAGATACGAAAAAGGTCCTGAGATACAGAGGATGATTATGTATATCTGAAGTGAAAAACGTTGATCATAGATACAAGATAATGCTAAAAGCCCATTCTATTCCGTATTGGGTACATCCTAGAATTACAAATTATACCAAAACATGAAGAGATTATTTTGGTGGAAGGGAATGGAAGTAGTTGTGGCTAGATGCATGTTTCAGTAACTGAATTATCAGTAAGTAAAGGCTGAAAGACCAACATGGCTTACTACAACAACTATCAGAGCCATTCTGGAAGTGAAACTGCATTACAATGAACTATGTCACTGATTTGCCACTGACTCCTAAATTGGTTGACGCAGTTTAGGTGATTATTGATCGCCTTATGAAGATAGCTCATTCCATTGCTATACGACCTTGGTATGCTTTGGAACGTTTAACTAAGCTATATGGGGATTGAATTTGCTACCAAGCTACTATGTAGATGTCACCTATGAAGCATGGTACGATAGAAATGTCGAATTTCTTTGTTTTAGAATGAAGTCGGAGAATAAGGAATTATAAGACCTAAGTCTATTGAAGAAACCTATCGAGTGGAAAACGAGATGTTAAGACCTCGAGTTCTCCATAAGTGACAAAGTGCTTTTGGAGATATCACTTATGCATGGTTTAAAACGATTCAACAAGAAGGAAAAGTTGTATCCTATATATGTTTTGGAACTCATAAAAATTTTAGAGAGATGTAAAAAAGTTGCATACCAACTAGCGTTACCACTGTCCATGTCTAGTGTGCATGACGTATTTTGCGTGTCTCTATTGAAGAAGTACGTTGGAGATCTATATCAAAGGTATTGACCACTAATCCACTAGATTAGATAGAAGATTTAACTATTAAAGTGGTACCAGCCAAGTTCACTGGTTGGAAGGTACAAAATCTCTAAAACTGGGAAAATTATTATATGAAGGTAACTTGGCGAAGCCAAGATGGGAAGAAGATTACATGGGAAGAAGAAGATGCAATGCGAAAACAGTATTCCCACCTATTGACTCCGAAATAAATTCAAATTTTGAGGACAATATTTCTTTTAAGGATGGGGGAGTTGTAAGATCCATACGTACAAATTTCGAGGACGAAATTTCTTTTAAAGGTGGTGGAGTTGTAAGACCCGCACGCCACGAACCTAGTCTAACCTTACATTCTCGTGTCATGATCGGTCTTCCCATCATAATAGGCTCAAGTGAATCAATTATGTGAAGAAACCACAAGATAAGGTAAGCAACGAGTCAAATTTAGTTGATGTGGTTGACTATTTAAGATCGTGTGGAAGCAACCAGTCAAAAATTAAAAACCAAAAAATTTTGGTCGTGTGGTAGCAGTTTTGAGGGGTGTGGTCGATACTTGTGGTCGACCACACATGAAACCACACAATGTGTGGTCGCATATTTTGGACGTGTAGTCGACGGATTCTGCGACCTCACGTGCGACCACACGATGCTGAACTGACTCCGTGTTTAGGAAACTTTCCTAATTTGAGGGGGGGGCTCTTTCCTAATTAAAGTGGGACTCTATATGGAGATTTCCCTCTATATAAGGGACGTTCCTTAGTCTCTCTTACTCTTTTAGAACCCAAATTGAAACTCTAAACCTAAGAGGAGGAGAAGGAGAAGAAGGAGATTTGGAGAAGAAGGTTGAGAGAAAGGTTTTACAAGAGAAGGTTCTAGCTCCCTACAATAAGTGAGGTATGGACTTATCTCTCGTAGATGTAGATTCTATTGAATAAGGTTTCTATTGTGGATTGGGGATGTCAAACCAATATGATCAATGTGATCCTTTGAGTAAATCTCAAGGATAACCATGAGGGATGGATTAGGGATAATGGTTAATGAAAAACTATAAATAATGGCCATATGATAACCATAGGATGATCCCAAGTGAGGAGCCAAGGAATCGACTCAAGAAGAAATTCGGATTAAAGATGAAAACTGACCAAACATCATGTGGTCGCAGCTTGTGGTCGACCACAGCTATTTGGGAAGTTCCCAGGAAAGGTGTGGTCGCAAGGTGTGGTTGCATAAAATGCGACCACAGGGTCCAACCACACAGTGTGTGGTCTCATATATTGCGACCACAGATTCGACCACACATCTGACCACACGATGACAGCAAGCATATTTTAAGACTAAACAAGGTTTTTGACTACTGTAATTTGATAAACTTGAACCCTAACTTAAATATATTAATTGTTTAGGTTCCCAATAGATTCAAAGTGACTTCTAAAGCTTAGAAAAGGAACAAATTTCAATCAAAGGTGAGGAAACAAGACCTAAACTAATTGACTAATAACAAACTGTTTTACTTATTGAGTCCAATGCCATGAATGATTCCATGCTTGTATGCTTGTAATGTGCATTTCACATATCATCCAATATTTCTGCTATTACTGCTCATGCATATTTAATTCTGTTTATTTATAACATGATGATGATGATGATGTTAGGAATAGGCATGTGAATGTATGTGTGTGGTTACTGTGCTTGATGCGAGTGGAGCATCAGGGGGAGGACGTGTTATTGTGGTTCATCCTGGTCACCAGACTCTAGCTCTATCTCTACTCAAGTCTTGCCCACTAACATCGTCGTATCGCCATTACCTTAGCAGAACTATTACATCGTAGGGCATCAGGGGAGGTGGTCTCGGACCATGTAGTCTCTGACTCTATCGAGGGGCCTTAGCTCTATCTCTATGGACATATTGAGGGATGCTGGGGTGAGGCCTTGGATACACTGGATGACATTTAGGATTGGTTAGTTGCGAGTCCAGTTTGCAAGCCCTTGCCAGCAGGGCTTACGTGTTGGTATGGGTAGGGCATCAGAGGAAGTGTTATGCGGTGTTTGATCTGGACACTTTAGCTTTATCTCTATTCCATCGTGGGTGCATGTGGGATGACAATGGTGTTTGATCCATTGGACGGATTCACACACTCGTGTATAAAGATGCGGGGGCCTCCAATCCTTTCTATAGCACATTGTAAACTTAAAAACTCGACCAAATATATGAATTGAATGCATGCATATGTTTGTTGCATTGTTTTGTTTTTTCATTGAGCTCAAGTTAGAAAGCTGATCCTTGCGCGTGTAATTCTTTTTAGTTTCTGATGTTGCAGGTATTACGGTTGAAGATTATGTCGACACGCCAATATATGAACAGGTGACGGCTATGGATGAGCAAGCTGTGAAGGACTATTATGATTCGTTAAGCGAGCGTTTCAACTATGGATGCGCTTAGTATTTAACTTTCGTATTTGGATATTTGTAATATGTATTAAATTATGTTTTGGTTAGTTGAAGATAATTGAGATATTAATTATTTATCATGATTAGACCTCAGTTCATTATTAATAAGATTTTTGCTATTTACTTTATTATCTCTGATTAATGTGGAATGTGTTTTGGTTTAACATGGTTGGCATAGCCTATACGAGATCTTGGTTGAACCGTTGGTTTATTGTTGGTTCATCACACCATTCTAGTTAGTCCAGAATTGGGGTGTGACATCAGTGGGATAAAAAAGGGTACTCAGTCGATGTCTGACTACCTTCAATAGTTCAAACACATCTTTGATCAGCTCACGGCATCTGATTCTCCTGTAGAGGAAGATGATTTAATTCTCTATGTTCTTGATGGTCTGCCTCCATCTTATACACAGTTTGACTCCTTTATTCGTATACGAGCTCACACTGCAACCCTTTCTCTTGCTAAACTTCACACCCTACTGATTTGTGAAGAGTTGCCTCTTGCTGATGAGCCTTCACCAAATATCCCTATAGCCTTTGTTGCACCTTGACATGGTAGATCTCTAGGCCGTTGCACCACATCAAGGAGCCGTTCCTATACTGATGGTCATGGACACCCCTCTCACCACCTGCCATACTCAACCGAAGGTTGTCTTTTACCATCTCCTCAACACACGGCTCCTACTGGTATGCCTACCTCACAACCTCAATGCCAAATATGTCACAAGATGGGTCATTTGGCCATTGATTGTTATCACAAAATAGATTATGCGTATCAAGGATGCCATCCCCCTACTAAGGTGGTTGCAATGGTTTCTCAGACCAACCCTACTGCAGATACTTGATATTTTAGAGTCAGGTGCTACAAATCACATTACCCCTAACTTTAACATTCTTTACTTGGTAACCGTGGTCGGGTTGGTGCGGGTGGAGACATTTGGAGATCGGATGCTATTGTGCAAGCCTCTTTTGCTATAAATTTGGGTGTGACTACCAATTATATTGTGGAATTTATTACATTAATGATTGGTATAAGTAAGGTTGAGGAGCTCAGCTATACACACCTATGGATTGAGTTTGACTCAGCTACGGTAGTTGAGGATTGATTCGATCCAAGATTCCTTGGAGATGCTTGCAAGAGCGGTTGGGGTTGGCTCATTATTTGGCCCATATTCAATGGCAGGTCCCTAATTGCTTTCGTGAGGTGAACATAGTGGTAGATGGTTTGGCTAGATTGGTGGCTCGAAACCAGACTTCGGATTTTTGGAATTCTTGCCCTTCATATGTGCAACAGGATGTCAGCTGGGATGCCTCAAAGCATATCCGTTATCATTTTTGTTAACCTTGGTCCCCTCCCTCCTTATGGCAATGCCGAAGTTGGAGGTAGGAGTTTGGAGGTTGTTTAATTTTTTTTTTTCTTTTGTTTTGTTTGTACTTCTATTTTTATTTTAATTAAATTTTGCTGACCTTCAGGGGAAAAATCGATACAAAAATGTTGAATACTACAACTCGCAAAGAATGCACTTAAGTGGATAACTACATCTGCACATATTGTCCCAATGATTCCAATTTAGAGTTTATTCTTGGTTAGCACCAGAGGTGTCATGGTTGATTTGGTTCAGGTTCGGTTTTGTATTTGTATAGTATGAAACCAAAGTGTTAAGGAGTAATCTAATTACTGTTTCAAGTCCAGTTCATCTAAATTTAATTGGGTTACCTTAGGCTCTCTTTGGTTTGCATTATATAATGTATTATGAGTTATTTGTGACAAATCAATTATAATAATAGATTATGAGTAATAAATAATAACCGTTTGGTACCACTAAACATAATACATTATATAATGAGAAATAGGTTTGGTATGCTTTAGTGTGCAATTTATATTTATTTATATATGAAGTACAATCTTTGAAAATATGACCATTTGAGTACCTCGTCTTTTAAAAGTGACGTTTGGGATTCCAAAACAAGTTTAACATTATATTGCCTTAACAATTTAAGTCACATGGGTTTAAAAAAATTTTAAATCCCAACTTTACCCATTGAAAAAAAAATACCTCTCGATTAGTCATGGTCTTTACTTGACAAGTGTCCTCAGCGGCAGAAAAGAACGTCAAGTTAACGTTCCAGTTATAGTTAGTCATCAAGAACGATCTCTCTTGTCCAATAGAGGGATAAAAATGTTAATTCACGCTCTCCCACTCTTACATTCAATAGTCGAAGTATAACCATATACATGTGGTCAGGTACAATTTTTTTTTAACCTATTACATTTTATGAAAAAATTACCTATAACAATATTCAAAGAAAATGACCAAAAGAACACGGATTGAGACATATTTCAAAGTATACAAATAGATTTATCCAGTTGTCAAACTGATTAAACAGTATAAATGTTTCTCTCTGTAATAATTTTCTATCACATCTGTAATATCCACGATCCCATCATCATCACTACCGCTATCGATGTCTTCACTTCCACGATCCAACTCTCCTCTCTCAACTTCTTCAAAAATTCAATCTGACGCCATTTGCTTTTCAATATAGATAAAAATATCCCGAACAACTACATGTATATGTAGAACCAACAACAAAATCACCTGCCACACATAAATTATAAACAAGATATAAAGCATTTCATGCCAATGTAAGACAGCAAACAAAGAAAAGAGAGACTGAACATTTAAACCTCTATGATAAATAACACCAACTCGTTTGAAAGAAAAGAAAGATTACAAATTTTAAAATCTTAACAATCATGGGTATCTTCAAAAGCCGACATCAACATATATTTAATCAACAATGGTAAGACATCCATGGCTTCCCTCAGCATGCCTGTTATCTACCTGGCATGAAAACAAGATTCCTCAACCTTTGCAAAGGAGCTTGCAAGGGAAGCATCGGAATTTCATGCAAAGTCCAGATTACTAAATCTTTTATCACTGGGAGACATGGATATAAAAGGGAAAAAACACTTCCATTAATCATCATCATCAATGATAAAGAAAAAGATTAGCATGTACAGAAATAGTAGAGGAACATCCATCATCAATCAAAGACACACAGATGGAATAGTAATTCATAGAACAATTATCCAAGTATATTCTCTCTAAATAGATTAACAATTTTAGGGAACCTAGTGGCAAAATTAAACACAAAACCAGAAACACAAGAATAAGCTAAAAAAAATAAAACAAAGCTAGTTGCAATTGATGAAATAGCTTCTACAACAAAAGGGTATGACCGTATGACTATGTTCAAAGTGAAATGAGTGCAAAGCCATGTCAGAGAAAATTAGGTTGCAAGAAACAGTAAAGCCTAAATAGATTCTTTCATTTTTCTGATTATTGTTATGAACAATGTATGAACAGTAACTGCATAGATGGTAGATGTATCATAAAACCTGGTAATGAAAACAGTTTCAAAAATATAAAATAAATGCATATATTAAACTTCTAAATAAAGCAAAGAGACAAACCTAATGAGGAAGGTGAAAAACTTCATCTTGTACAACGAAAACCTTAGTGCACCAGTGAAGAGATATGGTGCATACTTTATTCTTTTTTGGAACTAATAATGAATAATGAATGGTTCAAGTTCAAGGAACTAAAATGACTTGGTTTGAAATCATGAGTAAAGATATAAATTTTTGTAATCTTAAGCAAATGTGGCCCTACCTTGATCGTAGTGGTTGAACTGGATTCTCATAGCTGAACTGAGTTGGGGATAAAGCTTTGTTGATTTGATTTAAGTTGAGTTTAGTGTCTTCCTTATTTCACAGAATATTCAAAATTTCACATTCTTCTTCCTTTAATCAATCTTCAATTCTTCATGTTCCTATTACATAGTTCAGTGGAATCAGTTATTGCCTTTGCCTCAGGACTCACCTCCCTTGACTCTTCTCCCCTGACAACATGATTCAAAGGCCAACTATGGCACTCAATGAATCTGATATCTTAGAGGCCAAAGAGAGTTGGAGAAGGATAGCAATGACAGGCAGATCGAGAGAGGTTCATCCCTAGTCCAACATTGCTCTATCCCTATGCTACCATGCTCATGGTTCCAAGAGTTCTCTCTTTGAACAACATAACCATCCAAGCTCCAGGACAGTTTTGGTGCAACAGCACTGTAGGTTTGGCATTAATGCAACTGGTGCGTAAAACCATCATCGCTAGAGGTAACTCATAGTAGGGAGAGGAGGCTTTTCAAATGAGGATTATCACACAATGCAAGTTTGCTAGAAAGGGAAACATGGGCATGATATGATTAATTTAGGAGTGTAGGGTGTGGAAGGGATGAGGGAGAAATTGTCTCACAATTAGGGGGCTTTGCACTGTCAAAAGATGTCAAATGATGAAGGAGAAATTGTCCAGGCATGTTCAATTGGAATAGGCAATCACACAAATAGTAAGTAGAAATCCTTCTTAAGGTATCTTCCCTCCCTGTTTGGAGTAATTCCATGAATCCCAAATTACAATCTCATTAAGATTTCATTCATGTTCTTCCTTTTTCTTTGTTTCCTTTTTTTTTAAACTTATCAGTTGAATCATCAGTCTTTCATGGGCTTTGGGATGAAGAAAAGTAGCAGGATTTAAATTGGGAGAAACTGATGAAGCAGCAGAAATTTTAGTTTTCACTAAATCTCCGTATACCCAAAACTCTTTAATAGCCTAATCCTCTGCTTCCTCTTTTGCTTTCTCTTTTGAAACATTGTTTGATCAAATCATCCACAAAACGCCTCACCCATCAATCCATCGATTCATCAATCATGGGCTTGGGAGGAGGAGGAGCAGGATTTGGAGCCATGGATGAAGCAGCAGCAACAGTATCAGCTACAACTGCCCTTTGGTTCAGGTCGCAATGGGGCCTCGTCTACTTCTGTTGTCCAGGCATGTTCATAGCTAGGTCATAATTAAATCTAATTCATCATTTTTAGGTGTTTTGCTGAACACCAATTATTTTTATAAATTAAAGAACCAGGTACAGAAAAGTTTCTGAATCAAACAATAACGGGTATTCAATTCTGACTCTTGAGAATTGAAACATAGATAGATAATATAGCTATGAATGTAACCATTTTTCTTATGTTTGATGAAGATTGATTGAATGGGTAGCACGCAATGCTTGAAATCTAGTCTGAGATGAAAAATTCCAGGACAGATTAAATAGTAAGATTTACTCAGAGAAGAAGTCGTATAAAACAGAGATTATCAATGATCACCAACAAAAATATATAAGGAAAAGACCAAAAAATAAAATTCTCAAAACCCATCAGAAACCAATAAAATAAATGAGGATGAAACAAAGAAGTACCCTTTTAAAATTGTTATAATCCCAAGTTCCAAATGCTGCTACATCTGCAAATCGAAATTGGGCTCTTGAAGCTGTCGACCGAAGTCGGCAATCACATTTTCAGAGAGAAAAAAAAAAAAAAAAAAAAAAAAGCCAACGAAGTCTTGCAAACCTAGAAGAAATTGCAGAGAGAAACGAAAATCGCATAAGAGAGTAAAAAAAAAAACATAATCATAGTGAAATCGTAGAGAGAGGACAATGAAAGAAAGAGGAAGAAGAAGACATACTGTGGTGTTCGGCAGGGAAGAGAGACGAGACTGAGCCGAGGAAGAAGAAACAACAGCAAATAGGTTTTATCGGGTTTTTATCGGATTCACCTCTATTTGATATAAATAACGAATAATACATTATTCTAAATAAACAACTATTAATATGGATTATATCAATTTATTTTATTTATAAATAAACATTATAAGTCATACCAAATAATCATAAATTTTATAATATATTATATAATACATTATATAATACAAATAAAAAACGATCATAGTAGATTTATTGGTCTATTATTGAATTTTTTTTATTTTTTTTAATAAATAAGATTTATTAAATTAGAAGAAAAAGAATATAAAAAGACACCAGCAAAGAAAGAAGGAAGAATAACAATCAGGTTGTTGATTTTTTTTTTTTTTTATGTTTAAATAGTTTATTGAAATAGCAAAGAAGAAGGAAGAATATACAATCGACCAGCAGAAGGCCACACACCCCCTAAAGACAGAGAAGGGGGAGAGGACAACCCAACTCACCTAGGTAGAATCTAAACCCCAGCTAGCCACAATAAACAACTGAGGAGAGAAAACACCTTCGGGCTAGGAAAGCAGGGGAAAGCCTCTTGGGATGTTGATGTTTCTATGCCTCAGGTAGGAAAAGAATTGAACAAGGCCCTCAAGTAATAAAGCTATGCCTAGGGATATGCTTCTTAAACCAAACAACTTTCCACGAAGGGACAAGGGTATCCTTGGGACGGACCAGCTCCCAAGTGGAAGCAGAAGAGAACTCCTTAGATGAAGAAAGAGCCCAATGCACCTCGTCCTCATTGCTGGATGAAGAGATTTGAGGGAGATGGGCTCAGACATACCCATCAAATAAAAGTTATAGTCAATTAAAGAAACCTAGGTAGGATCACCCAAAGGGATCTCACCCCTTGGCAATCTAAACTATAAGGGCTCTAAGATCCTTGGGGTTTTAGCATCACACATTCTTTCCCCTGAGATTAGGGATTCAAACCCTAGGGTTTGTGAAGAGAAGATTATTGTCATCCAGATGCCCCTTTTATCATTGTGGTTGCTAGTTTGATCAAGTGTTGTATTTCCTATGAGGTACTGCCCTTCGTGGTACATTAAGTAACCCAAAACTCTCAGGTTAATTAGTTTGAATGCCTTTGTGGAATATTGGATCTACAGATAACCCAAGATATCTCATTAATTAGTCTGAATACCTTATTTTGTAGAGTTCAGATCACTTGCATGTACATGTGTTCTATGAGATTCTATCACCATAGCTGTGGTGTGGGACCCACTTCCATAGTGTAGGACCCACTGGATATGGACGATGATGGGATCAGAAGGAGGATACAAGTACATGCAGGTGAACTGTTTCGCACAGGGATATAGCAATGTGTATTAATTTTCATTAGGTTTCTTCCGCAGCACCTCCCTTTCCATCTCCTCATGGGTTTACATTGACTAAGATACTTAACGGTCCGTAGATCTGAATGTAACAAGAGTTATCATTACAACATATATGTAGTTGTAACCAATTTTCTTTAATACATATTCATTGGGCCATCATGGAAACATCAATATAAAGAGCAGTTTTTAGTATTTCATTGGAGAACTGATGCAAATGTGATGATGAAAAGACTTGTTATAACTACATGTTGTAATAATAAGAGTTGTTACAACTAGAAAACCCCATTTTTAACTCATGGAAAGCGTTCAAAAACCCTCTAACTAGCTACCATATACAAGGGGTGGGTTGTTCCTGAGTATAAAACTCAAAACCAGCCAATGGGCTGGATGGATTTCCCTCCTTTTCCTGAGTTGCTTTTTCCTAAGCATGCGTTCATCACCATTACTTTCTTCGTGTTTAGTTTTGGGAAAATGCTTATATTCACTCACGAGATGGAATCTTTGACATAGAACTACAACAGAGATAACCATTGCCTATTCTATATGGTCTAATATTTCTTGTTTTCTTCTCTTTACACATCATAATGTGATCATGGAGGTGATGAGATGTCAGTTCTCACCACCCAAATCAATTCAAGACTAGCCAAAAGGATATAGTACACAGTGACTGGACCCACCTAATCTGCATTAAGAATATAACTATTCAAAATTGGAAGCAATAATAACCCTATAAAACAAGATAGGATACAAAACCATTCAAATACTTAAAGGGAGTGTCGCATCAGAGCACGGGTGAGGGGGACTTGGGACGTTTCACGTTTGAACCAAATTCAAAGAAGCCCCCAACACCTTTCCAAGGATTTGACCCTTCCCCTCTTCTCAGATTACATTGGCAAATGTAAAATAACAATGGAATGTTGTCAATGCTGAACTAGTAAGTGATTTCCAATATCAGAATCGTCATCTCCAGAGAGAAAGAGAGAGATTGCAGATCTCAAGATGGTGACAGAAACAATTATTCTTTGGTCCAATGAATTAAGAAAGAAAGGGTAAGTGTAGATCCGCTTATAAAACTTATTTGTGTCGCCATATCTTTGCATGATTGTGCCTTTATTATCCAAAACAATCATAGATTGAAATCATTTGCAGATAGAAATCTTCACCCTTTTATGTGGGCTCCTTTGAGATCTTCTTTGTAGGCCGGCCTCAAATAGTCAATCCATTGATATTGAAACTCAGCATGCACTCCACTTTTCCTCATCCTCGTGCTATCTTATAATATTCTGTATTTTATATCTGCCAAAAAATTGTATCAAATCCACAGTTTGGATGGACCGGTGGCCAGACCAGACCAAGTTAAAGGAACAGCATCAGCTCATGCCAATGATACAAGAAAATTTAACAACTTGATGGCAAATTGCCAAATCCTTCAGGTGAGAGTACTACTTGAAGATATTATTAGCAGTTTGATCCACCCGGTTCACGGTTTAGCTTCTGTTTTGTTAATGTGGTTTGAATGCATGCCCAAATCCACGAATGAACCGGCTCACACATGGACCAAGGTGTATTTGTGTGTCCCATGGTGGAGTCTACTAGATGTCTTGGTAGACTTGACAATGGTAGAGGTTAGACCCAGCATAAAGAAAAGTATGGTTTAATACTTAGTAGACCCACGTCCCTGCATGCGCATGCGCGCGCAAAGGTGATTTGTATGGTTCTTCTTCTTTCTGAAAATTTTAGGGTTTATAACAACCGACCAAAGTGTCCAGTGGATCTGAATATTTGGTTTACAGATGGAAAACAAGGGTAGATTTGCATATCCCTAACCACAATTTCATTTGCCAAATTATTAGGTTATAATTCATGAAGATTCCAAAGGGACTATGTAATTATGATTTGGCTTCATTGAAGCATGGAATTAAGTATCAATACTTATCAGTTCGATAAGTATTGGAATTACAGGGCTTGATAAGAAACAAGGGAAGTAAATACCCCCTATTTATATTGGTATACATCTCATGTATGTCTACGCACGTATAACAGTACTCTAGACATTACTACGCCTGCACTCTCCCAATTCTGAATGGCATGCCGAATGTGGAGTTTCAAATCTCATCTCTTAGTTCTGTTTCTTTTTCGACTGGGTATACTGGACGTTAATCCTATAAATTCTTTTTTCTTTAACCTATATTCTTTGTTGACTTCAGAAAGAAAGAAAGAAAAGGTCTTGATATGGTTGCAAATTAATAACTGCTATATAGTATAATGAATAAAAATAATTAATTAGTAAAATCACAAAATAATACTTATATTATAACTAATGAGTTCTCATAGTAAAAATAATTAAGTTCTCTCACCAAGATTATTAGTTATTAGAAGACCTTGTAGTATGTCCCAAATTTTCACCGTACTGTTACATATTGAAAGTGATCTATCTATCCAATTTATATTTTTATGTACATTTGACATCATCTTATTATAAAACAATTCATATTGACAAGAACACCTATTATAACTGTTAAAACAGTCAGCAGTTTTCTTTTATTATCCTCCTATTTTTGTTGTTTTATACCTTGAGCTTGAATTCTTATGTCCTTTTCTTTTGTCTTTGTCAAGCAGCAAGATGATGATTGTGACCTGGCATATATATAGATGAGGATGATTATTTAAAATGAATGAATTGAGCAGAACTGAGCTAGGTGCAATTCACGGATATATCCAAGTTGCTGCAAATACTAATTAAACACCATACTCTGAAAATGAAAGTGATAAAAGACAACGAATTAATTTGTCTTGAGAAAGCAACCATGAGGAACGAATATGATTAGTTTAACCAATTGTGGACTACGATTTGACTCTTCCATTGAAATCATTGGATTATAATCCACTTTAAAACTGTTAAAGTTGGAAATCGTTCTGTTGGTTTGTGATTCGAGCGTCCTGTAATCACAGAAGTTTAAACAAGGGAGTTGAGCGACTAGGCCCCGGGTACATTCCGATGCCTAAGTCAGATTCCTAATGAAACATCAAGAGATAGCTTTCTCCAATTTAAAGAGAGAGGGGAACGATGAGAGAGAGAGGGAAATGATGAGAGAGTTTGAGCGTGAGAAATAATTGAGGGTGAATAGTGAGATTGTGAGGGTGTCTTACATTGAAGATTCGTCCTTTACTTATAAAGATAGGGAAGAAGCACGGAAGTACCGGGACTCAGGGAAGTAGATCGTCAATAGAACTGCCAAGTGTCGCTTTGAGAGACGCCCAAGTCATAGACTCCGAGTAGGAGTGGGAGATTGTAGCCAAGGAAACTAAGTCGGTCGATAGTAAGAGTGACACGTGTCACCATATGAATGGTCATATGGCCGTGATGATTAGCATCGTATTGTACTAGGAGAAGGACTTCTACGACATAACTTATTCGCCTTAGGATTTGGACTCCGACAGGAAAAAGTAACCCAATAGGATTATGCCTCCAACCAGGCGTCGTGTCCTCACAGGACTGTGCCTCTGCCAATGAGACATATCTAGATAGAACAATGACTCCGAGCGTGGAAAGCCAAGCGCCACACTGTCACTCCTGGTTGGCCTATAGGGTTTCGGGTACCACGTATAATATTTTCATTGGGTGATGTTTTTACCCCATACCGATACCTATATTTGACCTTTTTATTCAAATAAGCTTTATGGTTTTGGGGGAGAAGGGAAGAGAGATTGTTGAAAAATCTACAGCCTATATAGGTGATAACTTCTGTATTGTTTTGGTTTATCAAACTTGTATATACAATGATCTTCCAAGTCTATGAATTTATGTCCCACTTCTTTTATCCAACGAGGATCCTTTATCCCCCTTGTGTCTTTTTATTTATTTACATTTCTATTTTATTTTATTTTTTTAATATGATGGACAACATAAAAATAATACTAAGAAAGATATAGTATACAAGATAATTAAGGTATTAATTATAGGCATGTGACTATAAGCTATCCACGTGTAAGTTTATTAATGTTGTTAAGGTTTTAGAGTGGAATCAAGGTGAGGTTAAGACGCGGACACTGAGAATTGATAACCCAGCTGCTCCTATCATCAGTTCCAAAAGACCTGACCTTCGTAGGGTCAGATTCGGTTGACCTTTTCTCTCTCTACATAAGATACAAAAGGAGTCATTGTAAAGTTGATGACTCAATGTTTTATCACTGTAATAAAACTCACTTGCCCCTCCTCTAGTTCTTCTATTTTTTTTTTTTTTTTTTAAACAGGTTATCTATAAAAAAAATTATTTTTTTTAGGAGGGTCTGTTTCTATTTCTGTTTTCACTAGATTTCAGGGTTAGGATTTCATTTCAGTGTATGTAATTTATTTTAGTAAAAAATTTTATCTGGAACCTGCAAAACTAGGAGAGGAAATTTAGAGCTCTTTCTGATGGATAAATAAAAATTTGGAAATTGACTGAGCTCAAATATTACATTAAATTAAAAAGGCCAAGCCAGATGATAAAAACAAGAGAAGTCTTCTACATCTGGCAAAGCCAAAATCCTTCCATACTGAAATATATCACATTTATAGGAAATGGAACAAATCATGAACTGCTACAGACTGGTAAGCTAAAAGGGATGAGCCTCCCAAGTTAGTTCTAAATGTGTAAGAACTAGAAAAATATATTAAAAGAAAAAGAAAAGACAGATCAATGTGTAGAGTTCTTTTAATTTGGATTGTCAATTAAGGGTTTTTCTGGTCCGAAGGAGGTCTTTTCATTTTCAGATTTGCATCAATGTCCAAATGAAATATCAAAATTACTCTCTCTATATTGAAATTTTCATGATGACCAACTGAATTTAAATTAAAGAGAATTGATAATAATTACATGGAAATCATCCTAGAAGCATTATTTATTTATTTATTATTTATTTATTTTTATTTTTTTGGGGTAAGGAGATGATTTAGGTAGAAAGTGAGGTTGATAGCGTGGACATAACTTAGATGGTTAATTTGTAATTTGTTAGGACTGTGGCAATGTGCTTCTTTGAAAAATTACGAACCCATCCATTTCTTGAAGTTGAATGAGCAATTCCAAATTAATTAAATAACCCAGCAGAAAGAGATGCTTGGATGAGATTAAGGTGCCACAACCCACAAAAAACAAAAACAAAAAAATATTATAAAAAATATCTAAGAACATATCATCCAAAGGAGCTTCTAAGGATATATACTCCACTTGGCTTGCTTATATAATTATAACATAATTTAATATTAGTATCTTGATTTACTCCCAAAGTCGCTTTTCTTATCATGTCGACGTGTCATCCATTTTAATTAAACAGTGATATTCGAATAATTAATTAAATAAAAAATGTGGGTTGAACATAATTAATACATAAAAAGAATATATGTCTAAGAGATGGACCTATATATATATATATATATATAGCTAGGGAGTTGGTTAAGAAGGTAGGTTAATTAATTAGAGGAGAATATATAGGTTTGCAGTTTGAGAGATGTTAGAGTGGACCCTTTACCAAAAAAAGATATGTACCTTTGAAAACCCAAATTTTATTATAAACCTTCCAATGTTGAGTTAGGTACTTAAATATTTGTATAAATTACTGTTAGACAGTCATTGTTGTAATGTTTCAAAGCTTACAACAGAATGATGTCTCTTAGCATTATTATGTTATACAATTTGCCCAGTTGTTTGCACATGCGCTACATGACATGCGCATGAGAGAGAGAAAGAGAGAGAAATAATTATTTGAATAACTTGTGAAAACCTAAGTCTTAAGCAGAATAACACCAATGTGGTTCTGTGGGGCTGTCAATCGGTTGGTTTTTGAGTAGGTAAAAGGTATAACCAGTAACTTTAGGCTCCATTTGATAATTGGTATGCATTCTAAGTGAAGAACAGATTCGGAGATGACAAAAATAGTATTTGGTATGATTTATCGTTCTTGGATTATGGAATACATGAGAGAATGCAATACATTTTAAAGCACGCTCTTTAATCTATTATGCATTCTAAGCTCATAACAAAAATGTCTCGCACTTTAGCTTATTCTCATTTTATATAATAAATGCATTTCAATGAATGAATTCCAAGAATACGCACCAAACTTAGCTGACGTTAGACTCCTAATCTAACTTGGAGGTCTCTTCAAGGCTAGACTTTTTTTCGCTTCTTTTTGTGTGTGTGTTTGTGTGTGTGTGTGTGTGTGACCAGAGGAGGGGGGGGGGAGGGATTGTTTTTGGGACTCACAACTCTGAATTTGGTGGAAGCCTTTATGAGTTAACTTTTGGGAAGAAATAACAAAACTGCAGAAGAAGCTTATAAAACCAGAGAACCAGAAATCTGTTGCTTCGGATCAAGTGGAGAGGAGATCGGAAAGTTGCAGGAAAGATTCGATTAAGCCAGAGGTACTCCAAATTAAATCAAATTGCAAAGAGAGGACCTCATTTAGGAATTGAGGCTAAAAACATAGCTTTGACCCACCAGGTCACCAAGCCCACTCAGTGTTTTTTGGGTTCAGCTGTGTGCTAAAAAATAAGTCCAATTGCAGGCCTGGCCCATGAATCCAAAGAGAGACTTTATTGTTACGATGCCTTGAGGGCTGCTATGATTGGGCCTAATTAAGGCGGGCCATTGGTACGTGGTATCCCAACTTTTAAGGATATGATATTTGCAAGTTCAATTTAATTTCATGAATTTTTGATCTCTGAGCTGCGTGACTATACTGCATGGATAACTTTCTAGGGGCATTTTTAGTCCCAGGGTTACGAGGCTAATGGGTTTTCAGACATTTATTTTATACGGGCTAAGAATATGAAATTATGATTGGTTCATCATGTCCATTGTCACACAAAAGATTCCATTTTACACCACCGACCATCGAATTTTTCTCCAATTTTTATAATTAATTTAGAGATTTTGCATCAAGATTGTCCAAATTCTTGAAGGAATCTTACCTAATGCAGGTAATTCGGGTGAGATTGCTGGGCTTTACAGTAACTCCCTGCTCTGTTTGGTTGTAAGGAAAATCAAAGAAAAAAGAAGTGAAAATTTTAAAACTAATAATGGAAATCTTTTATAACAATTAGGTGACTTACCATGTTACTTTGTAGATGTAATTTTTATTTTACTTTTAAAATTACGAGGAAATTTGAATGCAAAGTAAAGTGAAAATTAATAACAAAATATGAAATGATTTGAAATTAGTTACATATACAAAAGTTCTCTTTTTTAAATTTGAAAATTTTACTTTACTTTACTTCCTTTTAATTTTTCTTACAACCAACCAGAGCCTTAATGTTAATGTTAACAAGTTTAGCAACCATACTTGGATATAATCCAGCCCATTTAAAAACCCGGAAATGGGCCAAATCCAATAGCAACCCGTTTATTATTCAGAATTTCAGCAAGTGATTCCATCCAGTGGGCTGCCCTGATTCAGTATATAAACACCCTAACTTGATATGCCAGTGGACCTGGATAACTTTGACCAAGCCCAGCACTAAATAAGGGGTTCGGCCTAAGAGTTCAGGCATGGCTAAAGCCCAATCAAATCTATGATTTTAAGCATCAATTAAATTACCTGGGAGAGTGAGTATCTGATTCCAATATTGGATTGAAATCGTTGTGATGTGACTCACAAACTCACAAACATTGAAGATCAAATTCACTTATCGACCAGCTCTGCCTCTACATCTATCTGCATTATATATACATTAATATAACAACCATTAGAATGAAAAACTGTGGAAGATTCAAGTGGAAAACTGCAGCTTCTTTTCTGCTTTTGCAAGTTTATTTGGGAAGTTGGTGAGTTACAAGGTGAATGAAGTTGAAACGCTACCCTGTTCTTATGTGGGAAAAGAAACTAGGAAGGGCAAAAGGAATTTGCTTCTTCATTTTTCTCTCTTAAGACTTATTATGGTCACAATTTTTCAATCTTTCCCATGCGTCTAAGACTAAAGAGAGCACAAGTGCATGATACTTCCCCAACAGAGTTTTAGTACTTCCTGTCATGTTCAGCTTTAACTTTTTGATGGCTCCATTACAAAAGAAAGAAAAAAAAGAAAGCAATAGTAAAGACCTCAATGCCAGTGTCATATCCTCAAATCAGTATTGTTCATGAAGTTCCCCCGAATAAAACTCTCTCTTAAAAGGTAGTATCCAATTCACAGGGTTTTCGCAGCTGCGGAGTCTGAGGAGGGGTTTAGTCATGCAGTTTTACGTTCACTCCATGGAGATGCTGTTTCTAGATTCAAATCCATTACCGCCAGGTCACAATGGAATAATCTTACCATTGTGCCAAAACCCATCCTCTATTTGCAGACTTCAGAGGGGTTTTCCTTTTCTTTCTTTTTTTTTCCCCCCTCCTTTCTACACTTCTCATCGAGCCAATGACCCTTGAAGCAGTTCTGCAGCTTTCTTGAGCTGAGATTTTGAATTTTGCATGGGACTTCAATTATTTAGCCCTAGGAGCAGTCTGAAGAGAAACGACAGAGATAATGCCATAGCTAACCGGAAGGAGCACCGAGAAGGATCAACAGATGTTCAGTAAGCTGAATAATGGAGCTAAACTAGGGTATCAGGGAGTGGAAATCGTTATCCCTGTCATCTTCATTGCTCGGGATATTGTTAATTGGTTCATGGAGATTGAACTGTGTAATAAAAAAAGAGGTTAATCTCACTTGGGATTCGATCAATTATATACTAGTATATGGAAACTCAGATGGTCAACTGGCTATTAAGGCTGCTTCTACAAGTGTTGAGAGAGAGAGAGAGAGAGAGAGCATGGTTCAAAATTATTTCACCGGATCACCGAAATATTTCAGTTTCGCAGGAAATCAAAGCAAGATGAGTAGCAAAATGAACCGACATTTCCGAATACGTAGCAGAATATACCGAAATTGCACTGAAATACCACGAATTTCAAAATTTCAAACCTGGAGAGGAAATCTTCTTTCTACAACTCTCATCAGGCAATGACCCTTCAAGGATTTCAGCAGCATTCACGAGGTCGATTTGGACTGTGATAAGACTATCTCTTATTTAACCCAACAAGCACATGACGCAGATAATCTTAAAGCTAACTTGAAGGAGCCACCGGCTAAAAACTGTTCAGTAAGCTGAATATATAATGAAGTTAAACTAGGGCAGCACAGAATGGAAGCCTGCTAGCTCCATCATCTTTGCCTAAATAATGTTAATTGATTCACAAATACTACTATTCATCTGAATCAAATGAGTGTTTTAATCCCTCAGGTTTCAATCAGTTATATTTTAGTGAGAAAAACTTCAGTTCCCTTAAACATGGGTTGACAGAATGACATTTTGACTAGTAGGGGAGACCCGGGACAATCATGTTTGTTGAAACAATCTCATTACCAAATAGACACCAACTGAAGACCAATATGAGAAATTTTCTGATTTTTTTTTAAATCAGAAACCTCAATCTGATTGCCCTCTTCAAAATGCAGCTCTGCCCTCATATTGACATGACAACCACCCCATTTGTTGAATGCAGACTAACATGAGAAGCCAATACAGCACGACATTGTTGATTTGAGGGATGCTCTTTTATTCATTGTAATGATTAGTAATATTAGAAAGCCGTGCAATCTAAAATAGCACTCAGCAGTAATTTACAGCCAAAATTTCAAATCTGAACAATCTAAATCTATCAGGCTATTACCACTACCAATCACCAGGAGCACATTGTAACCTACCAACAGTTTTAACTCTTTCAAAGTGCTCCCAGCAGGTGCTTGAGTTGACCAACATGGCTGGCCGATCGGAAATTTAATCTCCATTCCAAACTAGTTGACTGGGGGGACTTGCCAATCTGAATAGTATCAGCCACATCAAGAGCCATATCAACTGGCCATTTCCAACTATACCACCATTGCTGAATGGTCAAAACTTCCAGAGGAAGAAACCACGATATATCGCATCTAATATGCTGGAAATATTTTCAGTGTCACAGTTGATCAACATTCACATCCTTTTCCATATCTTCCCTCAAATCATACTCAAGCACAAGGCCAAGGTTGTCAACTAATTTGTGATGCTGAAGACACCCTGCACACTGATTTAAACACTGTCAACACAATGAACCTAAAAATTTTGAGAATATTGGTGTTGAATATCATACCATTTGCAAACAGAAGCACTTTTGATGTGGTTATCCAACCTACGCAAGTTATTATACTTAATTGTGGAACTTTCTCAATGCAAGACAATCCAACATAGAATGTAGATATACATAGGTTGGCTATAACAGTTGCATTGAAACAGGTATAGCTAATGACTTCAACAAATTATTGTTGGTGGTTTGTTTATGTAAGACCTACACCCAAAATCCCAGTTTAATTCGGATTTTTGGTCACGGCAACTGGTCTTCCCACCACCGGTGCCATGGACACGGAGTTCGTATAAGGATTTGGTTCCATTTATGGTAGGTCATCCTTACCCTAATGTGGTGACTCCCAATTTTGGTCACTTATCTTCGCTCCTGAGATGGTAAATATCGCCACCTAACCTTGGTGGTGGAATGGACCCTTCATTGTGACAAACTCAATGAGGGAAAACCCCGTCCTGACTAATCTCTGGGGATAGAGATAAGGGCTCAGGTCCCTCTTGCTAGCCCCATCGGCTGAAGCCAGTCGGCTAGAACCTACCAGCCACCGACCCCAATGTACAGAATTTGATACACCTGAGGTGGGGTCTACTTGTGAGAGTATGGGCCCATCTGTCTCACCTCTTAGTTGGGTTTTATTTAAGTGTTTACCAGGTGGCATCATCCCATTGGTTGCTCGAAAATCATGCTCCATTTAAAGTAACTGGCTGATGCATTAATGGAAGAATATGAATGATTTATTGATTTTATGTTTATGTTGGAACCTTATTATGATTGTGTGTTGCTGCATTAACCCACAGGATGACACGTGGCATAAGATTCCATAGAGTATTATTTGTATTTTGAATTTGAGTTTTCTAATATGAAAAGGGAAATTGAGGTAGATCTTGATAGGATTATTCTTGGTATGATGTGTATTGATTTAAGATAGGATGTGAGAGAGGATTTATGTGAGGGATTTTCTTTTGATTGCACTGCACCAAAGATCAAATGTGGCATAGAGATCTTACAAGCCTTGGATCTCAATTTTTGGTTTTGAACCCTTACCTTGCAAGGACTGTGGGACGGACACATGAATTGAATTGATTTATTTTAGGATGATAGGAATTAAGGAAGGAAGGAGAAGGAACTAATTTCAGAAGGACTGGATTTCATATTTAAATCAAGGGCTTCATAAAGATGCGTTGCATCATATTTTGACATGTGGCACAAAGATTCTATGTGCCTTAGGATTCAAATTTGAATCCTTGCCACAAAAGGAGAATAAAGGAAGGGATTTGGATGGACTTATTTAAGGTTGTTGGAATCATCTTTTAAGGTATGATTGGATTGATTATTGATTGAGAATTTGATTATGGTGTGTTACACCAGATTCTGACATGTGTCATGATTGATGAATGCAAAAGGAAGGAATTCAAATTCTGAATTTCTTCCATGCGCAAAGGGAGGGTGATTCTCCCATGGTATCTCCACTCTCCCTAGGATCGTGCCAGGTGGCACTAAGGAGGGGAAGGAGATACTTGTCTCACAAGGGTACTTCCACACCTCTCACTCCTATGGGAGTTTGCCATGTGGCACTGTGGGACCCATTCCAAGAGAGGGAGTAATACTACTCCCATGAAATCTAGGGAAGAAAGAACGAAAGAAAGAAAAGAAAGGAAGAAAGGGAAATCATGAGCAAGAGAGAGAGGAGGCAAGACCGTGGGAGAAAGGGGAGAGAAAAGAGAAGAGAAAAGGAATAAAGATTGAGAGCATCTACCTCCCCATGATTTCTGAAAGAGAAACCTGTGTTACTTTGATGATTTAAGCTCAGGACCCAACTCTGTTTCACAGGCTTAGAAAGGCATAGGATAAGGGTGAGCTCCCAAGCGATTTATTAAGACTAAACTCCGTTTTAGTTGGCCTCCCTCGACCCAACTCCAAACCCTTTGCCTGGCTCAGAAAGACCAGAATCTTCCAGTTTATTGCCAAAAAAAGCTTTCCGATCTGAAAGGGAGACCACCATTGAGGAAGCATTTGATCAAGCTTGAAAAGGGAACCCCTTCAGATTTAGGTAATCCTCATACCCTATACCATTTCCATTTCCATTTCCATTTCCATTTCATTCCTTGATACCAGAGGTTATTCCCCATCTCTAGAAGTGGAGGATTAAGTTCTAAAGAGGACAGCAATGTCTGCCTCCATCTCTCCTTGAGTGCCAGTAAAGATTCGAATGATGAATCCCGGACAGCACCCAATAAGACCTTGGGAAGACCCTCCAAGGTGTTGATTCGAAGACCCCAAACCTTCCCTCTTGTTGACCCCAGTCCTCCGAAAAGGGTGATTTGAGCCATTGAAGGCTCATCCCTAAGCCCTGGATTGAAAGGGTTACATTTGGATTCCTGTTTTTAGCTAACCGGTAGGACTGTCGGCTGGAGTACTCTCAGCCACCCTTCCTGCCGCCTGTTGACAATGTTATCACGGTATGCTTTCTGTGATCTAACGGCTGGAAGGTCAGCTGGAACCCCTCAGCCGCGGCTGGAAGGTCAGCTGGAACCCCTCAGCCGCCTCTCCTGCCACCTACCTGCAAACTAAGTTTTTATGTTTCAGATCAGTCTCTGACCTTGTATGAGGGCTCCACCTCAACCCCAAGCAAGGTGGGAACCGATGCAGGACCTTGTGTGACACTCCTGGGAGGTGTATCACACTCGTTTTACTTTATCTTACCTGGTTGTTCTTTCCTGGTATAATTAACATAGGAAGGATATCGTGGGCTGGGTAAGGGAATGACTCTGTTATCTTCAAAGTTTCTGTTTTCAACTCACCATCAGGTTGGGACTTGATTTAATTTTTGGAATGTTTACTTACTGCTGCATGTGATTATATTCTGTTTATGTATTACTACCATGTCATTTAATATCTGTATAACTGTAAATGCATTGCATATACAACTATAATGTTTGGTGTATGAGTTGCATGATGTTGGATCCTTCATCCTTGTTCTATTATTGTTGGTATCTTAGTGGAGGTACATGATCTGGGTAAAGTGTCTAGTAGAGTGACTGAAGCTAGGGTACAAGTACAACCCTCCATCATTATTTATGGTTGACATATACAGATGCATGCGGCTAGGTTTACAACCCCGTGACATGTACCCCTTGCCACTAGGGGATTAGGTAGTTGTGTAGGCTCATATAAAGGAGGTGTGATCATGTTCACAATGCTCCTCTTCACGTCAGGGCTTGTTGATGCAGGCCGAGATTCGTTAGATAGGAATCTTTTTAGGCTTTAATTGGGATATATGTAATTTTTTTTATTGGGAAATTTAAATCGGTTTAATCATCTTTTATTTTGTTTTTTTTTTATTTTAAAGAAAGACATGGACCCCTTTAGGCGTGGATTAGTTTGAATTAGTTAGGAAATTCTTTTATTTATCCTTTTGATATTAGTATTCGATTAGGATTAGGATTGTAACACCTATTTATAGGCTAATCTCTTATTTGAAGAGATATGCAATGATTTAAGAAAAAAAAAACAGAAGCAAGATGGCTCTCGTTTGCTCCCTCTCCCCCCTCACATAAGTCTCTCTTCTCTCTTTCTCGGCTCCCCTCCTTTTCTCTCTTGGCGGTAAGTTTCCCTCCCTCTTATTTATCAGTTTCTCTACGCTCCCCCTCTTGGTTCTCTATTGGTATTCTCCCCTTCCCCTTCCCTTTGGTGGATTCCTCGATATCCCCTTCCCCCTTTTCCTTTATAACTCGCTATCAGTTATCTCCTTTCCTTAGGTTATGCTTCCCTTTTTCCTTATTTTGACTTTCTTCGTTTTGACCCTCTAAAATTATTCCATTGTCAACGTTCCCTATTTTTGTTCCCATCCCTTTTTCTCCCGTTCCCTTTTAGGTTGTTTTCAATATCCCTTTTATGCCCAATGCCTTCCACTTCATTTGGTATTAGAGCTTAGGCTGGAGTGCGTAGAAATCCCCATGACGTCTGAGCAATTTGAAAGATTGCTTGATGCCATAAATGCCAATAGAGTTGCTCAAGATAGGTTCATCAGCAGCATACACAATCTTTCCCACAGTGTCCAAGACCTAGATTGGATCCTGATTCGGATGGAGCGACATTTGAGTATTCCAGAACTACTCATAGCAAAAAGCCCTAAGGTTGTATCAAAAGAGGCCCCAACACCTCCATCCAATGGTTACATTGAGAAGAGTAAATATGAAGATCAGATCTGTCACATGGTGAAAACTGTTATCATTCCAGAGCCATCCATTAAAGTTTGTACTGAAGAAGTCTCGGCGAGATTGCGAACGTGATACAGGTTAAGATCATGGCTCGATGAGACATTCCCCAACCGACAATGTAGAAGGATCTCTTCGGCACATCTAATTCCATTCGTGCTGATGCGATCATAGAATATGTGATTCCATCGTCATTCTTTCATGGACGGATCCCTCGACTTGCAAATTACATCCCTACCATTCGTTTTTTACCAGATTTTTGTTATGGACTACCGAGGGATGTGTCTTCTATGAGATTGTTTCTTCGTCTCTACGAAATTCGAGGACAAATTTTTTTAAGCGGGTGAGAGTTGATGCAAGCCGAGATCCATTGGATAGGAATCTTTCTAGGCTTTAATTGAGATATATGTAATTTTTTTTATTGGGAAATTTAAATCGGTTTAATTATCTGTTTTTTAGTTTTTTTAAATAACTTTAAAGAAGGGCATGGACCCCTTTAGGCGTGTTTGAGTTAATAAGGAATCATTTTTTAATTATGCATTCCTTTTATTTATCTTTTTGATATTAGTATTCGATTAGGATGAGGATTGTAATGCCTAATTATAGGCTAATCTCTTATTTGAATAGATATGCAATGATAAAAAGAAAAAACAGAAGCAAGATGGCTCTTGGTTGCTCCCTCTCCCCCCTTGCTTAAGTCTCTCTCCTCTCTTTCTGGCAAGGGTGTCAAAAGTGAAACCGAACCGAACTGTTTAAACTGTAACCGATAAACCGTTTATTAAATGGTTCAGTTTTGGTTTTCAATTTGACACTGTATTCTGAAACCGAACCAAACCGGTTAAACTGATTAAACCGACGATGTGAACCCAATTAAAACTGTGTAACCAAACCGTTTGTAAATCCGTTTATAAACCAATGATCCTTATTCAAACCAATTAGCCTTGCCTTTATTTACACAATTCTCTTTTTAAAGCTCTCATTATTTGAAAAAGGCAAGGTTTATTTTTCATAACTTGGTAACATTTAGAACCGTGTAACACATTGACATCTGACTTTTCCATTTTCTAAGATTGGAGTAAAATTACACACAGTACCATAACCCCTCTTTTGAAGTTTTGAATTAATTTCTCATTTTTGAATTTAAAATGTTTTCATTTCCCTAGATTAAAAGATTAAATATAAAACCTAAAGATAGTAAAAAACAACTAATGGTGTAGTTAAAACTTAAATATATTAATTCAAACCCTATCCTCTCTCTCTCTCTCTCTCACACAAAACCGTTTAAACCGTTTAACCAAAAACCATTTAAAAACCGCCACACGAAGCCATTTAACCTATTAAACCAAAAAACCGTTTAAAAATCGTTAAACCAAAACTGATTAATAAACGGTTTCGGTAAAGACTTTCAAACCGTTTATTAAATGGTTCGATTTCGGTATTACCCTTTGCGCACCGAACCGAACCGAACCGAAACCGAACCATGAATCCGAAATCGAACCGTTTAACACCCTTACTTTCTCGGCTCCCCTCCTTCTATCTCTCTTAGCGGTAAGTTTCCCTCCCTCTTATCTATCGGTTTCTCTCCCCTCCCCCTCTTGGTTCTCTATTGGTATTCTCCCCTTCATCTTCCCTTTTGGTGGATTCCTCAATATCCCCTTTCCCCTTTTCCTCTATAACTCACTATCAGTTATCTCCTTTCCTTAGGTTACGCTTCCCTTTTTCCCTATTTTGTCTTTCTTCGTTTTGACTCCCTAAAATTATTCTATTGTCAACGTTCTCTATTTTTATTCCCTTCCCTTTTTCTCCCGTTCCCTTTTGGGTTGTTTTCGATATCCCTTTTATACCCAATGCCATCCGCATCACTTGTCCTGGTGTTGGACGGATGAACCAGGCATGGTTTTAAATCTCTCCCCATGGTTGTCTTGCGGAGTGAAGGGATGAATTGACGTTTGAGTCCAAGACGCTAGGATGGAGCCTACTAGGGAAGGGGTCTGATCCCTTGGCGTTCCCCAGGTGATTGTGGCCATGTACCCGGCGGATGAGATTTTTGTTGCGTTCATGACAGTGCCAAGAGGCCTGAGATGCTGCCTAAATTGTTCACCCGGTGACTTAATCAAAATCTGAATCATATCATGCCCCTTTCCCCACACTAAGTTCAGTGGAGCTTACTCCATCATGCGATTCCCTTTTCAGATTTTGATACAAGTTAGTTGTGGTCGACTTCATGGAGTCTCCCGTAATTCCGGAGGAGTTCAGTTATATCTTGGAGAACCTATCTAAGGCTTTATGGCCCCGTTCACCAGTGTGATGGTTGTGCCTTGGAACGCCAATCATGATCTCTGTATCTTAGATGCTAGTAGTTTGTTCAGATGTGTTGCACCTACACCTCATGTATTTGTTTAAGGATTTAAGTGTTAGATTATTTACTTTACGTCTTGTTATGGATGTTTTTGAATAATTGGAGTTACTATTTAAAATACAATCTAGACACTTCATTTATTGCTTGAGATTACTTAGTCTTCCACTATATATTTTTTGTTGTTACTCTGATTATTGTGGGTGTGGTTATAATTGTGGAATGAGATGGTGTGTGGCATATACACTACTCCCTAGATCCTGGTGTGTCGGGTCGGCATGAGGCAACCCCGTCACCTATCCCGAGACTTCGGAATCAGGTCGTGACAATTTAAGTAGGGGGAAAAAATTCTAAACTGGATTCCTCTTCATAATGAACAAAGTAAACAATATGCATAGTATCATCTACATTTTGCTGGTTGTCCAAGGATATAGCATCAGCTAAATAGAAGGATACAATCTTAGGATATCAGCTTTTGCACAAAAAGAAGATTAAATCAAAAAAAAAATGGCACTAAATAAATGGTTGGGCTACCCATCCTCTTCTAACGTATTCTTTCATCAATAGTGTTCTATTGCTTAATTTACTAAATGAAAATTTCATGTTGGGAATCGAAAAACAAAGCTAACAAAACATAATTGCTGGGAAGGATGAAATATTACTTCTCAGTGAGGTTGAACAACACCCTCACAAACATGGATTGGAGTCTTAAACCTATCGCAGAAATATAAACACTCTTTTAAGTTCATATGCATGCATCATGGGCAACCTCATGATCATCATTTAATATCAAACTCTGTTTTCAGGTCCTTATGGACAAGTTTCGTCCAAGTCCCATTTAAAGAAGGTAATGGTAAAAGCACTTCTGTTGTAAAGCTAAATATTGGACGGTTGAAAGAATTAGCTGTCTAATTATAAGAACATCCAACATCAGAGTCAAAATCTGTAAACTTGAAGACACATGTTGATAATTTGTATACCTCTAAATCAAATAGCATTAAATGAACATTTATTCAGATAAATAAAGTGAGAAATAGAAACAAATACTTGCTTCCCATTCATGGCGAATTCTTCATTACAATGTGTTATCCTCCTTGAAAACACATAAGAGCCTAATAATATGTAATACGTGCATAGGATCTAAAAGTGGGAAGGAATATTGAGAAGCCAGTTACGTACTCTGTACTAAAAGACTAAGAGTCAAAGAAGAGCTCGTACCCGTGCAGACATCAAGAAAGACTAATGTAGCAGAAGAAAGCCATCATAACTATAAGAAGAAGAAGAAGTACCTGAACAAAAACCGTCCCCCGTTCATAGGCTAATCGATTTATGAGGCGTTGTGTCCTTTCACCACATGCATCGCAAGTGAAGTGTACCATCAAACTTCTCCTAGGAAGCTTTAAGTCAATTGTTGCTTCCTGTACGGTGGCAACAAAAAGGGATTGGATTCAGGATTAAAAGATTATTGTACCCAAACACAAAGCACACCTAAAGAAGAATATTTTGAATTTGAGGGATGGCAACGACAAGGACCCAGGTAAAATCTAGAATTTTTATATTAAGAAGCTCCGAATCACCGCAGAAACGGAAAAACTCAAGCTAGACTTAATTGTTTAAGAATAAGTAAAAGACAAGAAAGAGTAGATGAGATGAAATATGTTGTGAGATTTATTAGCTGGACAGTCGTCTTGAGATGGAGGAGGGACGGCCAAAGGTTCTGATTCTTGTTTCGGAGATACTTCAAATTCAAAGACATCGTCGCCCTTTACGGCTCGCAACCTGGGGGTCGTCGCTGCTCTATGAGATATTCGCAAACTGCAAAATAATGTCATTCAAAGCGTAACCTTTTAGGGTGAGAACCGAATGGAAGAGCCAATGTCGGAAGGAACAAGATAAATTCAGAATCAAAAGGAAAATGGAAAACCCTAGAGAGAAAGAGAGAGAGAGGGATGGAACCTGGTGAGTCCTATAGTGTTGATAGATGCAAAAGACGGTCTGAATTTAAAGGCGAAGAAAGAGAAGGTTGGGTCTGGAGGACGAAGAGGACTCCGGAATGCGCAGAGAGAATAAATGGCGGCAGTGACAGTAGAGCTGCAGAGCGTGGGAGCCATTCTAAAGTTTATGGTATTCAGTCGGGGGGAGTTTATCAATGGTTTCGGTCCGGTTTCGATTTTCATCGGGGCTCCGAAAACACAAGTCATATCCTGTTCAATAAGTTTTGGTTTTGATTTAGTCGAGACTCCAGACTAAGGGTGTCAAAAATGGGCTCGACCCGATAGCACAGACCGAGCCGGCCCGAAATAACTCGAACCCAGCCCGGACCGAACCTTAATGGACAGGTTTCGGTCTCGGCTTGTAAAGTCCGACACCATTTCAGTCCAGACCGAAACCAGACCGGACCAGCCCGTTAAGAAGCCCGAACTAGCCCGAACACCGGTAAGGTTCATCCGGGCCCAATTTCTTAATTTTTATGGTTTTAAATTTTGATGGATTATATTACACTGTTGTAGTTCACTTCTTGATCCGAAAGATTATATGAATCTATAGTTGAAAAAAGTATGTTAATTGTTACAATTTATTGAATTACATACATATAGAAGGAATGATGCTAATTTTATAGATAGAAATAATAAAATAAGTAATATATCTTACATATAAAATTGGCCCGATAAGCTTGATAAGCCCGGCCCGGACCGAATCAGCCCGAAAATCACCTCAATAAGCCCAACCCGATAACAAACCGACACCGGACCAGCCCGTTAGTTATTGTGTCCAGTGCAGCCCAACCCAGCCCGAACTCTTAATGGACATGTTTTGGGCTGGGCTTATAAAACCCGACACCGATTCAGCCCGGACCGAAACCGGCCCGGACCGGCCCGTTGACACCCTTACTCCAGACCTCTATTACTACTGTTTTTTTTTTTTTTAAACGACGGGTATCCAGATCCGGACCTCTGGCCTGATTAATCCAGACCTCGATTACTTAAAAGTTGTTTTAAACATGTATTGTACAGTTGTACAGTATTCAACCTTTTAATATGCATATTGTTGTATTGACTTATTAAGGGAATTTCCCACATCACCAATAATATGACGACAACTAAGATCCAACCATCCACGTCAACATCTCCAAAAGAGTCTAAGAAGGCATTCCTATAAATCTAATCAATGGATAGGGGCAAAAACATCATTTCTACAGTTTTATAAAGATATTTTGGTCATTATATATAAAATAAGGGTAAAAGCAACATTTACAAAGAAACACTATTCACTATAAATACCACAAATTCCGAGATTTCAGATACGTTGCATTTATTACTCTTTCTTGGGATAGTCGTTCTGACACCTCGGACTGAGAATCTCTCACATACCCCATTTAAATATTGACGTGGGCTCAAACACCAGACCCATTGACTATTCACAGAGCCCTAACTTAGGCATCGAAGTGGACCTAGGGCCATAGGCCCACCTCCCCCTTGTCTTTTTTTGTATCTTGCAAGTCTAATTTGAGTGGTGGACCAAGGATATGGATTTGGGTCGAAACAATTTGACACCCACAGTGAGGCCTTGAGTGGTTTAAAGTCGAAAGATTAGTCAAAGAGAAATCCTAAGGCATGAGTCCAAGAAGAACAAGAAATCATACAATTAACCTTAATCCTCCACTTATCAAGCAACAGACAGCCAATCCTGAAGATGGAAACAGATAGAGCCCAGACCCCAAAGGGAGAGGGGAAAGAGGGCAGTAGACCAAGCACCCCCATCAGACTTGTTCGTCACGTACGAGTAGTTCGAGACCGTGGCCCAATAGTTGGAAGTTCTAAATAGATTAGCTCAAGGAATCCAGCCCCCCGGCCGTGGAAGCCACTTCTCATCCTCCGATAGGGGTCATTCCTCCATTTAACCCCGAAAAAGAGGCTAACCTTGTCACACCCTAATTCTGACTGAACTAGAAGTGTGAGTGAACCGACTCTAAACCACGGTTCACACAAGGATCTCAATAGACCGTTTCAACCAATCATTCCAAGCAGTCTATATAATTAGAGAATAATAAATAGCAACAGAATTAATAGATAAATAAACTGAGCTCTATATTGTAAATTAAATAAATATCTAAATTATTCAATCATTCACAAACTTAAATAATAAAAATATTACAATGTATTGTTTAAAATAAAATCTCCTCTAAAGGAAAACACAAAATGAGCACTCGTATGATGCATCATGCTCGTCCTCTACTTCCTGAGTGTCAATGGCAGCAACTGTACCGTATGCTGGGGCAGTCATGAAGTCATCAATTGTGTACCCTGCATCAAAATCTGAAAAAAAGAATATATATATTCGAGTGAGCTCACAACTTAGCTCAGTAAGTACAAAACCAATGCAACATACAAAATGCATGAGATAACATTACAATTTGGGTCAGGTATAACTTGCAAGGTGCTATGGTAAGGTTTGGCAGCCACCGCACCTCCATGCACGAGAGTGTGAGCACACCCAACAGTCAGGCAACAATCCACACTACTACTGTTGCCCCACATCACTCACTCCGGTATAGAGATAAAGCTAGAGTCTGGCGGTCAGGCAACAATCCACACTATCGCGTCCTCCCCCTGATACCCTACACCGTACCAATACCCAAACCCCTATTGGCAAGGGCTTGCAAGTGGGTTTCGTTTCTAACCAGTCTTATATGTCAATACAGTATCTATGGCCTTACCCCAGCACGACTCCCTACGACATAGAGATAGGGCTCGAGTCTGGCGGACAAGGTGAACCACAATCCCACATCCTCCCCCTGATACCCTATTCGCACCAAGTCTGCTAAGGTAGATGACGATACAAAAAAGGTGTTAGTTGTGGATATATCCAAGGCTCACTCCCCTTCACATTCTACACACTAACTAAAAACATACACATTCCTAACATCCAACATCCTAGCATATGAAATGCATGATTAGATAATAGCAAAAGAAACAACTACATGGCATGTTAATATGCACAAACACCAGGCAATACAATTTACACATAGATTTAATCACAAAAGTTTACTGTTATTTAATTAATTTAGAGTTTGGGGTCTTGTCCCATAACTGTCACGTGATAGCAATTTTGTACAGCATCACAGGATCTACTCACGCTGTCTACAAGTCCTACATAGTCATATATTTAAGTTAGAATTCATTTATTAAGGTTAGAATTCATTTATGAAGGTCACAGTTGGTCAGAACCATGTTTGGTCAAGCAAACAAGGCTCAGAAGGCATACCGGTCTCAGTATACCGGTCTCAGTAGAGTGAGACCGGTATGGTGCCACCGGTACCGGTCTCAGTCAGTGAGACCAGTATGTGCCTGCGGTATATACCGCAGGCCCATACCGCATGACCTTGTGTCCAACCGGTATGTCCCGCGGTTTGGATCCGAGAACCCGATCTCGGATCTCCCTCCCTCGTCGGTCTTCGGCTTGGTTTCTAGGGTTTCTCCTAACCCATTCTAAGGTCCAAGTATTCTAATGGCCTTCTGGTTGTGACTAGAACGTCGTATCAAACCAGATAAGATCTAAAAGAAAAACTAGACTTTAAATCAAAGTCCTAGGATTTTGGATCGTTGCGCCGCTTCACGGCTCTGATCCGAAATCCTATCATGACTAAGAGAATTGAGCACTTATCGGCAGTGTTCGTTGGTTGGCGGCGTGCTCCTACGATGGAAACCCTTTTCTTGAGCGGCCTCCTCCTTCCTTGCTCCTTCTCAGGCCTCTTCAGACGGCTAGGGTTTTGAGAAGGATCAAAGGAGTATCCAAGCCTCTATTAATAATGGGAGACCGTTCTTAGGAAAGTTTCCCACGATTGGAAACTTTCCAAGTTTCAATTCGGAGTGAGGGACCTGCTGGAGTCCGTCTCCAGCCGAAACTAAACATACCGGTCGCACATACCGGTCTGACTGACTCAGACCGGTATAGTCAGACCGGTATATACATACCGATTGCACATACCGGTCAGACTGACTCAGACCGGTATAGTTAGACCGGTATGAAGTTTATACAGTTTTTCACAGGTTTTCATACTTGAAAATTGAGTGGTTCGTCACGGCTTCGCCTTCCGGTCCGGTTATGATTGGAATACCTGTCACCATATAAAACCATGGGTTAGACCCGATTTTAGAACACATTTCTTACAACTCTACCACCCTTAAAAGAAATTTCATCCCCAAAATTTACATGTAGGTCTCACAATTCCCCCTCCCTTAAAAGAAATTTCGTCCTCGAAATTGTACGTACCTTCAGAGTCGAAAAGATGAGGGTATTCTTGTCGCATGGCATCCTCCTCCTCCCAGGTAATTTCTTCTACATCCTGATTTTTCCAAACTACCTTGACATATTGGATAGCTCGCCTTCGAAGTTGTTGTATCTTTTTACTAATTAGCTGGATTAGTACCACCTCGAAGGAAAAGTCTTCTGTCAAATCTGGGGGGTCTGCAACAAGAATGTGCAAAGGGTCTCTCACGTACTTCTTTAGTAAGGACACGTGGAAGACGTTGTGGACACTAGACATCGCTGGAGGCAATGCAAGTTTATAGGCCACTTTGCCGCATCGGGATAGAATTTTATATGGTCCCACATATCTAGGACACAGTTTTCCTTTTCTTTCGAACCGCTTTAGGCCTCTCACTGGTGACACCTTCAAGAACACTTTATCACCAACAGTAAATTCAAGGTCTCATCTCCTGTTATCAGCATAGTGCTTTTAACGCACCTGAGCTGTCTTTACTCGGTTCTTAATCTGATCCACTACCTTGCAAGTTTCTTCCACAAATCCTGGCCCTACGATTCGTCTTTCTCCAACTTCGTCCCATAATAATGGTGTTCGACATTTCTTACCATACAAGGCCTCATATGGGGCCATTTGAATCGTAGCCTGGTAGCTATTATTGTAGGCAAACTCGATGAGGGAAAGCTTCTCATCCCAAGCCCCCTTAAAGTAGATAGCACATGCACGAAGCATATCTTCTAGGATCTGGATGGTCCTCTCTGACTGACCATCCGTTTGAGGGTGGAAGGTTCTACTGAACTTTAGTTTCGTTCCCATGGCCTTCTGTAGTCCCTCCCAGAACTTCGATGTGAAGCGTGGATCTCTATCAGATACTATGCTCTTTGGGACACCGTGCAGTCTGACTATATTATCCACATATAATTTTGCCAACTTGTCCATGGTGTATTACGGTCTGACAGGGATAAATCTGGCGGTCTTGGTAAGGCGATCTACAACTACCCAAACAGCATTCACTGACCTCGGAGTCATAGGTAGACCAGTGACAAAATCCCATGGTAATACAATCCCCCATTTCCATGCCGACTCAGGTAACGATTGCAATAATCCTGTGGGCCTCTGTCTTTCTGCTTTGACTTGCTGGCAGTTTAAACATTGAAACACATATCGGGCTACATCTGCTTTCATACCCTTCTACTAGTACAATCTCTTTAGGTCATGGTACATCTTAGTGCTCCTAGGATGTACTGAATATGGAGTGGAGTGAGCTTCCAACATGATTCGGTTTCTGATTTCCAGATCTTCATTCTCAGGTATGCATAAACGCCCATGATATCTGAGTACCTTGTCTGCATCCAAGGTGAAATCAGGGTTGGCTCGACCCTTTTCCAAATCTTCTTGAACTGTCCTGAGGTATGGGTCCTGTAGGACTACTGCTTTTACTTCATCCTTCAGGTCAGGCAGAATCTTTAGTGCTGCAAACATAAGGGTAAACTTGTGTATCAATCCTTGCTCGATTGGATCTTCTGTTGACTTTATTAAGAGCTGTTCTTCATTCTCAGATGAGCCAAAAACGGCAGCACACAATGCTGCATTGGTACTTGGCCCTGCTTCAGGGTTCCATGCCCATTTCCTACTCAGAGCATCAGCTACAATGTTAGCTTTACCAGGGTGATACTGAATGTCACAGTCGTAGTCCTTGAGTAATTTTACCACCTCCTCTGCCTCATGTTCAGGTCTTTTTGGGTGAAAAGATACGTCAGGATTTTGTGGTCAGACTTAATTTGGAATTTCTCACCATACAAGTAATGCCTCCAAGTCTTGATAGCATGAATGACCGCTGCCAATTCTAGGTCATGTGTAGGGTAGTTCTTCTCATGATCCTTCAGTTGTCTTGAGGCGTAGGCTATCACCTGTTCTCCTTACATCATCACACAACCCAGTCCCAAACCTGAAGTATCTGTGTATAGTGTGAATGGAAGGCCTGGAGCTGGAATAGTCAATATAGGTGCTGATACCAGTCTTGACTTCAGTGTCTGGAAGCATTTCTCACATTCTTCAATCCATATGAACTTCTTCTCCTTTTTGGTCAATCTAGTGAGTGGAACAGTAATTTTGGAATAATCCTCCACAAACCTTCTGTAGTATCCAGTTAAGCCCAGGAAGCTACGTATTTCAGCAATTGTCTTCGGTGCCTCCCATCCTACTATGGCTGAAATTTTACTGGGATCTACCTTAATTCCTTCGGCAGACACCACGTGACCTAGGAAGGCCACTTCATCTAACCAAAATTCATATTTCTTGAATTTGCATAGAGCTTCTCTCTTCTCAGTCTTTGTAATGCTGCTCTTAAATACACTGCATGTGTCTCCTTGTTCTTGGAGTATACTAGAATATCGTCTATGAATACGATAACCGACGTATCCAACATGTCATGGAATACTCGGTTCATTAGCTCCATAAACGATGCAGGTGCATTAGTCAACCCAAAGGACATCATAAGGAACTCATAGTGTCCATATCTCGTCCTGAAAGCTGTTTTGGGAATGTCTGCCTCCTTTATTTTGAGTTGATGATACCCTGACCTCAGATCAATCTTTGAGAATGCACTCGACCCTTGTAGTTGATCAAACAAATCATCTATTCTTGGTAGTGGGTATCTGTTCTTGATGGTGAGCTTGTTTAACTCTCGATATTCCATACAAAGACATACGCTACCATCCTTTTTCTTGACAAAAAGCACAGGTGCTCCCTAAGGTGAGATACTTGGCCTTATAAATCCCTTGTCTAACAGTTCTTGCAGTTGAGTTTTCAACTCCTTCAACTTGGTAGGAGCCATCCGGTAAGGTGCTTTAGACACAAGTGCCACCCCTGGTAGGAGGTCTATCACAAACTCAGTAGCCCTGTCAGGTGGTAATCCGGGTAGGTCTTCTGGAAACACGTCAGAAAATTCCCGTACTACTTCGATATCCTCTATTCTTAGCAAGCCAGTGGTAACATCCACCACTGATACAAGGTATCCTACTCCTCCTTTTTCTAAGCAATTCCTTGCTTTTAGGGTTGAGAGTATAAGCTTTCTCTTTCTAGGCAGCTTATCCCCTTTAAAGTTGAACTCCGTCCCTTTACTGTCCTTGAACACCAACTTCTTCTCAGCACATAACAGGTTTGCTGAATGTTTAGATAACCAGTCCATGCCCAGAATGACATCGAAATCTGACATCTCCAGCTGGACTAGATTGGCTTCCAACTCTCGTCCTTCAATATGCACTGGGCAAGGCCCATAATATTCTTTTAATACCACCTCCATTCCCATGGGGAACCGAACTAACAGACTGGATTCCAAAGTCTTGATGGGTTGATCTAGTCCTTTTTTGAATGACACAAACACAAAGGAATGGGTGGCCCCCGAGTCAAATAAAACTCTGGCGGGTAATCCTGCTATATTTACTGTACCTGAGGTTTTCAAAAATTTCCCTTAGTTTCAAATGCACAAACAATTAACGCAGCAGTTAAGGAGTAAGTATAAAAATCATACCTGTAACCACATCTGGTGATGCGGCTGCCTCCTCTGTAGTAACAGCATATACCTTGCCTTGCTGCTGCTCCCTCTTTGGTTGTGGGCAGGTTCTGGCATAATATCCCACCTGTTGGCAATTAAAACACTTTATACTAGTGTTCTGCCCTACTGCCTGTGGTGTCACTGCAAGAGCAGGTCTAGGAGGCACTGTGCTAGTTGGTGGCCTGAATGGACATTATGGTATGTTGCTTCTTCCGCCTTGGACCTCAGGGTTAGACCTCTTCAGACCCCTATTTTGTGCAAAGAAGCTATCTCTCTGGCTTACTTCGATGACTCGAGCCACATGTACAGCTTCATTATATATCTTCAATCCTGGCCCCAACACATGCTCTCTTATAACACCCCGAAGACCCATAGTGAAACGGCGAGTCTTTGTTTCTTCCTCTTGCATACTGGTTGGAGAGAAAAAGAATAACTCCTCATACCTCTGTTGGTATGCTTCTACGGTCATTTGGGATTGCTGCAAGTTAAGGAACTCCCTTTCCATCTGATCGCGAAAACTCCTGGAAAAATATTTGTCAAAGAAGGCTTCCTTAAATATTGGCCAAGTGATTATCTGGTGCTTTGTCTCCAGATACGCCCTAATTGAGTTCCACCATCCATTGGCTTCCTCCTTCAGTATGTGGGTCGCATATAATACTTTTTTCCCATCATGACACTCCATTTGGCAAAAATTCTTCTCCATTTCAGCTATCCACTGTGCTGGCCACAGTGTTTTCCCTGGCTTTCCTGTAAAAGTTGGTGGCTTGAGCTTTAAGAATCCATCCACCGCTCTGGAAAGACTACTCTGTGCAAAAGGGACCTGTCCATGTGGTGCTTGTCCATACCCTGTCTGACCATACCATTGTGGCTGGTAAGAGTAGCCACTCTGATTTTCTCCCTAATTCCCACCATAGTATACACCCTGATATCCACCCTGATCCTGGTTAGGGATGGGCGTTCCTGTAACTATGTGGGGAACCATGTTGGGTTGGTTCTGTGGTGGTGGTCCCTCAGTAGCTGCACTAACCCCCACTGGTTCCGCATGTACATTCTCAGCATTTGTGGATGGCATGTATGCAGGTGCTGGTACAGGCCCAGGTGGCCTAAACATTTTCAACATTTCGTCGAAAAACTTTTTCTGCTGTGCCTCCATATGAGTGACTAAATCTGCCATCATTGCTTCAGAGCTTGTAGATGTTTGCCCCTGTAGTGGTGTTTCTTCATTTTCATTTAGGGGGTTAAGTTCTTCCCCACCTTCTCTCCCTTCATTCTTTTCAGAGTTTCTTGTCCCTGAATTCCTTTCTATTGGAGACGCCCTTGGGTGACGGCATCTGCGAGGAATTCTACGTCCATTTCCTTTCACCATTGAAGCAAATTAATTTCCTGTGCGATATCTCAATACATTGAAACACATGAGACAAATGAGACATTTATTCCAACGATAATATTTAGTCTCAACGCATATGCACCATATGTAATCATCAATAGGGAAAGAAAATAAGCAATTTATAATTATTTCTCAAAATTTTTCTAGGCACAATCATTTATTCTGGTCATAACATGTAGGCGTGAGGTCTGGTAGTGAAGTTTGGCAGGTTCGGGGAATGGTTTTGAATTCCCAAACCCCCATGAGGTACCGACTGTGGTACCGGTCTCTCCTTGAGTGAGACCGGTATACCTGGCGGTACATACTGGTTGCACATACCGCTGGCGGTACCGGTCGCACACAACCCCATTGGGTGAGACCGGTATACCTTGCGGTAGGTACCGGTCGCACCATACCGCCGGAGGTACCGGTCGCACATACCAGTCCAAAAGTGCGACCGGTATCTCTGGAAAACTCTTTAAAATCGCGATTTCCGCCTCATTCTTCATTTCTTACTTTAGAGTTTACTCCGGTGGCGATTCCTCTCTGTGTCTCTGAGTTTCCACAGTCCATCCGGTGCCTCTAAGAGTGTTTTTACTTCAACCAAGAGTATCAACTCGTCTCTCAGGTAAGCTTATCCCTCTCTTCCCTCTTTTTAGAAAAATTCTCATCGTCTTTCATGCCAAAACCTAGGTTTTTCTTGATTTGGAAGTTTACATTAGAAAACTTCTTTCTTCACTTGAGAAAGGTTTTAGGGGTCTAAATGTGCAAAACCCCTCAACCAATTCAAGGTTCCATCGGTTGGTTTAAAGAAAATCCCAAAATTTTGACTTTTAACCTAGGTTTCTAGGTTTTTCGATGTTTTTGATAAATTTTTGTTAATATGTCTCTATTTATTTGTTTTTTTGGTGTAATTGTTTGATCTATGTTAGCATTGTGCCACCACAATAAGTCCTCCTACCCATATTGGGTGTGTTTGAGGTTTTTTCACCATTTTCTACCGTTATGCTGTTGAATTTTTTTTTCCTAAAATTGTTCTCTAATTGTCTCACTTTTCTTTGTTTAACAGTTACAATATGTCTAGACGTCGTGGTGCTGGGAAACAATCATATATGCCGGGTATGAACCCACCACATCCTCCGCCTGTCCCTTCTGATGAGAGGTTCTTTCGTTCAGAGGCTGCCGCTTCTCGCCTTGCATGGTTCCGAGCAAAACGTATTGAAGTAGGTCGTTTTGTGAACCTAGAGCATCTGCACCGTTTCAATGTTGAGGCGGCTTTTGGGGGGATGGGTTGGTTACCCATTATTCAATATAGAGAGACCACTCGTCCCAGCTTGGTGAAACTGTTCTTTGCTAATCTGGAGGTAGAAGGGGATCCTAATGACTGGGAGCATGCTAGGGACCTACGCATTACTAGCTATGTGAGAGGGACAATGATCTCTTTCAACACTGCCGAGTTAGCCGCACTTCTTGAGATTCCAGACGACGGGGATCTCATCTATTGTCCACCCCGAGCTAAAGGGTACTTTACTGAGGACATGAGAGCAGCCATTTCAGAGCAGATTTTGTTGCCAGACAGTATCATGTTGGCTTTAAACCTTCGTCCTGTGCCTCGTCTATATTGCCGTATAATACAGCACGATATTGTTCCCCAGAGTGGTCACTATGGAGAGTTGTCCCAGTTGACCCAGTATCTGACCTACTGTGTGGCTACTAGGCACCGGATCTGCCTGCCTTACCTGATCCTTTGTACCATGATTTATGTGGCAAAGCCCAATGTAATGGGCAATCTTCCATATGGTAGGTTGATCACAACACTGTTGCATCGCCTGGGTGTGGACATGCAGAGAGAGGTAGCTGTTGAGATTACTATGAGCTCCGACATAAATGTTGAGGCCATCTATAAGATGCAGATGGATAATCTAGAGCTCAGTGACGAGGAGCTACAGGCTCGTCCTCTCCCACCTAGGAGTCATATGACAGCCGCAACAGCAGTAGCAGCAGCAGCAGCAAAGATAGGGGGTGATGGGGATGCACACATGGAGGACATCCCAGCACCTGCACCCCAACATTCTCCAGGAGCAGGACCATCTCGGCCTTCTTCAATGGTGGGACCATTTCATCTCTCTTCGGACCCAGTGATGAGCATGCTCATGGAGATCCGAGATACTTAGAGGGGCATCATAAATACTCAGAGGGAGATGGGTCAGGACTTGGGGCGTCTAGCTCGCAGCCTACGGTTCACGCAGGACCAGGTTCATTAGCTTAGAGAGGCGTACGAGCGCGATTATGATATCGCAGACCCAATACCACCCAGGCCCGCTACTCCACCATAGCCTGATGTAGTTTTATTTTATTCACATGTGGTTTATTTTGTTAACAGAGTAATTGTCCGACTTGTGGACTGTACTCTGTCATACACTTTGTACTTAAAATTATGAGATGGTTATTTATTTATCTTTAGTACTTCAGTGCTTATAATTGTTCTTCCATTAATAGTATATTATGCGTCTTTCTTAAGTCTCAAGCATCAAATAAGCTTATGGTGTGTTCTTATTAAAGTTTTTTTTTTAATTTTTCCTAACTCAGCTCATTGGACACAGTTAGATGCAGAATGATTAGCTGGACAGAGCCTAGGGATCTGATACCAAGTTGTCACACCCCAATTCTGACTGAAGCAGAAGTGTGAGTGAATCGGCTCTAAACCACGGTTCACACCAGGATCTCAATAGACCGTGTCAACCAATCATTCCAACCAGTTTAACAAAATCAGAGAATAATAAATAACAACGGAATTAATAGATAAATGAATTGAGCTCTATATTGTAAATTAAATAAATATCCAAATTATTCCATCATTCACAAACTTAAATAATAAAAATATTACAATGTATTATTTAAAATAAAATCTCCTCTAAAGGAAAACACAAAATGAGTACTCGCATGATGCGTCATGCTCGTCCTCTACTGCCTGAGTGTCAATGGCACCAACTGTACCGTACACTGGGGCAGTCATGTAGTCATCAACTGTGTACCCTGCATCAAAATCTGAAAAGAAGAATATATATATATATATATATTCGGGTGAGCTCACAACTTAGCTCAGTAAGTACAAAATCAATGCAACATACAAAATGCATGAGATAACATTACAATTTGGGTCAGGTATACCTTGCAAGGTGCTATGGTAAGGTTTGGCGGCCACCACACCTCCATGCACAAGAGTGTGAGCACACCCAACAGTCAGGCAACAATCCACACTACTGCTGTTGCCCCACATCACTCACTCCGGTATAGAGATAGAGCTAGAGTCTGGCGGTCAGGCAACAATCCACACTACCGCGTCCTCCCCCTGATACCCTACACCGTACCAATACCTAAACCCCTATTGGCAAGGGCTTGCAAGTGGGTTCCATTTTTAACCAGTCCTATATATCAATACAGTATCTATGGCCTTACCCCAGCACGACTCCCTACGACATAGAGATAGGGCTCGAGTCTGGCGGGTATGGAGAACCACAATCCCACGTCCTCCCCCTGATACCCTATTCGCACCAAGTCTGCTAAGGTAGATGGCGATACAAAAAAGGTGTTAGCTGTGGATATATCCAGGGCTCACTCCCCTTCACATTCTACACACTAACTAAAAACATACACATGCCTAACATCCAACATCCTAGCATATGAAATGCATGATTAGATAATAGCAAAAGAAACAACTACATGGCATGTTAATATGCACAAATACCAGGCAATACAATTTACACATAGATTCAATCACAAAAGTTTACTGTTATTTAATTAATTTAGAGCTTGGGGTCTTGTCCCTTACCTGTCACGTGATAACAATTTCGTACAGCGTCACAGGATCTACTCACGCTGTCTACAAGTCCTATATAGTCATATCTTTAAGTTAGAATTCATTTATTAAGGTTAGAATTAATTTATGAAGGTCACAGCTGGTCAGAACCATGTTTGGTCAAGCAAACAAGGCTCGAAAGGCATACCGGTCTCAGTATACCGGTCTCAGTAGAGTGAGACCGGTATGGTGCCACCAGTATATACCGGTTGTGGTACATACCGGTCTCAGTCAGTGAGACCGGTATGTGCCTACGGTATATACCGCAGGCCCATACCGCATGACCTTGTGTCCAACTGGTATGTCTCGCGGTTTGGATCCAAGAACTCGATCTCGGATCTCCCTCCCTCATCGGTCTTCAGCTTGGTTTCTAGGGTTTCTCCTAACCCATTCTAAGGTCCAAGTATTCTAATGGCCTTCTGATTGTGACTAGAACGTTGTATCAAACCAGATCAGATCTAAAAGAAAAACTAGGCTTTAAATCAAAGTCCTAGGATTTTGGATCGCTGTGCCACTTCACGGCTCCGATCCGAAATCCTATCATGACTAAGAGAATTGAGCACTTACCGGCGGTGTTCGTCGATTGGCGGCGTGCTCCTACAATTGAAACCCCTTTCTTGAGCGGCCTCCTCCTTCCTTGCTCCTTCTCAGACCTCTTCAGACGGCTAGGGTTTTGAGAAGGATCAAAGGAGTGTCCAAGCCTCTATTAATAGTGGGAGACCGTTCTTAGAAAAGTTTCCCACGATTGGAAACTTTCCAAGTTTCAATTAGGAGTGAGGGACCCGCTGGAGTCCGTCTCCAGCCGAAACTAAACATACCGGTCGCACATACCGGTCTGACTGACTCAGACCGGTATAGTCAGACCGGTATACACATACCGGTTGCACATACCGGTCTGAGTCAGTCAGACCGGTATAATTAGACCGGTATGAAGTTTATAGAGTTTTTCACAGGTTTTCATATCTGAAAATTGTGTGGTTCGTCACCCGGCTTCGCCTTCCGGTCCAGTTATGATTGGAATACCTGTCACCAGATAAAACCATGGGTTAGACCTGGTTTTTAGAACCCGGTTCTTACAGACCTTCCCATAAAACCCCCTCAGCATGCTCAACCCAGACAACCAAGGGGTAGGGTGGCCAACGATGGAGAAGGAAGAATGCCCCCCACCCTAGAAGTAAGCGGAACTGGATGAACTTTACAGCATAGGAGGATACCTATCTGAGAGCGACTCGGACCATTACCAAGAGTAGAGTCGAACAAAATGAGGAGGTCCTGGAAGAACTTTTGATCCGTGCCAAGCACCACTACCAGAGGTAGGCATGGGCACGAATGACAAAGGGAAAGCGCCCATGGACCAGAGGCAGCCACAAGAATAGCAGACCAACTAGCACTTCTATATCAGAAATTTGAAATGATGGAAAAAGCTGGTACCACTCCAGGTGAAGATAGGGACCACTCTACGGATAACCTCCTCACTAACATTCTCATGATGGTCCCCTTACCAAAGCTGTTCAGTATGCTGCCAGTGGATTCCTATGACGGATCCACCGACCCAGTCAAATATTTGAATAATTTTGTAGGAGCAATGGTACTCCATGCGAACCCAGATGCAATCATGTGTAGGGCTTTTCCCCTTACTTAAAAGGCATGGTAAGAATGTGGTTCAACAACTTGCTTTCGAGGTCAATCGATTCCTTCAAAACCATGGGAAGGCTATTTAGGATGTACTTTCAAGAAAGTAGGGTGCAATGAAAGACAAGTGTACACCTTATGAATATGAGACAAAGGTCCAATGAATCCCTACGTGCATTCCTAGCCAAGTTCAACTTAGAAGTGCTCCAAATCAAAGATATAAAGGAGTCAGTTCATTTCGCCACCTTAAGAGCAGCTGTCACTGATCCCAAGCTTCAATTCTCCATTGCAAAAAAAAGAACCAGCCTACTTACAAGAGCTTCTGGCCCGCTGTGAGAAATATGCCATTGCAAATGAAGTCTACGAAGCCAACAAATGTTTGATTAAGGCTCTGGGCAAAATAACTGATGAAGGAAAAGACCTTGCATGCCCAGGAGAGCACAAGCAATCAAGAAGAAAAGAAGTCAGGGCACGTGGCATAATCCTAAAAAGATTCGACGACTACATCCAGCTGAATAGGCCCCTTGGAAACGTCTATACGCTTATCGCCAAGGACGGATACCTCTAAAGGCCGTAGAAAATTTTAATAGAGGCGTGAAGGAGAAATCCAAATAAGTATTGCCAATACCACCCCGACATCGGTCATACTACTGACAAATGTTGGAACTTGCAGGCTGAGATTGAAGATCTTATTAGAAGGGGATACTACGGGTAGTACATTGATCATAATGCCCCGAGAGTACCGGCACCAGCCATGGAAGATCAGAGGAGACCTCCCCACCCACCTCATGAGAGAACTCCTGAAAGGGAACAAAAAAGAGAAGAAATGAGAGAACCCAAAAGGTTGGAGAGAAGATAAGATCAAAGAGATCCTCCCAGAGAAGAGAGAAGAAGAAACATGGCGGACGAGCCCCGATATCTGGACCGCCGTCATGAGGCACCACCACGACGATAGGAGGAAAGGTATGAAAGAGGCCCAACTTCGACGAATAGGGATGTAGGTGTCATCCGATGTCAATTTGCTTTCGCATTCGACCCTATTCCCAATAGGTACATTAAAAGGGAAGAGTACTTAACTCCCTAGAAACAAGAGGGAGACCCCTCCATAGGACTGATCCAAAGATCGCACAACTGTGCCAAGACCAGACTCGACCGCCACCTCCGCTGCTAATCCTTGACCCCCCACCATTCATTGACTCACCCTATGATCAAGTGAATGCCCTTAGGGTCCTAGAGCCAAGATACATTCTGCCAGTAAGGACACAAGAGTCCAAGGTACCAGAGGTCAGCTCAGTAAAAAATGAAGCCACTAAAAATGACCACCCCCATTGGCCGGGCAGCCACCTCGGCCTCAGTAGCAAATCAGGACCCTCCAAGGAGGGAAGGAAAGCCATGACCATTACCGGAGGTCCGACAACAGGCAACACTTTTGTAGACCTGCACTCCACTAACCTGATTTAACCATGTTGTACCAGGTCTTTCCATCATAACTAGCTCGAGTGAACCTATCACACCCCAATTCTAACTGAACCAGAAGTATGAGTGAACCGTCTCCAAACCACTGCTCACACCAGGATCTCAATAAACCGTGTCAACAAACCATTCTAAGCAAACTAACCATAATCAAAGAATAATAAATAGCAGTGGAATTAAATAACTAAATGAACTGAGTTTTTAAATGTTAAATAATAATTATTAAAATTATTCTCAGATCCCAAAACATAATTAAATAAATTTAATAAATTGACTATATCCAACTGAAAAGACTAGTAAATAAACAACCCTAAAGGAACACACAGTAAGAGCACTTGCATGAGGCATTATGCTCGTCCTCTACTACTTGTGTGTCAATAGCAGCCATTGTCCCGTACACTGGAGCAGCCATGAAGTCCTCAACAGTGTATCCTACATCAACATATGAAAATAGTGTATATATACGGGGTGAGCTCACAACTTAGCTCAGTAAAGCACAAGACCAATGCAATATACAAAATGCATGAAATAACATTACAATTGGGTTAGGTATAACTTGCAAAATGCTATGGTAAGGTTTGGCGGCCACCGCACCTCCATGCACGAGAGTGTGAGTACACCCAACAGTCAGGCTCTTATCCACACTACTGTTGTTACCCCACATCACTCACTTCGGTATAGAGATAGAGCTAGAGTCTGGCGGACAGGTAGAGCCACCATCCCACGTTCTCCCCTTGATACCCTATACCGCACCAACACCTAAACCCTTGTTGGCAAAGGCTTGCAAGTGGGTTCCGTTTCTAACCAGTCCTATATATCATCACAATATTTATGGCTCTACCCCAGCATAGCTCCCTACGACATAGAGATAGGGCTCGAGTCTGGTGGGTAGGTGGAGCCACAATCCTATGTCCTCCCCTTCATACCCTATTAGCACCAAGCTTGCTAAGGTAGACAGCGATACGAAAAGGTGTTAGTGTGAGGATATATCTAGGGCTACACTCCCCTTCACATTTCATACACTAATGAAAATATTTACATGCCTAAACAATCACATTCCTAGCATACGAGTATGCATGAGCAGATAATGAATTTAAATAATAAATGATATGTGAAATGCATAGACAACAAACAATAATCACAGATACAATTATGATCACAATGGTTTACTATCCATTATTAATTAATTAAGGTTTGGGGTCTTGTCCCTTCCCTGACGTGCGATTGTAAGTCTCCTCTATGCTACAGAGTCCACTCACGCCGTCCACAAGTCCTACATGACCATATTTATAGGTTAGAATTAAGTTGTTAGGGTTACAGTTGGTCAGAACCAAGTCTGCCAACAATCAGGCTGCGGAACACATACTGGTCTCGGTATCAGTCTCACTATAGTGAGGCCAGTATGTGCCTACGGTACATACTGCATGACCATACCACAGGCTCTTTATCAAGCTAGTATGTGTCTGCGGTATATACCGCAAGACCATACCGCAGGACTTGAGTCTAGCCAGTATATGTTTGCGGTATATACCGTAGGACCATACCGCAGGACTTGAGTCCAGTCGGTATACCCTGCGGTATAACATATCATAGGACCTCTTGGTCCAACTGGTATGGGTCCGAGAGTCCATTCTCAAACCTCCTTCTTCCATTAGTTGTCGGCTTTGTTTCAGGGTTCCTCTTACACCATTCTAAGGCAAGGATACATATTAGGTTTAGATTACTTATTATTTAACATCATAGAACGACGTTTCCATCTTTTTTAGAATGGATCCCAATGTGGACTAGGGTTTTATAGTTCTAGGGTTTTGGATCATTATGCCATTTCACGGCTTTGATCCGTAATCCCAACATCAATACAGAGATCGAGTACACCGATGTTTGTTGAATGGTGGTGCTCTCCTCCAATGGAAAATCCTTTCTCGCTCAACCTCTTTCCTCTTTGGTCCTTCTCAGATCTCTTCTAGACGGCTCTAGGGTCTGAGAGTATTTGGAAAAGATCAAAAGAGAAGGATTGATGCATATATAGAGTGGGAGACCGTTCTAGGAAAGTCTCCTACATCTAAAAGATCTCCTAAACTCAGATTCAGAGTGTGGGACCCGTTGGAATCCGTCCACACTCGTGCACACATACCGGTCTCTCCTTCCGATCCAGTTATGATTGGAAGACCTGTCACGATGTAAACCATAAGTTAGATTGAGTTCTTGGAGTATGATTCTTACAGAACCAACCGTATGAAGGAACCACGAGGCCATGTAAGCTAAAAATAGTCAATTTTAATTGAGTGGTCGACTGTAGGAACCTGTGTGGTCGATCAGGCACAGTTAAAAACTAAGACCAATCTACCAGTTAACTTTTAGGTTCACCGGTCGAACGGATTATGCGACCAATGAAGTCGACCAGTGAAACCTAGATCTGAATCTGAAATTTGAAAACTTTTCTTATTTTCAGAGGTTTCTCTCCTAATTGAGAGAGGACTCTATATGGGAACTTTCTCCCTATATAGAGGATGATCCTCTACTCTCTCTTACTCTTTTTGCTTATTCTCAAACCCTAAATCTAAGAGAAAAGAGAGGAAAAGAGGAACAAAGAGAAGGAGAAAGTAAGGAGAAGGAGTTGCTTGGAGAAGGAGTTGCAGAGGATCTTGCTTGTCAATGGTTTCCATCCTTCTATCACAAGGAAACTAAGGTAAGAAGACTATCTCTGTAGATTTTAGGTTGTTTAGGTAGATCTATCATCATTGTGTTGGTGAGTGAACCCACATGGTGATTGGGATCATGAGATCCTCCAAGCAAACCAAAGGAGGTTATGAATAATAGGTTAGGGTTAATCAATAATTGTGTCTCAAGAGGGAATTCAGGCTGAAAGAAAAAGCCACCTGAGTTTATGTGGTCGCATCACTGGTCGACTATATGTGCGACCAGTGAGTTGACCAGCGACTCTTGGGAAGTTGTCAGGAACTCTCTGGTCATGTCACTAGTCGCATGATGCAAGACCAGTAAATGTCGACCAATCAATGATAGGAAGCCCTATTTTGGTTTTTGACTACTGTAACGTAATGAAATCAAACTCTAATATAAACTCATGAATTGTTTAGTTTTCCAACTAGTTTCAAAGTAAATTCCAAGGCTTGAAAGAGGAACAAACATTGTTTACAGGTGATGGAACAAGACCTAAACTAATTGGCTAATAACAAACTACCTCTTCTTTTATTTTCTGTTAAATTGATATGATGCCATGCTTGTATAAATGTTTATGCATATCATATGTCATCTAATATTTATTATATATCTGTTCATGCATATTTGTGACTGTCTTTACTGGACATGATGATGATGCTAGGAATAGGCATGTGCTTGTGTATGTAGTTGATGTGTTGGATTGGGTGGAGTATCAGGGGGAGTGTGGCGGTGTATGATCCGTTAGGCTCTAGCCTTATCTCTATTCAGTTCTTCGCATTGACATCGTTGTATTGGTATTACCTTAGCAAAACTAGTATGTCATATGGTATCAGGGGAGGTGTACGCAATGTGCGACTGTAAGCTTTGCCAACGAGCCTTAGCTCTATCTCTATGGGAGTATTGAGGGATGCTAGGGTAAGGCCTTGGATACAACTTTTGATGACATCTAGGATTGGTTAGTCACGAACCCAGTTTGTAAGCCCTCGCCAGTTGGGGCATATGCATTGGTACAGGTAGAGTATCAGGGGGAGTTCTGGCTGTGTTTGATCAGGGATCTCTAGCTCTATCTCAATTCTGTAGTGAGTAATGTGGGGCGACCGCGATGTGTGATCCATTGGACGTGCTCACACTCTTGTGCATGGAGGTGTGGTGGCCGCCTATCCTTACCATAGCACATTTGCAAACTCATACCAGACCCAAAGATATGAATATGATTGCATGCATATGTTTGCACATTGTTTTGTTCACTCATGGAGCTCATGTTGGAGAGTTGACTCTCACGTATACTTTTCTTTTTAGTTTTTGATGCTACATGTGTTACTGTTGAAGATTTTATCAGTTCACCAACATATAGACACGTGGCGGCTTTGGACGTGCAAGCAGTAGAGGATGAGTGTGACTCATCATGAGAGTATTTTCACCGAGTTTACGCTTAGTGTTTTATTTTCATAATTGACTTACGGGATTTATAATAGTTTGTTATATTTACGTTTGGTTTCTTAAGATAACTAGTTAAATATTTATCTACCACTTTAGATACACCGTTCATTAATAAATACTTTCGTTATTTATTTTATTATCTCTTATTGTAATGTGGAATGTGTTTGGTTTGAATTGTTGACACGAACTTATGAGATCCTGGCTTGAACCATTGGTTCGTGTGACGGTTTATCACACTTCTGGTTAGACTATATTTGGGGTGTGACAACTTCCTCAAAGGCATGAAAGGCCTATTCGAGGAGTTTAAAGTCTACAGAATGTTCAGGAAAGAGGGCACGTACCGGAGACTTTCTAACCTTCAGCGATGAGGGTCTACGCGGCTTGGAGTTACCTCACGAAGACGCCATTGTCATCACCATGCGTATTGAAGATAGTGATGTGCATAACATAATGTTAGACATCGACAGTTCTACAGATATCATATATTGGTAGGCTTTTCAAAGCATGCAAATCTCCCCAAAAAGCCTACTGCCTGTGACTTTTCGCCTGGTCAGTTTTTTAGGTAACCTGGTCCAGTAAAAGCTCAATCTGACTACCCGTTAAAGCAGGCACATGCCCAAGGGAATCTAGGATCATGATAAATTTTTTGGTAGTCAATGTTCCATCCTCTTACAATGCATTATTGGGAAGACCAAAAATGATCGCGCTTCGGTCAGTCCCCTCACCATACCACCTGATGATCAAGTTTCCCACTCCTAGAGGAGACGAACCGACCAACTCGTCTCACAAAAGTGCTATGTGGTAGAGATCACCAACTACAAAAAGCCAGTCTAGGCCCTGCATGTTCAAATTGAGGACTTGCAAGACTATCCCAAGCAGTAGAGAGGGACTCCTATCGAAGATCTAGTCAAAGTACCCCTCGTTGAAGAGGACCCGGAGAGGACAGTACAGATAGGATCATCACTCACAGAGCCTCAGAGGATGGAATTAGTAAATTTTTTAAGAGCAAACGGAGACATCTTCACCTGGTCCGCAATCGACATGCTTGGGATACATTGGGAAATTGCCGAACATTACTTAAATATTGATCCCCGACATTGCTTGATGCGTCAGAAGAAAAGAATGTTTGCTGCCCCTTGACATCGTGTGATAGATGAGGAAGTTGAGAAACAACTGAAAGCCAAGTTCATCAGAGAAATTTACTATCCGGAATGGCTTGTAAATGTCATCATGGTCCCAAAAACAGGGGACAAATTGTGAATATGCATAGATTTCACAGACCTAAACAAAGCCTGCCCGAAGGACACCTTCCCCCTTCCTTAGATCGATCAGTTAATCGATGCTACGACAGGACATGAACAACTCAGTTTTATGGTTGCCTACTCCGGCTACAATCAGATTAGGTTGCACGCGACTGATGCAGAAAAGACTGCCTTTGTGACTAATTGAGGACTTTTCTGCTACAATGTCATGCCTTTTGGCCTTAAGAATGCCTGGGCCACATATCAAAGACTGGTCAACAAAATCTTCGAAAGACAGATAGGGAGAAATGTGAAAGTGTATGTTGATGATATGCTTGTGAAGAGTCTAGTCGACAACAATCACAACAAGGATTTAGAGGAAGCGTTCGGGGTGCTGCAGTAGCAAAAAATGTGGCTAAATCCGGCCAAGTGTGCATTTGGGGTCGTCTTGGGAAAATTCCTCCGATTTATGGTGTATAGCAGTGGCATCGAGGCCAATCCAACAAAGATCATCACCATTCTCAACATGCCAGCCCCTACCAGGATAAAACAAGTACAAGAGCTTACTGGCCAAGAAGCCGCCTTGAGTAGATTTATGTCACGCTAATTGGATAAATGCCTCCCATTCTTCCAAACCCTCGAGGGCAACAAGACCTTCGAGTGGACAGAAGAGTGTCAATAAGCATTTAAAGAACTAAAGACCTACCTGGCATCATTACCACTGTTAGTTAAGCCTGAGGTCGGGGATGTCCTTAAGTTGTACTTAGTAGTATCTTCAAAAGTGCTCAGTGCGGTCCTCATCAAAGAAGTGGATAGCGTACAAGACAAATTTACTACGTCAGCAAGATACTATAGGATGCTAAAACTCGATACAAATTCATCAAGAAAGTGGCTTTGGCACTAGTTATGTCAGCCAGAAAACTCTGGCCTTACTTCCAAGCACACTCTACTGTCGTCCTCACAAATCAGCCTCTGAAGAAAATTTTAACAAAGCCAGATGTCTTTGGCCGAGTCATCAATTGGGCTATCGAATTGGGAGAATTCATTATCACTTACAAGCCCTGGACTGCCATCAAGGCTCAAGCCTTGGCCAATTTTCTCATTAAATCATCCCTCCCTAAAGAAGTTGGGGAAGAGGCAGAAGGACAAGGAAGAGAAAACACATTGCAACCACCATAGACTCTATTTGTGGGTGGGGCCTCCAACAATGGGCGATGCGATGCCAGTCTTATACTCACAAGCCCAGAAGGTTTCCAGATTCACTATGCCCTCTGATTCAAGTTCTAGGCATCAAACAACATAGCCGAGTACGGGGGCCTAATAGTTGGAGTCCGCCTGGCCAAAGCAGTGATGACAAGAAAGATCGAAGCATCCAGCAACTCTCAGCTTGTAGTAAAGTAGGTTAATGGCGAGTATGAGGCAAAGAAACCAAGCATGGCAGCATGCTTACAAAAGGTACGAGAGGCGGCATCGATTTTTGAGGTTTTCACCCTCAAACATATTCTGAGGGACCAGAACATGTAAGCTGATGCCCTATCCAAATTGGCCACCTCTGATTTGTCAAAACTGAGTCACTTCGTATACACTGAAACACTGTTAAAAGCAACGGTGGACCCAAATCCTAGGACAATCATGCCAGCCGTGGCAGAACCATCATGGATAGACCCAATCTATTCGTTCCTCAAAGAAGGAATTCTCTCGGATGAAAGAAAGGAAGCAAAGAGGATCCAGTCTAAGGTCACCCATTATGTTGTGGAGGCAGATACGTTGTACAAAAAGGCCTTCACATTCCCCCTACTCTAATGCCTGCGCTCATATGAAGTGGTACTTGCAATAAAAGAGGTACATGAGGAATCTACAGAGCCCATCAAGGCAGGAGAGCTCGTGCCCATAAGATCCTACGACAGGGTTATTATTGGTAAAAAATGAAGAAGCAATGCATAGACTACGTCAAAAAATATGAAAATGTTAATTCTATGCCCCTGTTCCTTACCTCTCTATAGCTCCGCTATGCCCATCACAAGCCTTGTCCCTTTCGCTACTTGGGGTATGGACATCATGAGATCATTCCCCGCAACACGGTATTAGCGAAAGCTTATCATTGTAGCAGTAGATTACTTCACCAAGTAGGCTAAGGCAGAGGCAATCTCCAGCATCCCTGAAAGTACAATTAGGGAATTCTTTAAGAAATCAGTCATGTATAAATATGGTATCCCTCGTGTTTTGATCACAGACAATGGCAAACAATTTGACAATAAGGCCTTCTCTGAGTTTTGCGAGGAAAATCACATCGATCACCGACATGGGGTAGTCAAGCACTCCAAGACCAACGAACAAACTGAGTCTACCAACAAGATTCTGCTCAAAGGGATCAAGACTCAGCTACAAGGTGCAAAAGATCGCTGGTTGGATGAACTACCTCGCATCCTATGGGCAGACTGGATAACCCCTAAGATAACCACTGGAGAATCACCATTCATGTTAGCCTTTGGCACTGAAGTAGTCATCCCCTTGGAAGTGCATGTCCCCTAGTACAGGATCACCCATTATGACCCTGTCACCAATGAAGAAAGGTTACGAGTGAACTTGGACTTGCTCGATGAAGCCAGGGATTAAGCTCAGATCAGGATAGCTGCTTACCAGCAACAAGTAGCTAAGCATTCCAATAAGAAAGTCCATGAGTGGTCGTTCAAAGTTGGTGACCTCATCCTTCAGAGCACCATCCCCTTGGATCCCACCAATCAAGGGAAGTTGGCACCAAATTGGGAAGGGCCTTATCAAGTCATGTAAGCATTTCAGAATGGCGCCTACCATCTTGAAGATATGGAGGGCAAAGCCCTACCCCGTACATGGAACACAGAACATTTATGCCTTTTCTACCAATAGTTTCACCATGATGTAACTCGGTCGACTGAACATTATCAAATCAATGAAAGCACTTCTTAGCTTTTGCTACTATTTGCAGTCTCAATCTCGGGTTAACAAAAGAAATGAAAGGAAGAAGCATCGATTGAGCTCCAACATAAATTGTGACCCATTCAGCCAAAAGAGTTCATCAACACATTTGGCTGAGGAGGGTAGATAGAGCTCCAACATAAATTGTGATCCATTCGGCCAAAAGAGTTCACCAACCTGTAAACACATTCGACCAAGGAGGGTAGATCAAGCTCCAATATAAATTGTGACCCACTCATCCAAAAGAGTTCGCTAACCAATGAACACATTTGGCCGAGGAGGGTAGATCGAGCTCCAACATAAATTGTGACCCATTTGGTCAATAGAGTTCACTAACCTATGAACATATTTTGCCGAGGAGGGTAGATCGAGCTCCAACATAAATTGTGACCCATTCGGCCAAAAGAGTTCATCAATCTGTGAATACATTTGGCTGAGGAGGGTATATCGAGCTGCAACATAAATTGTGACCCATTCAGCCGAAAGAGTTCACCTACACTAAATACATTTGTCCGAAGAAGGTCAATCAGAGCTCTAGCCATCATTAAGATCCGTTCAGCTAAAAGAATTCACCTACACTAAACACATTTGGCCAAAGAGGGTAGAGATTATTTAAATATAAGATAGGTATATCGGACACAGTAGAAATGTCAATTCGATTTCATATATTAAGAAGACATGATGATAGGTGAGGCCATAATCACTCAAAAAGGCGGTTCACTCATCAGTAATACAAGTTGCAGATTTCAAAGAAATAAAGACAGATACATAATTATGAGGAAGATCTCCCATAAAAAAAATCCAAGGAGCACACCTTTAATATATAAAAAAACAGTAGGTTTACACACATAATTGAAGCCATGTCCTAGGCTTTTTACAAAAAAAAAAAAAAAAAAAAAAGAGAAGGGGGGCAAAGAGTCACTACTCACTAATTGAGCCGTCGTCGCTACCAGAAACTTGATGATCTGGGAAAAGGTTAATACCGCTGTTGGGAGTGATAGGAAGCCCAGTGGCCGGTGAAATCCCGATCGATAGTGTAGATGGAGACCCCCCCTGAGAATCCACTTCCCTCATATCTGGAGAAGCGGGAGGGCCCTCGCCATAAAAAAATGCATTCAAGTTGGCAGTATATTTCCTAGTCATCCTTGTCCTCTGGCTCCTCACTTACCTTCACAAGTTTCAGGCACTAGCCTTCAGAACAGTCGACCCCGGGCACCCTCTCATCCATATATTCCTTGAGCGTCTCCGCTCCGTATAGGAAGCTAGGCAGCGACTACTTTCCAACCAATTTCCTGAAAGTAGGAGACTTCTTGTAATAGCGCACAACACCAACGACAATGTGCTGGGCTTTCCTGAAAGCTTCTTTATACTTCATGGCAAGGATACGAGAGGTCTCAACAAAGGACTTTAGTTTCTCGACACGATTACCATAGGTGGCCCTCTCATCATCTAGTAATTTCTTCAACCGCTCTACCTCAGATTGGAGACTCACCACTACCAGGTCGACCTCTCGCTCCTTTGACTTGAGCTAAGATCGCACTTCATCCCTCTCCTCTTCCGCTTGGTTAAGCTTTTGATCGGTATCAATCAGACCACACTCAGTTTCATTCAAAAGCAGCTTGAGCTCCTCTATATGCGTAAGAAGCTGCAAAATAAGCAATAGTGGGAATTAGCAAGATGGATAAGCCAAGGCCGAATAGGAATAAAGATATGCGACTCACCAGAGATGCCAATGTGTTCGCGCCCGATATCAAGGTCGGTGTAGAAAGGTCATGAACCATCTCTTGGTCTTGTGATAACATGCACCCCCTCTTAAGTTCACGAGCCACACGAATGTCTCCCATAGCGGTGTCATCTTCTGTTATCGCCCAATCAAGGTGATATGCCTTCTCATTTCTCGTTTTGGCTTTCAGGAGAATACCCATTAGGGGATCTGTCTCATATTGCTTAGGTCACCCCCTATAAAAAGATACTCCCCTGCCTCGTTAGGAGGCCGTAGTGCAGAACCGATTTTAGTAGACTCGGGAAGGGCCAAAACGGCCTCAGGACCACTACTCAGTGGCGCCTTGCCTGAAAAGTCAAGAATACAATGCATAGGAGTCAGAGGCTTGGCATATATTCGAGCTGCTTCGGCAAGGGAAGTATCAGGAGAAAACTTATGGGCTCGCTTCTTGGATTTCTTTGAAGGTTCAGCCTCGGCCTTTTTTGATCATCTTACTTCATCTTCATAGCCTTCTTCTCCTATCTTCGGCGATGGTCCTAGTCGAATTTAGCCTTTTTCTCCTCAGCCTCTCGAGCCTTATCAGCCTCCTTCACCTCCTTCTTTCAAAGCTCGGCTAAAAATTCCTTAGACAATATTACTACAACAAAACAGACAGAAAATCAGCCCACAGTTAGAGGTCAGATACCCGGATAAAGCAAAAAGCACTCACAAAGTTTAAATTTATGAAGAAACAAGGGTTTCAAAAGGTCAGCCACTCTAATTTCCACACCCTCTTTATTCAAGGCATGCTTTAAGGCATCAAATTCTTTTTGCATCAGCGTTACGTCGATGTTAAGCGCTTCAGAGTTTATTACCTTCTAGATATTCTCAAATGCAACCATCTCTTCCTTGACATAAAAGAATTTGTTCTTCCAATTATTGATGAAAGATGGTTTGTCACTAATAATCTCTGGAAACTTTGGATGCTTTGCAAAATAATACCAGTCCGACCCTTGAAAATGATTAAGCACGAACATGGCTCAGAGCATATTTAAAGTCGATTTCTCCCCCATGCTTCGGAAATAGGTAATAAACGCGATGGTCGTCTTCCACAAGTTCGACATTACTTGGATGGGAGCCACTTTATAGTAATCCACTATGTCACTAACCAGCTAAGGATTGGGTATCCGAAACTCTGCCTTGAACATTTTTAAGTTCATGCACAGCTCAGACGCCCAATTCCAGCATGATCTTTTTGCCGATTCGGGCATTCAAACCTCCACTTCGGAAGGTATTTGAAAGCAGTCTCTTAGTTTTGAGAATTCTCTTTTGGTTAGCAAACAGACTTGCTCTAAAGAATTATATTAAGGATGTGCAAATTGTGTCTGCCCCAACCCATGAGCAGTCGATCCTGCTTTGGGCTAACCATCTGCCAGATTTTGGGCAGGAGCAATGACGTCTGGCATAACATCATTCAGTGATTCTAGGAAACCACCTTCCAACTCATGTTCCTCCAACCCCTCTAAGTCAAAGGATGAGCTACTACTTGTTTCACTAATACTGGTCGACAACGTTGAGTAAGTCAAGGTTGAAGACATCGGTTCTGTGACATCGATCGTTTCTAAATTAACCATTTCTACGTCTACCCCCTCAGAAGAAGCCATTTTTGTAAAAAAGAAACTAATACTTAAGGTAAAGAAAACTTACTGATGGATAGCCTGCTGAGATGACCAACATAAAATGCCGAAGCCGAGGTAGTAAGAAAATGCTTACAAACTCCAATAATTATCATATGGTAAAAATGAAATGCTCAAGTGCCATATATATAGAGATGAAAGGCAGTTAAGGAAGATATAACTGATAGAGTCCACGTGGCAACACGCTATGGGGTGAACACTCATCGATAATAATTGTTGTCCTCAGAAATTGGGTCCGTTTGGAAGGTCCCGCCTTGTGGTATCTCTGATCCGGTGCCTGGACCCGCATCCATCTTTGCAAGCCAGTCACATGAACAGACGCATGCCCAACCTTGGTTCGACTTTACGAAAATACTGACCTATGTTGGCCGAGGCCACCACATAGGTCAGAATACTTTAGAGTAGACAAAGAAAAATCCTGAGGCAGTCGCGTGAAAATCCCCATGACTGGCCTTAGTTAGATTTTACAAAAATACCGAGCTATGTTGACCGAGGCGGCGACATCGGTCAGAACACTTCAGAGTAGATGAAGAAGAATCCCGAGGCAGTCGTGTAAAAATCCCTGTGACTAGCCTCAGTCAGATTTTACAAAATACTGAGCTGTGTTAGCCGAGGTGGCCACATCGGTCAAGTCACCTAGGAAGTATTGAAGGAAACTCTCGAGGCTGTCACGTGCAAACATCCATGATTGACTTCGATAAAAAAACTCCCAGATGATCGAGGCTTCTTATCTGAGGGGGTCACATCGGTCATATCACTTCAGAGGAAATGTAGAAGATTTTCGAGGCAGTCATGTGAAAAAAATGTGACTGACCTCAGTCAGAATTTACGAAAGGACCAAGCCCTGCTGATCAAGATGGCCATATCAGTCCCCACTTGGCAAAGGCATCAAATATATTACCAAGGCAGTCACGTGAAAAACCCGTGACTGACCTCGGTTAGAATTTACAGAGGGACCGAGCCCTGCTAGCCAAGTCGGCCACATCGATCCCCGTCTCACGAAGGCAGCAAATATGTTACCAAGGCAGTGAAGTGAAAAGCCCATGACTAACCTCGATAAAAAATTAACAAATGGCCTAGGTAAACCTGCCAAGGCAACCATATGGGTGACAACTTCAAGGCATGTTCTAGACCATCTCCCTCAGACAAGCAAAGGCAAATGGTCTCAGGGGCTAGTGTCAACTTCAAAACAAATTTTAGACCATCTCCATCGGACCAGCAAAGGCAAATGGTCTCAGGAACTAGTGTCAACTTCAAAACAAATTTTAGACCATCTCCATCGGACCAGCCAAGGCAAATGGCCTCGAGGTCTAATGTCAACTTCAAAATAGATTTCAAACTATCTCCCTTGAAAAAGCCAAGGCAGATGGCCTCAAGGGCTAGTATCAATTTTTGAGTTCCTATCTCTTACTCCATCGAACCTTACAGATTCGACAGAGCAACGAGGCAAGTGTTAGGGGAATTTCCCACATCACTAATAACATGGCAACAGCTAAGTCCAACCATCCACGTTAACATCTCCAAAAGATTTTAAGAGGACATTCCTATAAATCCAATCAATGGATAGGGGCAAAAACGTTATTTTTACAACTTTATATTGATATTTTGGTCATCGTATACAAAACAAGGGTAAAAGTGACATTTGTAAAGAGACACTATTCCCTATAAATACCATAAATCCCTAGATTTCAAGTACATTGCATTTATTACTCTTTCTTGGGATTGTCGCTCTGACACCTTGGACTAAGAATCTCTCACATACCCCATTTAAATATTAACGTAGGCTCAAACATTGAGCCCATTGACTGTTAATAGAGCCCTAACTTAGGCATCAGAATGGACTCAGGGACTCAGGGCCATAGGCCCGCCTCCCCCTTGTCTTTTCTTGTGTCTTACAAGTCTAATCAGCGTAGTGGACCCAGGATACAGATTTGGGCCAAAACATGACCTCAAAAATACTTTAAAATACTCAATATTCTAAGCTTTTGTTGTTTAAAACACTTTTAATATGCTTACAGTACTGTATCCATATTATAAACTACATGTTTAATGAGTAATGAATCGATTAATCCCATATCATTTAATATTCTTATTGCCTTTTATATATAATCGATATGGGATTAAAGGCTGCCACTTCCTCAAAATTGCTTCTAAACACATTACAAATTACTCATTAGGGTGGGTTGTGGGTTGTGGGTTGTGGGTTGTGGGTTGTGGGCTGTGGGCTATGGGTTATGGGTTATGACTGCCTTGGCATTTTACTTAACAGAATCCGATGTGTCTTGGCCGATGTGGACGCCTTGGTTAACATGCATCGGTCATTTCTTGAAGTAGTTTGTAGGTGGGGCATGGGGTTATTCACGTGACTGCCTCGGTGTTTTACTTAATGGAATCAGATGTATCTTGGCCGATGTGGATGCCTTGGTCAACATGCATCGGTCATTTCTTGAATTACTTCCGAGGTGGGGCATGAAGTTATTCATGTAACCGATTCGGTGTTTTACTTAATGGAATCCAATGTGTCTTGGCCGATGTAAATGCCTCGGTCAACATGCATCAGTCATTTCTTGAAGTAGTTCTGAGGTGGGGTACGAGGTTATTTATATGACTACCTCGGTGTTTTACTTAATGAAATCCGATGTCTGATGTAGACGCCTCGGTCAACATGCATCAGTCATTTCTTGAATCACTACCGAGGTAGGGCATAGGGTTATTCACATGATCGCTTCAGTGTTTTACTTAACAGAATCCGATGTGTCTTGGCCGATGTAGACGCCTCGGCCAACATGCATCGGGCATTTCTTGATTCACTTTCTAGATGAGTCACGGGACTGATCACATGACTGCCATGAGACTATTTTTTGAAGAATTCTAAGGTGTCTTGGCTGATGTGGATGCCTCGACCAACATGCGTCTATCATTTCTTGATTCACTTTCAAGGTGAGTCACGAGACTAATCACGTAAATGCTTCGAGACTATTTTTTTGAAGAAGTCTGAGGTGTCCTGGCAGATTTGGATGCCTCAGTCAATATGCATGGGTCATTTCTTGAATAACTTCCGAGGTGGGTCACGGAGCCTGATCATGTGACTCTCTCGATAATATGGATATGGGTCATGCCAATCAGATTCGGGTTGTTTTCATGGATACCGCTTGGCAGGACCCAGTTAACGGACCTGTGCTGGAAGTTCAACATTTATTAACAATCGAAGTCCCCCCTGTAGTGAACTGCCACGTGGAATCTGCCATATACTTTTCCCCAAGCCGATGTTGTCCTATATATTGGCATGCCGTAGCCCATTTTTACCACGCCGTAAATTTAAAGTTCTGCAAGTAATCTGTTTGATCTCAGGAGCTACTGGTTTGAAATTGGTGTCTTGCATTGGTCGCCACGGTCCATCACCCATCAGTAAGTTCTTCTTCTCATGAGTGCTTCATTATTGTTTAAAAGGATGTCCCATACAAGAGGGGATGTATAGATATAGAGACCATAGATGCCACGGAACTGATCGCCTTGACTACAGGCCTGTCGTCTTCCTCTTCTTCCTTTAGTAGTAGCACAACTAATAACTTGTTTTCCTCCAAAAAGGAGGGGTCGGGAGAGCATGAGTTAGAGGGTGGCACCGGGGAAGACTTACAGACCTAGGATATGCCCAAAGGGGATATGTCTACCCAAGTATTGAGTGGAGAGTTGCCTGAGGTGGGTAGGTCCACCCAATAGCCAATCAGGGAGGTGTTCGGGGGGTAATCCGAGGCAGGTACTTTTACCCGCGACTTGAGGGTGGATGTGTTCACAAAGCTATAGAGGATGCAGACCCGCACCCGAAGTATGATGCCTTAGAACAAATCTGTCTGCTAACCAAGATAAAATTTTTGAAACTTCAGGATCGCTATCAAATACCACTCGAGGTTAAAATCCGATTGCCCAAGGCGGCAGAGAGGGCCTGCTGGAATAGGGAGTCCGAGCTGTGTGTAAATTTGGAGATGTTTAAGGCAGGATTTCAGATACCTCTGCCTCGACTGATTTGTGATATTATTGAGTATCACAAGGTCGCCTTGATTCAGATAATGCCAAATTCCTGGAAGACAATCACCCGATTCATAACCTATTTTCCGAGGCTAAGGGAGAAACCCACCTTGAATATGTTTCGTGCCATGTTCATGTTCAATAATTTCTAGGGGTCAGGCTGGTTTTATTTTGCTAAATGTCCAGACTACCCGGAGATCCTTGCTGACAAACTGACCTCCATTAAATATTGGAAGAATAATTTTTTGTATATCCGAGGAAAGATGGTAGCCTTAGATAATATTTGGGTAGAGGAGAATGCTGAAGCCCTCAACATCGATGTGATGTTGACATCACGAGAGTCTCACACATTAAAGCATGCCCTGGAAAATGAGGGGACCGCGATCCGAGTCATAAACCTCCGAAATCCCTTGTTTCTAGATGAATAAAAACTTTGTGAGTATTCTATCTTTATATACTTGGGGCTTGATTTCTAACTGTTGGCTGATTTTTGTCTATCTTGTTACAGTAATGTTGTCTAAGGAGTATCTGGAGGAGCTGCAGAAGAAAGAGGCAGTTAAGGCTCGTGAGGCCGAAGAGAAGAAGGCTAAGCATGACCAGGAGATGTTGAAGAGGTAAGAGAAAGAAGCCTCAGCTGGGAGTAAGCATGTTGCCCCTAGGGGAGGTGAGGGTGAGCCCTTGAAGAAAACTAAGAAAAGACCACATAAGGCTTCTCTTGACAATGTTGCTTGTATATATGCTAAGGCTCTGACTCCCATGCATCGTACTCTTGATTTTTCAGGTAAGGGGACATCGAGTAGTGCCTCTGAGGCCATTTTGGATCTTCCAGAGGTAGGGGATTCTGGTTCTGCTTGGCAGTCTCCCATCAGGTCAAGGGAGTATCTATCCATGGGTGGTGACCTGAGTCATAAGAGGCAGATTCCTCTAATGGGCCCTTTCTAGAAGGCCTAGACCGAGAATGAGGTGGTGTTTCACCCTAATTGGGCAATAATTGAGGATGCATGCCATGGGGGACACTTGCGTGGCATGAGAACTGATGAAGGGATTCATGCTTTAACGAGATCGAGAATTGGTTTGTGGCCTTCCCACTCCGGCCATGGTCTCTGGTTCAGATACATTGATGTCAGGGGTGGGTTCTATCTTACTTTATCTTTGTTCAGTCCATCCCGTGTACTATGTTAATGTTCTTTTTTGATGCAGTTGCTAACTTATGTAGAGGAGATCAAGTTCCAAGCAAACCAGACAGAAGGATCTTGCTGAGAACGATCTGAAGCTGTACAAGGCCGAGAAAAAGAGGGATGAGGCTCGGTCTTAACTCAGTGCCAGGGAGAAAGAAGTCGACTCGATGGGCATGGAGAATGCACTCTTAGGGTCGAGGTTGAACATCTATTGAAATTCATAGACGATGAAAGGGCTATCTGAATTGAAATAGAGAAGAACTCCAAGGGTCAGGTTGAGAATTTGAAGGCCTATGTCACAGCTTCCAAGGACCATGCCACGAGGTATAAAGGTGGTTTTTTGAAGGCCCGATCTATTGCAACTAGGGCCATTCGTCTATATAAGAAGTTCGAGGCCATCAAGGAGCTGGTGGGGAAGAGGTCTCTACAAAGTTACAGCTTTGGGGTGTAGGCCCTCAAGGAATATGTCGACAAGAGGGTGCTTGACGTGGATTACTCTGAGGTCGACTATTTGATACCTGTCACGGTACATCAGGATGAAAAGGATGAGGATGACCAATCAATCTTTTGCCAACTCGAAGACGTGCTTGATGGGGAGGATCCTCCTTCCCCAGATGTTGGAGATGATTTTCTAGTCCTTGACACTTCGCGTCCAAAGATAGGTGAAGGGTCTTCTTCGATTCCTTAGGCAGGAATTTTTCTAGTCATAAGGCTTCCTCTTACTCCAGGCAGTAGCTTCGACCTGTCTTCCCATCCTGCCGCCCCTGGCAGTGGAAATGGTTTGGCTCGTGATAGTGAGCAGTGATCTTTTGAGTTGTCATTTTTTTTCTTTTTATCTTTCCTTTTTGTAAAGGGCCGTGATTGTGGCTCAAGTCGGATATACATAAACATTTCCTTTCTCTTTTTCTTTTGTACATTGGGGGTCTTCCTCTGGTATATCTTTTTGTAGCAGGAGGTTCTCTTCTGAGTATGTATTTTACCTTTCTTCGAACTATATGGTTGTACACTTGTTCTCAATGAATGAATTTTTGTGTTCTCTTCTTTATGTCGATAATAAATGTCGTTGCTGATTGTTGTTGATTGATCTTTAATTTTTTTTTTTGGCCATTTTCAGTTTGTTTTATAGCCCCATCCTCTACTCTCCTGTAAGCACCCCATTTTTACCATCCTCAGCTAAACAAAGTCTTACTGGAGTATAAATAGCAAAGAAGGAGAGGTGAGAGAATATTTGGAAAAGTACAAGGGAGGCGAGTGAAACTCTCTTGAAAATGACAATTGATCGATCTTTGTGTGCTCTCTATAGTGTTTTGAGATGAACTGAGATGGTCTCCAGTGTCTAGGAGTCTAAGTGAACCCATACGACGAGGTTGTGGGTTTCAATTCAAAGTTTAAATTTTTGGTTGCGGCTTTGATGCAGTTTACGATGGGGCCTATAGCAAGGTCATGGCTTGCAACCTGCATGGAGGCATAGGTCTTAGAAATACCTTCAAAATGAGACTAGAATTGCTCCATTCTGATGTCAAACGAAGAAGATATGGCGATTTTAGTCCGAAAATAAGCACAGGGGATTTTTTGAAAAATAATAATAAATATCCAGGGGCTTGCATGCAAATTATCATAAGTTTAAGTATTTAAACTTCATTTCCTCATATCCTGCTCATCCGACGTCCAAATCAGGTCATTCAAGCATCATTATTCTCTATTTTTAATCCTCTTCAAAGTGGACGGGGAGAATCTGGGACAGAGGTAGCTGAAAGACCCCATGCAAAACTGCAAGACAAAATGGCCATTTAAACATCAAATATTCATATTTTGGTCATCTCATGTTTTAATCAAGTGATTCAAATGCTAGTGTGTTCCATTTTTAATTCTCTACAAAGGGGACATGGAAAATTTGGGACAAAGGTCGTCGAAGGATTCCATGCAAAGCAACAAACCAAATTGGCTCATAAAATGATGAAAAGAGAGGAAAAGCTAGTCTCGGCCGAACCTAGCTCAACCCAAGTCAATCCAAGTCCAATCAACTTCGACCAGTCTAACCCAGTCTGAGCCAAACTGGTCCAGCCTACATATGTGTGTATATTATAGTGATATTTTTCATTTTACCAAAAAAAAGAAGAAGATATTTGTCATATATATATATATATATATATATATATATATATATATATATATATATATATATATATATATATATATATATATATATATATATATATTGAGACATCCTGGCCATGGACAACCGAGTATGGGAAGGAAAGAAATGAGAATCCAAAAAGGGATTGGAAAGAAAATAAAATATAGAAAGAAAGTGGAGAATAAGGAAAGGTGAGGGAGAGAGAAATTGGACTAGAGAAAGAAAACGGAATAGAGAAGCAGAGCAGCTGGCCATGGGATCCCATTAGGATAGGAATGAACAGAAAAAAATAAGAGGGGAAGATCTAGGAGCTGGCTATAGCTGGTTTTAGGAAAGGAGATCGGGATTGAGAGGAGAAAAAAAAAGGAAATGTTGGGGTCAGTGAGAAGACTCTAGAAAGATAGAAAAAAAAAGAACTTGGAAAGAGAAATATTGAGGAATCCGAGAAGATTGGGAGGAGAGAAGTTGGAGAAGAAATCAGGGAAAATAAGAGAGGCATAATCCAATTACCCAAAAAAAAAGAGAGGCAGAATCCGAAAAAAATAAGGAAGAGGTGAGACCGATTGAGAAAGGATTAAGGGAGGAGGGAGTGATATGAATGGAGAAAGAGTTGAGATTGAAAGAAGAAGAGAGACCGACTGGGAGAACCTGAGAGAGGAGAAGAAGAAGAAGAAGAGCAGAAGGTTCGGGGATCTGAAAATCAGGTAAACCCTCCCCTCTTTCATTCTTTTTATTATTATTGTTTGTCACCATCACAACTCCTTCAAACCCGCGGCCAGAATTGAAAGTCAACCCCTTGGTCATGCAAATCAACTCGACATCACCCTACCGTGAACCAAAACTAGAAACACATACATCCTGGTCCTTCATCCCTACCAGATCCTCGACATCTGTTGCCTTAATGCCCCATTGCAAACCGCAACCCAGCAACTCAAACCTCACCTTGCAGATCTCTTCACTTAACCACCTATCATTCCCAAGCATCTCCACCGAAAAACCCAACCTTCCACCTTAATGCCATCGTCCATCTGTCCCTCATACTTTCCCTCACATTCTGTGGATCCATTACAACCTGTAACAACCTGGCTGCACCACCATTGTGACAACCCCAGCTGTTTACATATGCCATACCACCAATACCATTCCACCTGGTTTCATCACTTAATCTTCCCCACCAAATCCCATCAAACCGCCACCATCTGTAAACCCCTATGGCCAGCCATGCACCTACCCAAAGTCCCATCCATCTCAGTCACTCTATGGTGATCGAAAAATCCTCCATTAACTAATGATCTGCACATGTTGAACCTAAACCCAATCAACACCTATATCCCTCCATTATTGCTGCTCGGTCTTCAACTACCTTTCTTTGAACCCACCATGATCAACCCATATTTGTATATCCTTTCGGTCAGCCAATACCCAGCCATCGATTCACCATCACCATTCATTATAAAATCCATCTTCATTACTGCTCACCATCCTTACCCAGAAGACCAGGTGATAATGGCTTTGATTTAGAGTATTTTTAATGTGGTGATAATGGAATATTTTTTATGTGATGCCAATCAAATTTTGATCATGAATTTTATGTGATGAAAATCGAAGTCTTGATCATGAAATTTTGGTGTGACTAAAAATCATGGCCATTGATCTTGGATTTTTAAGTGATTAAATCATGACCATTGATCTTGGATTTTTAAGTGATTAAATTATGGCCTTTGATCTTGAGTTTTGATTTGAAATTTACCATTAAATGAATCTGAACAGTTGGATTATCATTATGAGTGATTTAGACCATTGGATTATCATGATATGTGATTTTGAGTGATCTAAACTGTTGGATTTATATTATATGTGATTTAGAGGAATCTGATTGGTTAGATCATCACCATGACTATTTTAAATGAATCTAAACCATTGGATCATAGTCTGATCATAATTATAACTTGATGTGAGATCTGAGCCATTGATTTTGGCTGTTTTGATGAGATATGAGTCATTGATTATAATTATAACTTGATGAGAGATATGATAGGAATATCCTTTCAGACTTATTTAGAGTTGCTGATGTGGATCGTCCTCTCCTAGCTGTCGCCACCTTGCTGGTGACGTGGGAAATTTTATTAACAGGCAGTATCTTCGGGTGACTAGATAAGTATGTCATCTATGAAGACGATGACAAACTTTTCTAAGAATTCATGGAACACCAGATTCATAAGCTTCATGAATGATGCAGGAGCATTCATTAATCCGAAGGACATCACCAAGAATTCGAAGTGACCATATCTTGTCCTGAAGGCTGTCTTGGGTATATCACTTCCCTTGATCTTTAACTGGTGATAGCTAGACCATAGGTCTATCTTTGAAAATACACTTGTGCCTTGAAGTTAATCAAACAAGTCTTCGATTCGGGGCAATGGATACCAGTTCTTAATGATGAGCTTGTTCAGATCCTGGCAATCTATGCATAGACGGACACTCCCTCCTTTTTCATTACAAACAACACCGGTGCTCCTTAAGGTGAGATACTGGGTCTGATGAAACCCTTATCCAATAGCACCTGAAGCTGTATCTTCAGTTTTTTTCAAGTCTGTAGGAGCCATATGATAAGGAGCTTTAGAAGCAGGAACCGCTCCTGGGACTAAGTCAATAACAAACTTCGTTTCTCGATTAGGTAGTAGACCAGGTAGATCCTTAGGAAACACATCGAGAAATTCATTTACCTCTGGTAAGTCTTCCAGTCTTGGTATTTGGGCTTCTGTGTCCAAGACCTATACTAAAAAGCTTTCACATCCTTGATGTAGCAGCTTAGAGGTTTGAAGTGCCGACAAGAACAACTTTCGACGCTTCATTGTCTTGTCGCCCATAAACACAAATGCTTCTATAGTAGTAGGTTGGAATAAGATTAGATTCCTGGATCATAGAACATTGGTCTAGTGTTTGGCCAACCATTCCATTTCCAAAATCACATCAAAATCTTTCATCTTGAAGCTAATGAGGTTAGCCTCCATTACCTTATCTTTTATGACAACATCACACGGTCCATAATAGTCCTCTACACCTAACTTGGATCCCTAGGTGTATGCACTATCAGTGTACAGATCATCTTTGGGAATGATATTCCCAACTTGATAATGAATGCTGGGGATACAAAAGAATGCGTAGCCCAAGAATCAAATAACACTCGTGTAGGTGTACCAGAAATAAAAAGAGCACCTACACATATATTATATGAATGTTACCACATGTTATGCAAGATGATGCTTTCTTCTTAACTTTAAAATACCTGTGACTACTCCAAGTAAACCTCCAGCATCCTCAGCAGATAGGGCAAAGACTTTTCCCTGTCTAGGTGGCGGTGCCTTTTTTGCTTTCGGGCATGATCTAGCAAAATGGCCCGTCTCACCATAGTTAAAACATGTGCCATAAGCCACATATGAGGCACTTGAAGCTATAGGTATCACACCCCAATTCCGTACTATTCAGAATGGTGTGATGAACCGCTAATAAGCCAACGGTTCAATCAGGATCTCAAATAAGCTGTGTCCGTTTGCTTAAACCATACACATCCACAACCATAATCAGAATAAATACACAATAGCGGAAGTCTTAATATTAAATGAACTGAGAATCTAAATGTAATAATCATAAATAAAATATCCAATAATGTTGTATTGACCGAGACATAAGTAAATAAAATATCAAATTACATTTCCTTAATGGTTCAAATAAAAAAAATCTAATAAAAAACACATGAGTTACACTTACATGATGAGTCATGCGTCTCCACTATATCTTTGGCATCCATTGTAGCAACGTGCCCGTATGCAGAAGCATTCATATAATCTTCCACAATTGTATTTGCATCATCAACTAAAAATATTTGAATTCAAAAAGGGTGAGCACACATCACGGCTCAGTGAGCAAACAAAACAATGCAATAAACATATGCATGCATTCAATTCATATCTGTGGTCTGGTATATAAGTTTGCAATGTGCTATAGAAAGGTTTGGAGGCCGCCGCACCTCTATACACGAGTGTGTGGAACCGCTCAACGGATCAAACACCATTGCCGCCCCCACATGCACCCACCATGGAATAGAGATAGAGCTAAAGTGCTTAGGACCGCCCCGCATCACACTTCCCCTGATGCTCTACCCATACCAACACGTAAGCCCCTATTGGCGAGGGCTTGCAAACTGGGCTCGCAACTAACCAATCCTAATGTCAAACCGTTTATCCAAGGCCTCACCCCAGCATCCCTCAATACGTCCATAGAGATAGAGCTAAGGCCCCCCGGCAGAGTCGGAGACTACACGGTCCGAGACCACCTCCCCTGATGCCCTACGACATAATAGTTCTGCTAAGGTAATGGCGATACGACGATGTCAGTGGACAAGACTTGAGTAGAGTTAGGGCTAAAGTGCTTAGGACCGCACCGCATCACACTTCCCCTGATGCCCCACTCGCATCAAGTACACTAACCACACACAAACATTCACATGCCTATTCCTAGCATCATCATTAACATCATGTTGTAAATAAACAGAATTAAATATGCATGAACAGTAATAACGGGAATAGTAGATGACATGTGATATGCAGATTATAATCATACGATCATAGAATCATACATGGAATTGGACTCAATAAACAAAAATGGTTTATTATTAGCCAATTAGTTTAGGTCTTGTTCCCTCACCTTTGCTTGAGTGTAAATCCTCTTTTAAGCTTTAAGAATCACCTTTATATCAATAGGAAAACCTAACAAATCGATAGATTTTAATTAGAATTCATTCCAACAGTTTTAAGCTTGCTGTAAAGCTAGGGTCGCAGGATGGGTCACAGGATGGGTCGCAGGTATTTGAGACCCCAGGGTATAGGGTCGATCATAGGGTCGGTTATCCATCGACCCTAGGTGTGACCATAGCTTCCCTGGACTTTTCGAGAGCTTGGGGTCGATCCTGTGGTCTGATAGGGTCGGTTACCAGTCACCCTAAGTGCGACCATATGTAGTTTGAGTCGACTTTTCATCCTACAGTCCACTATTTCATGTTTGGATCCTTTGGCTTACTTTCATGGTCCATTCTATGATTGTTCTATGACTCAAAACTCCAAGTTACTTCCTTTACTTTGTTTACAATGATTCCCTCCATGGATTCCATTGGAATTTTCCCATGGATGGATGATTTGGATTTCTCCTAGATCCTACCCTCTTTATATACTATTCTAGGGTCTTACACAATTCATGGAGAATGTTTTCATACCTTAGACTTGCTGAATTCAGAGATTCCTCTGAAACTCTTCTCCTTAGCCTTCTTCTCCAACTTTCCTTCTCTTCCTTCTCTTCTCTTTCTCTCACTTTCAATTAGGGTTTCAAAAGGAGTGAAAGAGCCTAAGGGACGTCCTATTTATAGAGGAAAACCTCTCAAAATCCGTCCCAACGAGTTTAGGAAAGGTTCCCTTTGAATTAGAAAAGTTTCCTAATTTTTGATTTCTGTCAGTTTGACTAGGGTCGATGCTAGGGTCACAGTATCCGTCGACCCTAGGGTCTCAAGTCATCCGACCCTAGGACTCAAAAGTCATGGGTTGGACCCTGCTGAGGTGGGGTTAACCCTACCTATTTAGGCATGCTATCCTACCCTCCATTTTACTGTTTTTGGGTCAATTTCATACCTGGTTTTGTGATTTCCTTCACGCACTTTGTCCATGTGGCTCGACCATGATAGGTAGACCTGGTACAAGGTGGTAAGACCGGTTAGTTTGGTACGGGTCTTACAATAGGTCTAGGCTGATTTGCCCTTGGTGCAAACTCAGTAGGCGTGCTTGGAACTAGGGTCGGATTACTATATGCAGGCCTGACTGTCAATGGAGCAGATGGAGCTGTAGCTGAGGAACTGGGGTATTGTGCATATAATGGCTTATTAGTAGGGTGGTTATCCGTGTAATACCTACACCCAAAATTTTATTCCTAATTTGAAATTTTAGCTTTATAACAGGTCTTACCATGATGAAAGGTTCAAACCAACAAAAACCAGATCCTAAATCCAATGGAGGTAAACCAACTCAACCCTTACATAGAAGACATTAAAGCAGGGCCTGATTGAGGGGTCCGGTAGGACACCAAGAGGGTGCGGTCTATCATCTGTTGCACGACCTCATGCTGCACCCCATCACAGAATCTGGGTTGGTGACCAACCCAGTATGGGACCCGCTTTTGGATTGGACTAATTATCCAATCATTTGGAAGTTGTCTAGGTTCATTCTTTTTGAATTTTTAAAAGGAAGTAGGGAAACCCCATCTTACCTTGTGGGGAACCCTATCCAAATCCCAAATGTGAATGTAGTATGGGATTAGTCCATACTCCATCTCCTCATTCATTTTCTAGGGAGAATGTGAGAGAGAAGAGAGAAAGGGAATAGAAGAGTTCTGACACGTTTGGAAAAAAAAAGCAAGGTGAAGGGAAGGAAGAAGGGAGAGGAAAGGAACCTCTGTCACCATTGGAATCACACACTCTACAGCACCGACAACAGAAACCATAACTGGTATCGATTTCCTTACCCTCTTGATTCCCTTCGAGTTAAATTAAAGGATATGAACCATTGAAGGATCATTGATCAAGATTTTCCCAGGCTGTAATCTTCCTTCACCATTCTTGACACTCACTCAAGGACTTATTTTGGGTGCTAGGTCAGATCTAATGAAGAACCAAGATCACAAGAGCATTGGGAAAGGGATGGAAATAGCCATTGGTTAGATCTAAACATCCTAGGCAATCAGGATTAATTTAAAATGACCTATTCATAGATTAAAACCTAAGGAAATTCCTTTGTAGTGTTGGTGGAATCAGATCCAAGGTACTAAACCTGATCCAGCAATATTGGCTATCTGAGAAATTGAATCAGTATCATTAGAATGATGTAGAATGGGAATTCTGAGCCCAAACTTCTTATTCTGGTTTAGAAAAATCCAAGAGAGGCACCGAATCAAAATTGAGGTGTTTTGGCTATGTTTTGACGTGTGGCCGATGACACGTGCCGTGGTCAAAACCATACGATCAACGCTATCAGCTGCCCGAGGTTTTGACCTCAGATGTTGACCATCTTTGATTAATAGCTTCTTGGGATGTTTATGAGCCTATTTATGGGTTTGGATCTCAGAGATCATTTTTCTATGTACACTTTCTTTGTTATTTTGATTATTAACCTTTGAACCTGTTAGCTAGCTTGCTGTTCACCCTTGTATATGTCAGAAACCTCTGGACAGCAAGTGTAAGATGCTTGTATATGTCAAAAACCTCTGGACAGCAAGTGTAAGATGCTTGTATATGTCAAAAACCTCTGGACAGCAAGTGTAAGATGCTTATAAACTAGACATCAGACCCTTGGATTTGAGAATAACTTATTAGGATGTGTAATGAACAAGCAATAGCGACAAATGATGAATAAATGGATTTATACCTATTTATTTTAATGCTATAAAGGTACGGGAGAACCTTAGGAAAGCTATTTGAAGCCGTACTTTGTAATATCTTTCTTTTTACTATCTCAGGTAAGGGGATTAGACCCTTGTTGTGTAGAATTAGTTACTGTGTCTATGTTGTGTGATGATGTGCAATTGATAACATACCTTGTATGATAACATATCATCCAGTATACTGTTTGCTTGTTCATGCATATGCATCCTTGCATTTGGGAAGAACAGTTCCGGTAAGGATTGGATGTAAGACCCACACGCCATGATCCGGTCTAACCTTACGTTCTCGTGTCGTGATTGGTCTTCCCATCATAACTGGCTCAATTGAACCAATTGTATGAAGAAACCACAAGGCTAGGTATGTAATTCGAACCAAAATCATCTAATTAGGAGCGTGTGGTCACATACCTAAACAGGTGTGGTCGACCACACCTCAGAATATTGAGACCACTCGAGTCTGGGACGTGTGGTTGCAATTTTGAGACGTGTGGTCGAAGGATTCTACGACCCCATGTGCGACCACACGATGGTATAACCGACTCCGTGATTAAGAAACCTTCCTAATCTGAGGGGGGTTCTTTCCTAATCAAAGTGGGACTTTATATGGAAGTGTTCCTTTATATAAAGACGTTGCCTCTTTCACTTTTAGAACCCAAACTTAAAGAGAGAGAAAGAGAGGATGAGGAAGAGAAGGAGAATTGAAGAGGAAGACTAGGAGAAGGAATTGCAGAGAAAGCACTGATTCTCCAGCAAGTTTAAGGAATGGAATCATTCCCTGCATTAGTTAAATGCCTAGAATAGATCAGAGGAGATATTGATTCAAAGTAAGATCTTAATCCTAAGACCATGGACAAAACTCTAAGGAGATCCATGAAGAATGGATTAGGGTGAAGGATTATGTAAAAGTGTGAATTTTAAGCCATAGAACAATCATGGGAAGGATCATAATATTAGCCATGGAATCAAGTAATGAGGGGATGTGGTTGAGAGTAAAAGTTGACCAAAAACTCATGTGGTCGCAGGTATGACTGACCACACGAGGCACATATGTTAAAACCACACGCCCTCGGGAAGGTTCCAGGGAGGGTGTGCTCGCATGTGTATGGTCACATGACATGCGACCACATGTATCGACCCCATACCCTATGGTCACAGAAACTGATACCACAGGTGCAGTTACACCTGTGACCTCTCAGCTTCAGCTTCTGGAGATCTATTTGATTCTAGTATGGACCATTGACTATTGTAAATTGATGAGCTTGAACCCTAACTTAGAACTTACAAATTTCTTAGGTTTCCAAGAGGTTCAAGAGTGAGTTAAGAAGCTTGGAGAAGATTAAACACTTCTAGCAGGTGAGGGAACAGAACCTAAACTAACTGGCTAATAATAAACTGTTTACTTTTATTGAGTCCAATGCTATGCCTGATTCTATGATTTCTTGTTTGTAATGTGCATATCACATGCCATCCAATATTCTTACTATTTGTAAGACCCACTCCACTAACTTGGTTTAACTGTGTCGTACCAGGTCTTCCCATCATTCTAGGACCAAGTGAACTGAGCGTGTGAAGATAGATCACAAACCAGGTAAGAGAATCGAGTTAAAAACACTAAATACATACCTAAGGTCGCATGCCTGGATAGGTATGGTCGACCATAAGGAAGGGAACCAAAAATCTAAAAACCAGAACCCCACGGTCGATGATTTTGACCCTACGATCGATGGTTTATGTGACCGTATAATCGACCGTGAGTCCCCAGATCAGACTTCGATTTTTGGAAACTTTCCTAAACTAAGGGATTGCTTTCCTAATTGAAAGAGGACTCTATATGGAGAGTTTTTCTCTATATAAAGGACATCCCTCAGCCCTTTTTCACTCTTTTAAAACATTAGTAAACCTTAGAGAAAGAGAAGGAAGAGAAGGAAGAGAAGGAGAAGAAGAAAAATCTAATGAGAGGAATTTGTTGAGAAGAGATTGGCTCTCTATCACAGGCAAAGGTATGAAACGAATTGCTGGAGATGTAAACTCTTAGGAATAAGACTTCTATGTAAGATAGGCAATATCAACCTATTATGATTTATGTGATTTCCTTGAGAAAATCCCAAGGAGAACCATGAGGAGTGAATTTGATGATTAGGGTTGATAAAAAACTATTAATAATGGCCATAGGATTATCTTAGAATAAACCCCATTGAAGATCAGAAGAATTGACCTAGTTGCATGTAGTCTATGACCAAAAATCTCAAGGTCACAGCTACGGTCGACCATAGCATGACCAGCATGACTAGAGGATCGACCATAGGCATTTTGGAAGATTTTAGAAATCATATGGTCGCAGCTACGGTCGTACTATATGAGACCGTAGGGTATCGACCGTAGGCAGTAAGGTCAATACAGCATGAGACCATGAGACTAATCAGACACCTATCAATGCTCTGTTTCGATTTCTGACTACTATAACATGTCACATATGAACCCTAACTTAAATTCATATAACTTTTAGGTTGTTAAATCAATTCAAAGAGAATTTCAAGGCTTAGAAGGAGATCGAGTATTGCTAGCAGGTGAGGGAACAAGACCTAAACTAATTGGATAATAACAAACTGCTTTATTTTTATTGAGTCCAATGCCATGATTGATTCTATGCTTGTATGCTTGTAATGTGCATCTCACATGTCATCCAATATTTTTGCTATTATTGTTCATGCATATTTATGTATGTGTGTGGTTGATGTGTTAGATGCGAGTGGAGCATCAAGGGGAGGACGTGGCATGGTGGTCTTCGACCTCGTCACCAGACTCTAGCTCTATCTCTACTCAAGTCTTGCCCACTAATATCGTCGTATCGCCATTACCTTACCAGAACTATTACGTCGTAGGGCATCAGGGGAGGTGGTCTCAAACCGTGTGGTCTTTGACTCTGTCGGAGGGCCTTAACTCTATCTCTATGGACATATTGAGGGATGCTGGGATGGATACACTATTTGGCATTAGGATTGGTTAGCTGCGAGCCTAGTTTGCAAGCCCTTGCCAATAGGGGCTTACGTGTTGGTATGGGTAGGGCATCAGGGGAAGTGTTGGCGGTGTTTGATCCAAACATTTTAACTCTATCTCCATGGTGGGTGCATGTGGGATAATAATGGTGTCTGATCCATTGGGCGGATTCACACACTCGTGTATAGAGGTGTGGTGGCCACCAAACCTTTCTATAGCATATTGCAAACTTATAAACCAGACCAAAGATATGAATTGAATGCATGCATATGTTTGTTGCATTATTTTGTTTGCTCACTGAGCCGTGATGTGTGTTCACCCTTTCGACATCGAATATTTTTAGTTGATGATGCAGGTCCTAACGTTGAAGAATATAAGAATGCGCCGACGTATGGACACGTTGTTGCGATGGATGTAGAAGCTGAAGAAGATGCACATGATTCATCATGCGAGTGCAACCAATGTGTTTTTTCTTAAGTTTAGTTATAATTTGAACATCAGATATGTAATTGATTATTTATTTTTATGTCTTGTGGTTTGGAGATAATTGGATTAAATACTTATTTATCACTATTAGACTCTTAGTTCATTATCTGTAAGACTTTCACTTATTTGTTTATTACCTCTGATTATTAATGTGGAATGTGTGTGTGGTTTGATATGGTAGGTACGACCTATACGAGATCCTGGGTAAACCATTGGTTTATTGACGGTTCATCTCACCATTCTGGTTAGACCAGAATTGGAGTATGACAACTTGGTATCAGAGCATCTCAGGTTCTACCCATTGACCTAATTACTTCCACATGAGTCATGAACTGAGTTAGGATAAAATTAAAAGCTGTAATAAGAACACACCATAAACACATCTGCTGTATGAGACATAAACTAAGAAAGAGAATAATGCACATAGGTAAAGGGGAAACCAATTATATATATATATATATATATATATATATATATATATATATATATATATATATATATATATATATATATATATATATATATGGGAATAAGACAAATATACATCCAAAGCAGAATACAGTTCACAATCCAGACAGTTACTCTGTAGTATAAAAGGGAAAATGATATCAATGGAAATCATGGAGCTGGAGGTGCTGGAGGAGGAGGTGACTCACGATCTCTATCGTAGTCCTCAGCATATACTCTCACGAGCCAGGCCACCTGAGTCTGAGTCGCGTGAAGACTAGCCGTCAGATCCGCTACCTCCTGGTCTATAGAGCGCTGGGCATCTAGAAGCTCTCCTACTCTCTAATCAGTCACGTGTTGAGCCTCCTGAATCTCACGTAACAACCCCATCATGTCATCTGGTGGTAGGCGTGAAGGGCCAACTGAAGGAGAAGCTCTAGAAGGGCTAGCTCCAGTAGAATGCTGTGGCGATGGAGGAGGGATGGCATCCACATCCATGTACATCCGATCATCATCCTCCTTATCATCACTCTCGTGTGCCTCTGCTGCTACCTCTGCTACTACTGCTGCCGCCGCCTCTACATCTGCTGCCGCTACCCGAGTGAGAGGACGTCTCATAGCATTCCTCTCATCATCACTAACTTGTATCTTTCTCATGCTCATCCTATTGATGGCCTCCCAATCAAAATCAGTTGAGAAGGTGTCCTCAAGGATCCTCTCATCCACTAGATCCACCTGTAGACGGGCGAGCAAGGTGGAGATCAGTCGCCTATAGGGAAAGTTACCTCTCGAGTCAGGCAACGTAGCTCTGTGCATAGTCCGAAGAATAATATATGGACGACAGACAGGCTGCCTAGTACAAATACTGTACAGCAGGAATTGAGTACAGTATAAGATATGCGGGATCATCTTACAGTAGACCCGAGGCTCTGGACGTATGTTGATTGCTTTCATCTTCCAGCGGTCATCCCGAAGAATCTGATTATTTATTTCTGCATGCACCTGTGTAGATAAAAATTATGGCTCCCTGGGTGCACAGTAAACCAACTGACCATCGTTGGAAATGCCTAAGAGATCAGCCAACTCTTGACAGTTGAAAGAGATTGGAACCCCTTTCATCCAACTGGTGATCCGAAGCTCTCTACCCCTATCAACATCTTCTAAGTCACCCTCTACCTGTAGGTGATAGTAGAACTGCTTAACCAAGTCTAGGCGAGTGCAAGCCTCGTACAAGATCACTGGAAGCCAACCCATATCACCAAATGCCCTTTCCACATCAAACAGGGCTAATTGGGCTAGGTTCATACACCGACCCCTTATACTTTCTTCTGGTAAACCAAAGATATCGCACCTCTGCTTCAACAGACCTGAAGCGTCGTGGGTCATGAACTCAAAGAACCTTAGTGCGAACCATGATAACTGCAAGAGAAGAAAATAAGAAAACAAGTTAGAGAAATTTAAAATTTTGACAGCATAATGATGTAAAATGAAAAAAGCCTCACTTTTCACCCAGACCTTTGGGCAGGAGGACTTACATAGGTCCCAAACCATCCTGCAAGGCTCATACAATCGGAAATTTAAACTAGGTAGGTCGAATTTGAAGAAATTTTGACAATTGGGAAAATCCCCAAATTTTAGGTCAAAAATGAAAATTTTCAAGTTTCTACTAAACTAACTGATAAAACTCAAATTATCTTGAGAGATTTCATCCATTGGGTAGCCAATAGCAAAAGTCCCCAATAAAAATAAAATTTTTATGGTCAGAAAAATATTAATTAGAAGAAAACCCTACAAATAGCAAAACCCTAGGTATGAAAGCTTAAAAATGGAGAAAAGTAGAGAACATACCTCAAGGAATGGAGTGATGAAGGTTGATCGATGGAAATATCACCAAGTTTGTATGGTCGACACTGTATCAACTCATTGGTGGCGAGTTGAGTAGAGACCGTAGGAGGAAGAAGGAGAATGAGTGGGAAAATTTTATAAAAATAGGTTTAAAAACATGATTTTGATTCATACGGTCACACAATTCGACCAAAACCATCGACCGTAAGATCGACCGTATGATCGATCATAGGGTCTCAGTAAGTTGCCAGGATTTTAAAGGTCACACCTATGGTCGCACAACATGCGACCGTAGGCCATCGACCGTATGACTGACTGTTGTCTACGTTTTGATTTTGTTTGAACTTTTGCCTATTGATTTTGTTTTTCTCTCGCTTTCCATTGTGAGACTAACCCAATACTACCATCATATCTTGTCTCACATGTACAGCCTTTCCAAGTATCATTCAACCAAGAGTTTAAATGACTGGACGCAGAGTAAGTAGAAGGAGACATAATGCAAACCCATCTCGACTACCTATGGAGACTAATGACAATGAAGGTCAGCAAGGACAAGAAGGAAATATTGGAACTCAAAATGCTGCACCTCAGAATGTGTACACCCAAGCCAACCCAACCAACTTACCTGCACCACCTATAGATTTGGCTACTGCGGTGATGAATTTGGCATAATAAATGCAGCAAATACAGTAAGTGCAAGCCAACATGCAAGCTGCTATGGGAATTGCTTTCCCAGCTGCAAACATAACACCTCTACCTGCAGGACAAGCTAATACTGCACCTGATGGTAGCAACACTGTACCCCAAGCACCGCAGACACCAGTAGTACAAGGCCAAGTACCAAACCCTGAAGCACGGCAAGGCGGGTATAACCAAGGTAATTATCAGTACCAACCGCCTATGTATGGAGCATATGCACAGTATTAGCTTGATCACTCCAGACTGATCGAGCATTTCCTGAAGTTAAAGCCGAAGGAATTTACAGGCAAGCCACAGATTCGTTATGGCTAGCTCATTGGATCAATGAGATGGAAAGAAACTTTATGATGATGACTATAAATGAAGAAGAGAAGGTATTATGTGCTACTTTTATGCTGAAAGGTTATGCGCACCATTGGTGAAAATCTATTCGGAGTTATCTGTTAACAAAGCATGCACAACTAACCTGGGTTATCTATAAAGAAGCTTTCTTCGAGAAGTATTTTCCCAGGAGTTTCAGATATCAAATGAAAAAGGAGTTTCTGAGTCTGTATCAGGGACAAATGACTGTAGACGCATATCAATAGTGTTATGAAGAACTATTTTTCTTTGCTCACTCTAGCATGCAGGAGGAAAATACCAAAACCCGAAGATTCGTCATGGGACTTAGGGGAAGCATCCATGAGCATGTATTGGGACTGGAAAAGAAGATTTATAATGAAGTTGTACAAATTGCTTGAGTACTAGAATCGAGCCAGAGGGAAAGTTATTTTTCTCAGAACAGAGGTATAAAGAGGTCTAATGGAAACTCATACAACGGAGGGAACTCAAAGACATTTAAACCCTTCTGTACTCAAGGCTTCAATGCTGCAGCCAAGACTACTCCGATAGCCCCACCTCAACAGAAGCAAAGTAATGCTGGAGTTAAATGCTTCAATTACGATCAAGTAGGACATTATTCAAGGGAGTGTCCTAAGCCAAGGAAGCAGCTACAGCAAGGAAAAGTTTATGCAGTTACATCTGAGGATGCTGCCACATCGCCTGATGTGGTCACAGGTATGGCCTGAACCTTTCATTTTGTACTATCTTGTATAAGCATGTAGACTAAGTTAAATCAAATCAAAGGTATCGTACCTATTAATGGCTTACCCGCTAGAGTACTCTTTGACTTTGAAGCTACTCATTCTTTTATGCCTGTGTCATTTGGAAAGAAGTTAAATCTATCCCTCAAACCTTTAGACTGCAAACTGCTTATACAATCACCTATGGGAGTAGAAGTGGAACTAAACAAAGGTTATGGACCATGTCCAGTTCTTATAGGCGAGAAGATTTTGGATGCAACCTTAATCCAACTTGAGATGGCAGACTTTGATGTTATCTTGGGAATGGATTGGTTAGCTCGGTACTCCGTAAACCTATTATGTACGGAAAAGAAATTGACATTTAAAGACAAGGAAGGAACAGAGTTTAGTTTTGTGGGAACCAAATTTCCCCGTAAACGAAAATTCATTCTCTCTGCATTAAAGGCTAGAAAATGCCTTGATAAAGGAGGAATTGGGTATCTAGTATCCGTGGTCAACCTCACTAAGGAAGCACCACAAATGCAGGATATTGATGTTGTACGTGAATTTTTTTGATGTATTTCCTAAGGAACTACCAGGACTATCACCCGATCGAGCAACAGAGTTCATTATAGATCTTATATCCGGAGCCGCACTAGTATCGAAAGCACCTTATCGAATGTCTCCTACTGAACTGAAGGAACTGAAGGTACAGTTATAGAAATTACTGGACAAGGGATCAGACCCAGCATATCACCATGGGGAGCACCAGTATTGTTTGTGAAAAAGAAGGACAGTAGCGTTCGACTGTGTATAGATTATCGAGAATTGAATAAGCTTACAATCAAGAATCGATACTCGTTGCCTCCGATCGATGACTTGTTCGATCAGTTGCAAGGTGCCAAAGTGTTCTCTAAAATTGATTTTTGATCAGGATACCATCAGTTAAAGATTAAGGAAGGTGATATTCCGAAGACAGCTTTCAGAACCAGATATGGACATTATGAATTTTTAGTTATGTCTTTTAGATTGACTAATGCACCCGTAACTTTTATGAAACTCATGAATCGGGTATTCCGTGATATGTTGGATACGTCAGTTATTGTATTTATTGACGACATACTAGTCTACTCCAAGGATAAAGAAACTCATGTCACAAATCTAGGAGCCGCTCTGCAGCGATTAAGAAAAGAAAAGCTTTACGCAAAATTTATAAAGTGTGAATTCTGACTAAATGAAGTCGCTTTCTTAGGCCATGTTGTATCTGTTGAAGGAATTAGAGTTGATCCTAGCAAGATCGAAGCCATTGTGAAATGGGAAGCACCTAAGAATGTTGCAGAAATCAGAAGTTTCTTAAGTTTAGCTGGTTATTATCGACGGTTCGTGGAAGATTACTCTAGAATTTCCGTACCTCTCACCAGTCTGACAAAGAAAGGAGAAAAGTTTTTTTGGACCGATAAATGTGAAGAGTGTTTTCAAACATTGAAGGCTAGATTGATATCAGCTCCCATCTTGACTATTTTGATCCCAGGACAACCATTTACCTTGTACACTGATGCATCTGGGTAAGGTTTAGGATGTGTGCTCATGCAAGGAGAACAAGTAATTGTGTATGCCTCAAGACAACCGAAGACACATGAGAAAAACTATCCCACTCATGACTTGGAAATAGTAGCAGTAGTACATGCTGTTAAGATATGGAGACATTATTTGTATGGAGAGAAATTTCAAATGAAATCAGATCATAAGAGTCTCACTCATCTTTTTAATCAGAAGGAGTTGAATATGAGAAAAAGAAGATGGCTGAAATTATTGAAGGATTATGATTGCGATATCCAGTATCATCTAGGAAAAGCTAATGTAGTTGCTGACGCACTAAGCAGGAAAGCAATGACAGAATCCCAAGAAGAAGTTAGTGCAAATGCTATAACATGTGTCACAGGGAGAGTATTTAATTACGATAAAGAGCAGTTCGTGATTGATATTCCGAATGAATTAACTGACCAAGGGTTTATTCATTTATTCTCAAACATGTTTGCTACATTGAAGATTGTACCTGATCTATTAGACGAAGTGAAAGCAGCTATTAAATCAGACGCCTTATCTGAGAATAGTGCAAGAAGACCTCGAAAAAGGTAGGAATACTCCTGAGTTCACCTTGGACGTTGAAAAGGTACTAAGATACAAAAGAAGGGTATGTGTTCCTAAAAATGAAGACTTGGATATTAGACACAGACTAATGAAGGAAGCTCACACCACCGCTTATTCGGTACATCCTGAAAGTATGAAGATTATCATGATCTGAAGAAACTATATTGGTGGAGAGGAATGAAAGTGGATGTAGCTAAATTTGTGTCTCAATGCTTGAATTGTCAGCAAGTAAAGGCTGAAAGGCCAAAACCTATAGGATTATTGCAGCCACAGCCAGAACCAGCATGGAAATGGGACTGCATTACTATGGACTTCGTCACCGGGTTACCATTGACTCCCCGAGTAGTTGATGCGGTTTGAGTGATTGTGGATCATTTGACCAAGACAGCTCGTTTCATAGCTATACGACCTCAGTATAACCTAGAGAGGTTAGCTATGCTATATGTGGATAATATTGTTAGATTACATGGTGTACCTGAAAGCATTGTGTCCGACAGAGACCCACGCTTTACCTCAAAGTTTTGGGAAGGATTACCGAAGGATATGGGTACAACATTGAAGTTTAGTACTATATTCCATCCTCAAATAGATGGACAATTGGAGCGTACTATTTAGACTTTAGAAGACATGTTCGAGCTTGTGTCAATGATTTCAAACGATCATGGGATGAGAAATTTTCATTGATTGAGTTCGCTTATAACAACAGCTATCAAGCTACTATACAGATGTCACCCTATGAAGCACTGTATGGTAGGAAATGTCGAACTCCTTCGTTTTGGAATGAAGTTGGAGAAAGGAGTATTGTTAGACCAGAGTTTGTTGAAGAGACTTATTGAGTAGTCGATATTATCAAGGAAAGAGCTCGAATAGCTTAAAACCGTCATAAGAAATATGCAGATAATCGACGCAGAGATCTCGAATTCACCATAGGTGATAAGGTATTTCTGAAAATATCTCCTATGCATGGTTTGAAAAAGTTTGGACAGAAGGAAAAGTTGTATCCCAGATATATTGGACCTTATGAAATTCAAGATAGACGTGGAAAAGTAGCATATCAGTTAGCACTACCGCCATCAATGTCTAGTTTACATGATGTATTCCATGTCTCACAATTGAAGAAGTACGTCAGAGATCCAACACATGTGTTAACAATGGATCCACTGGATTTGACTGAAGATTTGATGTTCAAAGTAATACCTTTTGAGATCACTAGCCGGAAGGTGCAACGTCTTCGCAAGCACGACATTTACTACGTTAAGGTTACTTGGAGAAGCCAAAATGTAAAAGAAGTTACATGGGAAGAAGAGAACGCTATGCAGAAGCAATATCCTCACCTATTCAACTTGGAAGGTATGTGCAAATTTCGAGGATGAAATTTATATAAGAGGGGGGAGTTGTAAGACCTGCACTCCACTAACTTGGTTTAATCGTGTCGTGTCAAGTCTTTCCATCATTCCTGGACCAAGTGGACTGAGCCTGTGAGGATAGATCACAAATCAGGTATGCGAATCAAGTTAAAAACACTAAAAACATACCTAAGGTCGCATGCCTGGGTAGGTATGGTCGACCATAAGGAAGGGAACCAAAAATCTCAAATCTAGAACCCCACAGTCAATGATTTTGACCCTATGGTCAATAATTTTTGTGACTGTATGATTGACCATGAGACCCTAGATCAGACTTCGAGTTTTAGAAACTTTCCTAAACTTAAGGGATTGCTTTCCTAATTGAAAGAGGACTCTATATGGAGAGTTTTTCCCTATATAAAAGATATCCCTCAGCCCTTTTTCACTCTTTTAGAACATTAGTAAACCCTAGAGAAAGAGAAGGAAGAGAAGGAAAAGAAGGAGAAGAAGAAAAAGCAAACGAGAGGAATTTACTGAGAAGAGATTGGCTCTCTATCACAGGCAAAGGTATGAAACGAATCTCTAAAGATGTAAACTCTAAGGAATAAGACTTCTATGGAAGATAGGCAATATCAACCAATTATGATCTATTATTAGGTCTTCTAGTAAAATAATATCGATATATAGTTGATTCTTAAAGCTTGAAAGAGGACCTACGATCAAGTAAAGGTGAGGGAACAAGACCTAAACTAATTGGTTAATAATAAACTGTTTTACTCTTGAGTCCAATGCCATGATTGATTTTATGCGTGTATGATTATTATGTGCATTCAACATGTCATCCAATATTTCTATTATTACTGTTCATGCATATTTAATTATTGTTTATAACATGATGATGATGATGATGATAGGAATAGGCATGTGGATGTATGTGTGTGGTTGGTGTGCTTGATGCGAGCGAGTATCAGGGGGAGGTGTCATAGGCGGGGCCTCAGCACTCTAGCTCTATCTCTAACTCAAGTCTTGTCCACTGACATCGTCGTATTGCCATTACCTTAGCAGAACTATTACGTCATAGGGTATGAGGGGAGGTGGTCTCGGACCGGGTAGTCTCTGACTCTGTCGGGGGGCCTTAGCCCTATCCCTATGGACGTATTGAGGGATGTTGGGGTGAGGCTTTGGATACACTGATTGGCATTAGGATTGGTTAGTTGCAAGCCCAGTTTGCGAGCCCTCGCCAGCAGGGGCTTACGTGTTGGTATGGGCAACGGGTACAATAATAAACGTGACCTTTGCATGTACAATGTCCATGGTGGGTGCATGTGGGTCGACAATAAACGTTACCTTTGGGCGGCTTCACACACTCGTGTATAGAGGTGCGGCGTCAATAAATGTGACCTTTGGCCACCTATCCTTTCTATAGCACATTACAAACTTATTTACCAGACTAAAGATATGAATTGAATGCATGCATATGTTTGTTGCATTGTTTTGTTTGCTCATTGAGCCATGATGTGTGCTCACCCTCTCGACGTCGAATATTTTTAGTTGATGATGCAGGTACTACAGTTGAAGATTATATAAATTCTCCGGTGTATACGCGTGTTGCTGCAATGGAAGTTGAAAACTTAGAGGATATGCATGACCCCTCATGCGAGTGCAACTCATGCGTATTCTATTAGGATTTTATTTGAATTTATAAAAGGATGTAATTGATATTTTATTTATTTATGTCTCAGTTGATACAACAATAACTTGATATTTTAATTATGATTATTACAGTTAGAGTTCTCAATTCATTTACTATAAGACTTCCGTTATTGTGTATTTATTCTGATTATGGTTGTGGATGTGCATGGTTTTATTTTTAATGGATACCGCCTATTAGAGATCCTGGTTGAACCGTTGGTTTATTAGCAGTTCATCACACCATTCTGAATGGTGCAGAATTAGGGTGTGACACCATTGAAGTTCAGAAGAATTGACCCAGGAAGAACTCGAATTGCATGTAGTCTGTGACCAGAAATTTTAAGGTCGCAGCTACGGTCGACCATAGCATGACCAGCATGACCAGAGGATCGATCATAGGCATTCGGGAAGATTTTAGAAATCATATGGTCGTAGCTACGGTCACACCATATGAGACCATAGGGTATCGACCGTAGGCAGTAAGGTCGATACAGCATGAGACCATATGACTAATCAGACACCTATCAGTACTCTGTTTTGATTTTTGACTATTGTAACATGTCACATATGAACCCTAACTTAAATTCATATAACTTTTAGGTTGTTAAATCAATTCAAAGAGAATTTCAAGGCTTGAAAGGAGATCGAGTATTGCTAATAGGTGAGGGAACAAGACCTAAACTAATTGGATAATAACAAACTACTTTATTTTTATTGAGTCCAATGCCATGATTGATTCTATGCTTGTATGCTTGTAATGTGCATCTCACATGTCATCCAATATTCCTGCTATTACTGTTCATGCATATTTAATTATGTATAACATGATGATGATGATGATTCTAGGAATAGGCATGTGAATGTATGTGTATGGTTGGTGTATTGGATGCGAGTGGAGCATTAGGGGGAGGACGTGGCATGGTGGTCTTCGACCTCGTTATCAGACTCTAGCTCTATCTCTACTCAAGTCTTGCCCACTAACATCGTCGTATCGCCATTACCTTAGCAGAACTATTAAGTCGTAAGGCATCAGGGGAGGTGGTATCGGATCGTGTGGTCTCTGACTCTACCGAGGGGCCTTAGCTTTATCTTAATGGACGTATTGAGGGATGCTGGGGCTCAGCCTTGGATATACTGTTTGACATTAGGATTGGTAGTTGTAAGCCCAGTTTGGAAGCCCTTGCCAATAGGGGCTTACGTATTGGTGGGTAGGGCATCAGGGGAAGTATTGGCAGTGTTTGATCCGAATATTTTAGCTTTATCTCTATTCCATGGTGGGTGCATGTGGGACGACAATAGTGTTTGATCAATTGAGTGGATTCACACACTCGTGTATAGAGGTGCAGCGGTCACCAAACCTTTCTATAGCATATTGCAAACTTATAAACCAGACCAAAGATATGAATTGAATGCATGCATATGTTTGTTGTATTATTTTGTTTGCTTACTGAGCCGTGATGTGTGCTCACCCTTTCGACGTCGAATATTTTTAGTAGATGATGCAGGTCCTACCGTTGAAGAATATATGAATGCACTGACGTATGGACACATTGCTGCGATGGACGTAGAAGCTGAAGAAGATGAGCATGATTCAACATGCGAGTGCAACCAATGTGGTTTTGCTTAAGTTTAGTTATAATTTGAATATCAGATATGTAATTGATTTTTTTTTATTTCTTGTGGTTTGGAGATAATTGGATTAAATACTTATTTATCACTGTTAGACTCTCAGTTCATTATCTGTAAGACTTTCACTTATTTGTTTATTACCTCTGATTATTAATGTGGAGTGTGTGTATGGTTTGATTTGGTGGGTACGACCTATAGGAGATTCTGGGTGAACCATTGGTTTATTGGCGATTCATCACACCATTCTGGTTAGACTAGAATTGGGGTGTGATAACTTGGTATCAGAGCATCTCAGGTTCTACCCAATGACCTAACTATTTCCACATGAATCATGAACTGAGTTAGGATAAAAAATTAAAAGTTATGATAAGAACACACCATAAGCACTTGTGTTGTATGAGACATAAACTAAGAAAGAGAATAATGCATATATATAAATGGAAAACCAATTATATATATATATGGGAGTAAGACAAGATACATCCGAATCAGAGTACAGTCCACAATCCAGATAGTTACTCTTTATTATAAAAAGAGAAAAAGAAATAAATGATATCATGGAGCTGGAGGTGCTGGAGGAGGATGTGCCTCACGATCTCTATCATAATCCTCAGCATATACTCTCGCGAGTTAGGCCAACTGAGTCTGAGTTGCTTGGAGACTAGCTGTCAGATCCGCTACCCGCTGGTCTATAGATCACTGGGAATCTAGAAGGTCTCCTACTATCCAATTAGTCATGCGCTGAGCCTCCTGAATCTCACATAACAGCCTTATCATGTCATCTGGTGGTGGGCGAGAAGGGCTAGCTAAATGAGAAGCTTGAGAAGGGCCTCCTGTAGAATGCCGTGGTGATGGGAGAGGGATGGCATCCACATCCATGTACGTCCGATCATCATCCTCCTCATCATCACTCGTGTGCCTCTGCTGCTGCCCCTGCTACTGCTACTGCTGCTGCCTCTGCATCTGCTGCAGCTACTTGAGTGAGAGGACGTCTCATAGCATTCCTCTCGTCATCACTGACCTGTATCTCTTTCATGCCTATCCTACTGATGGCCTTCCAATCAAGGTCAGCTGAGAAGGTGTCCCCAAGGATCCTCTCATCCACTAAGTCCACCTGTAGACGAGCGAGTAGGGTGGAGATCAGTCGCCCATAGGGCAAGTTACCTCTCCAGTCAGGCAACATAGCTCTGTGCATAGTCCAAAGAATAATATATGGGAGGCAGACAGGCTGCCTAGTACAAATACAATATAGTATGTACTGGGTCAGCTGTGAGATCATCTCGTAATGTCCACCCTGGGGAATAAAGTTATGCTGGATAATCTTGTAGTTGACCCGTAGCTCTGGATGCAGGTTGACTGCTTTCATCTCCCAGCAGTCATCCCGAAGAATTTGGTTATCTATTTCTGCATGCATTTGTGTAGTATGAAATTGTGGCTCCCTGGGTGCACAGTAAACCAACTAACCTTCATTTGAGATGCCTAGGAGATCTTCCAACTCCTGACAGTTGAAAGAGATCGGAACCCCTTTCACCCAACTGGTGATCTGAAGCTCTCTACCCCTGTCGACATCCTCTAGGTCACCCTCCACCCGTAGGTGACAGTAGAACTACTTGACCAAGTCTAGGCGAGTGCAAGCCTCGTACAGAATCACTGGAAGCCAGCCCATATCACCAAATTCCCTTTCCACATCAAACAGGGCTAAATCTGCTAAGATAACACATCTACCCCTTTCCACCTTCTTTCGATTAAACCAAGGGTATTGTGTTTCTACTTCCACAGACCTGAAGTGACTTGGGTCATGAACTTGAGGAACCTTAGTGCGAACCATGATAACTGCAAGAGAAGAAAATAAGAAAAACAAGTTAGATAAATTTAAAAATTTAAAAGCATAACGACGTAGAATGGGAAAAAGCCTCACCTTTCATCCAAACATTTGGGCAGGAGACATAGGTCCCAAACCATCCTACAAGGAATATTCAATCTGAAATTTTAACTAGGTAGGTTGAATTTGAAGAAATTTTGACAATTGGGAAAAACCCCCAAAATTAGGTCAAAAATAGGAATTTCAAAATATTTACCAAACCAACCGATGAAACTCAAATTTTCTTGAGGACTTTCATCCATTGGGTGGCCAATAGCAAAAGCCCCCAATAAAAATCAAATTTTTATGGTCAAAAATATATTAATTAGAAGAAAACTCTACAAATTTGCAAAAACCCTAGGTATGAAAGCTTCAAAATGGAGAAAAGTAGAGAACATACCTCAAGGAATGGAATGAAGATCGTGGATCGATGGAAAAATCACTATGTTCGTATGGTAAACACTGTAGCAACTCAGTGGTGGCGAGTTGAGTTGTGACCGTAGGAAAGGAAAGGAGAACGAGAGGGAAAAATCTCAAAAACCGGTTTAAAAACCTGATTTTGAACCATACGTTCGCACAATTCGACCAAAACCATCGACCATATGATCGACCATAGGGTCTCGGTAAGTTGCTAGGATTTTGAAGGTCGCACCTATGGTCGCACAACATGCGACCGCAGGCCATTGACCGTATGACTAACTGTTGTTTGCATTTTGATTCTGTCCAAACTTTTGCCTATTAATTTTGTTCTTCTCTCGCTTTCCATTGTGAGACTAACCCAATACTACCATTCTATTTTGTCTTAAATGTATAGCTTTGCCAATCACATACCACCCAAGAGTTTAAATGGCTTGGCGTAGAGTAAGTAGAAGGAGACAGAATGCAAACCCATCTCCACCACCTATGGAGACCAACGACAATGAAGGTCAGCAAGGGCAGGAAGGAAATATTGGAGCTCAAAATGCTGCACCTTAGAATGTTCACACCCAAGCCAACCCAACCAACTTACCTGCACCACCTACGGATTTGGCTACTGTGGTGATGAATTTGGCATAGCAAATACAACATATACAGCAAATGCAAGCCAACATGCAAGCTGCTATAGGAATTGCTTTTCTAGTTGCAAACAAAACATCTCTAACTGCAGGACAAGCTAGTACTACACCTGGTGGTAGCAACATTGTACCCCAAGCACCGCAAACACCAGTAGTACAAGGCCAAGTGCAAAACCCTGAAGCACTGCAAGGCGAGTATAACCAAGGTAACCATCAGTACCAGCCGCCTATGTATGGAGCTTATGTACAATATCAGCTTGATCATTCTAGATTGATCGAGCGTTTCCTAAAGATGAAGTCAAAGGAATTCAATGGCAAGCCGTCGGATCCTTTGTGGCCCGCTCACTGAATCGACGAGATGGAAAGAAATTTCATGAGGATGACTATAAATGAAGAGGAAAAAGTATTATGTGCCACTTTTATGCTGAAAGGTGATGCACACCATTGGTGGAAATCTATTCGGAGTTATCTGTTGATGAAGCACACCCAATTAACCTGGGCTATCTATAAAGAAGCATTCTTTGAGAAGTATTTTTCCAAGAGTTTCAGAGACCAAATGGAAAAGGAGTTCTTGATCTGTATCAAGGACAGATGACTGTAGATGTATATCAATAGCGTTATGAAGAACTATTTTTCTTTGCTCCCTTTAGCATGCAGGAGGAAATATCAAAACCCGAAGGTTCGTTATGGGACTTAGGGGAAGCATCCGTGAGCATGTATTGGGATTGAAAAAGAAAATTTATAATGAAGCTGTACAGATTGCTTGAGTACTGGAATCGAGCTAGAGGGAAAGTTATTTTTCTTAGAACAGAGGTATAAAGAGGCCCAATGGAAACTCATACAATGGAGGGAACTCAAAGACATTTAATCCTTCCGTACACAAGGTTTCAATGCTGTAGCCAAGACTACTCTGACAGCCCAACCTCAACAGAAGCAAAGTAATGCTGGAGTCAAATGCTTCAATTGCGATCAAGTAAGACATTATTCAAGAGAGTGTCCTAAGCCAAGGAAGCAGCTACAACAAGGAAAGGTTTATGCGTTTACTTATGAGGATGCTTCTGCATAGCCTGATGTGGTCACAGGTATGACCTGAACCTTTCGTTTGTACTACCTTGTGTGAGCATATAGATTAATATAAGAAGAAATTTATAGGTATCGTACCTATTAGTGGCTTACCTGCCAGAATACTGTTTGACTCTGGAGCTACTTATTCTTTTATATCTGTATCGTTTGGAAAGAAATTAAATCTATGACCTTTAGACTACAAACTACTTGTACGATCACCTATGGGATTATAAGTGGAACTAGACAATGGTTATGGACCATGTCTAGTTCTTATTGACGAGAAGATTTTGGATGCAACCTTAATCTAACTCAAGATGGCAGACTTTGATGTTATCTTGAGAATGGATTGGTTAGCTCGACACTCTGCAAACTTATTATGTGTGAAAAAGAAACTGACATTTAAAGACAAGGAAGGAGCAGAGTTTAGTTTTGTGGGAACCAAACTTTCCCGTAAATGAAAACTCATTCTCTCTGCATTAAAGGCTAAAAAATGCCTCGAGAAAGGAGGAATTGGGTATCTAGTATCCGTGGTCGACCTCACCAAGGAAGCACTATGAATAGAGGATATTGAAGTTGTGCATGAATTTCCAAATGTATTTCCTGAGGAACTACCAGGACTACCACCTGACCGAGCGACAGTGTTCATTATAGATCTTATACCCGGAGCCGCACCAGTATTGAAAGCACCCTATTGAATGGTTCCTACTGAACTGAAGGAACTGAAGGTACAATTACAAGAATTACTAGACAAGGGCTATATTAGACCCAGCATAACACTATGGGGAGTGCTAGTATTGTTCGTGAAAAAGAAGGATGGTAGAATTTGACTGTGTATAGATTATCGAGAATTGAATAAGCTTACAATCAAGAATCGGTACCCATTGCCTCGGATCGATGACTTGTTCGATCAGTTGAAAAGTGCCAAAGTGTTTTCCAAAATTGATCTTCGGTTGGGATACCATCAGTTGAAGATTAAGGAAGGTGATATTCCGAAGACAGCATTCAGAACCAGATATGGACATTATAAATTTTTAGTCATGTCTTTTGGATTGACTAATGCACCCACAAATTTTATGGAACTCATGAATCGGGTATTCCATGATATGTTGGATACGTCAGTTATTGTATTTATTGACGACATACTAGTCTACTCCAAGGACAAAGAAACTCATATCACAAATCTAAAAGCCACTCTACAACGACTAAGAAAAGAGAAGCTTTACGCTAAATTTACTAAGTGTGAGTTCTAGCTGAATGAAGTTGCTTTCTTAGGCCATGTTGTATCAGTTGAAGGGATTAAAGTGGATCCTAGCAAGATTGAAGCCATTGTGAAATGAGAAGCACCTAAAATGTTACAGAAATTAAAAGTTTCTTAGGTTTGGCTGGTTACTATCTACGATTCGTGATTACTCTAGAATCGCCGTACCTCTCACCAGTCTGACTAAGAAAGGGGAAAAGTTTGTTTGGATGGACAAATGTGAAGAGTGTTTCCAAACATTGAAGGCTAGATTGATATCAACTCCCATCTTGACTATTTTGATTCCAGGACAACCATTTACCTTGTACACCGATGCGTCTGGGTTAGGTTTAGGGTGTGTGATTATGCAAGGAGAACAAGTAATTGCATATGCCTCAAGACAACTGAAGACACATGAGAAGAACTATCCCACTCATGACTTGGAATTAGCAGCGATGGTAGATGGTGTCAAGATATGAAGACATTATTTTTATGGTGAGAAATTTTATATTAAATCAGATCATAAGAGTCTCACTCACCTTTTTAATCAGAAGGAGTTAAACATGAGACAGAAAAAATGGCTGGAATTACTCAAGGATTATGATTGTAATATCCGGTATCATCCAGGAAAAGCTAATGTAGTTGCTAATGCATTAAGCAGGAAAGCTATGACAAAATCCCAAGAAGAAGCTAGTGCAAATGCTGTAGTGTGTGTCACAGGAAGAGTATTTAATTATGATAATGAGCAGTTCGTGATTGATATTCTGAATAAATCAACTGACCAAGGGTTTATTCATCTATTCTCAAACATGTTTGCTACATTGAAGATTGTACCTGATCTATTAGACGAAGTAAAAGCAGCTATTAAATCAGACCCTTATCTAAGAAGGGTGCAAGAAGACCTTGAAAAAGCTAGGACTAACCCTGACTCCATTTTGGATTCTGAGAAAATAATAAGATACAAAGGGAGAGTATGTGTTCCTGAAAATGAAGATTTGGATATTAGACACAAACTAATGAAGGAAGCCCACACCACTGCTTATTCGGTACATTCTGGAAGTACAAAGATGTATCATGATCTGAAGAAACTATATTAGTAGAGAGGAATGAAAACGGATGTAGCTAAATTTGTGTCTCAATGCTTGAATTGTCAGCATGTAAAGGCTGAAAGGCAAAGACCTACAGGATTATTGCAGCCACTGCCAGAACCAGCATGGAAATGGGACTGCATCACTATGGACTTCGTCACCGGATTACCATTGACTTTCGAAGTAGTTGATGCGGTCCGGGTGATTATAGATCGTTTGACTAAGACAACTCGTTTTATAGCTATACGAACTTAGTATACATTAGAGAGGTTAGCTAAGCTATATGTGGATAATATTGTCAGATTGCATGGTGTGCCTGAAAGCATCGTGTCCAACAGAGACCCACGCTTTATCTCAAATTTTTAGGAGGGATTACAGAAGGCTATGGGTACAATGTTGAAGTTTAGTATTGCATTCCATCCTCAGACCGATGGACAGTCAGGGCATACCATTCAGATTTTAGATGACATGCTTCGAGCTTGTATCATTGATTTCAAAGGATCATGGGATGAGAAGTTACCATTGATCGAGTTCGCTTATAATAATAGCTATCAAGCTATAATACAAATGTCGCCCTATGAAGCACTGTATGGTAGGAAATGTCGAACTCCTTTATTTTAGAACGAAGTTGGAGAATGCAATATTGTTGGACCAGAGTACATTGAAGAGACTTGTCAAGTGGTCGACATTATCAAGGAAAGGGTCTGAGTGGCTCAGAACCGTTAGAAGCAATATGCTGACAATCAACACAGAGATTTTGAATTCACCATAGGTGATAAGGTATTTCTAAAAATATCTCATATGCATGGTTTGAAAAGGTTCGGGCATAAGGGAAAGTTGTGTCCTAGATATATTGGACCTTATGAAGTTCTAGATAGACGTGGAAGGGTAGCATATCATTTAGCACTACCACCATCAATGTCTAGTGTACATGATGTATTCCATGTCTCACAATTGAAAAAGTACGTCAAAGATCCAACATATGTGTTAACAGCGGATCCACCGAATTTGACTGAAGATTTGACGTTTGAAGTGGTACCTTTTGAAATTACTACCCGGAGGGTGCAACGTCAACGTAACCGTGACATTTACGACGTTAAGGTTACTTGGAGAAGCCAAAATGTGGAAGAAATTACATGGAAAGAAGAGAATGCTATGCGAAAGCAATATCCTCACCTATTCAACTCGGAAGGTATGTGTAAATTTCGAGGACAAAATTTATATAAGAGGGGGGAGTTATAAGACCCGCACTCCACTAACTTAGTTTAACCATGTCGTGCCTGGTCTTCCCATCATTTCTGGACCAAGTGGACCAATCGTTTGAAGATGGATCAAAACCAGGTATGAAAATCGAGTTAAAAACACTAAAAACATACCTATGGTCGAATACCTGGGTAGGTATGGTCGACCATAAGGAAGGAAACAAAAATCTCAGACCATGAACCCCATGGTCGATGATTTCGACCCTACGGTCAACGGGTTCTGCGACCGTAGCCATCGACCGTGAGACCCCAGATTAGACTCTGAGTTTTGGAAACTTTCCTAAACTAAGGGATTGCTTTCCTAATTGAAAGATGACTCTATATGGAGAGTTTTCCTCTATATAAAAGACGTCCCTCAGCCCTTTGTCATTCTTTTAGAACATTAGTAAACCCTAGAGAAAGAGAAGGAAGAGAATGAAAAGAAAAAAAGGCTAAGGAGAGGATTTTTTGAGAAGAGATTGGCTCTCTATCACAGGCAAATGTATGAACCTATTCTCTAAAGATGTTAATTCTATGGACTAAGGATTCTATGGAGGATTGGGGATGTCAACCTATCATGATCCATGTGATTCCTTGAGTAATTTACAAGGATAACCATGGGGGATGCGTTTGATGGTTAGGGTTGATAAGAAACTATTAATGATGGCCTTAGGACAAACCCAATTGAAGAATAGAGAAATTGACCCAGGAAGAACTCGAATTGCATGTAGTCTGTGACAAAAAATCTCAAGGTCGCAGTTACGATCGACCATAGCATGACCAGCATGACTAGAGGATCGACCATAGGCATTCGAAAATATTTCAGAACCATATGGTCGTAGCTACGATCGCACCATATGCGACCGTAGGGTATCGACCATAAGCAATAAGGTTGATACAGTATGAGACCATAGGACCAATCAAACACCTATCAATGCTCTGTTTTAATTTCCTACTACTGTAACATGTTATACATGAACCCTAACTTAAATTCATATAACTTTTAGGTTGTCAAATTGATTGAAAGAGAATTTTAAGACTTGGAAAGAGATCGAGTATTCCTAACAGGTGAGGGAACAAGACCTAAACTAATTGGATAATAACAAATTATTTATTTTTATTGAGTCCAATGACATTATTGATTCTATGCTTGTATGTTTGTGATGTCCATTTCACATGTCATCCAATATTCCTGCTATTATTGTTCATGTATATTTAATTCTGTTTATTTATAACATGATGATGATGATGCTAGGAATAGACATGTGAATGTATGTGTATGGTTGGTGTGTTGGATGTGAGTGGAGCATCAGGGGGAGGACGTGGCATGGTGGTCTTTGATCTCATCACCAAACTCTAGCTCTATCTCTTCTCAAGTCTTGCCCATTAACAACATCGTATCGCCATTACCTTAGCAGAACTATTACGTCATAGGGCATTAGGGGAGGTGATCTCTGACTTTGTCGGGGGGCCTTAGCTCTATCTCTATGGATGTATTGAGCGATGCTGAGGTGAGGACTTGGATATACTATTTGACATTAGGATTGGTTAGTTGCGAGCCCAGTTTGCAAGCCCTCGCCAATAGGAGCTTACGTGTTGGTATGGGTAGAGCATCAAGGAAAGTGTTGGCGGTGTTTGATCCAGACACTTTAGCTCTATCTCTATTCCATGGTGGGTGCATGTGGGACGACAATGGTGTTTGATCCATTGGGAAAATTCACACACTCATGTATAGAGGTGCGGGGGCCACCAAACCTTTTTATAGCACATTGTAAACTTAAAAACCAGACCAAAGATATAAATTGAATGCAAGCATATGTTTGTTGCATTGTTTTGTTTGCTCACTGAGCCATGATATGTGCTCACCCTTTCGATGTCAAATATTTTTAGTTGATGATGCAGGTCCTACTGTTAAAGAATATATGAATGCGCCGACGTATGGACACATTGCGATGGACGTAAAAGCTGAAGAAGATGCACATGATTCATCATGCGAAAGCAACCAATGTGTTTTTGCTTAAGTTTAGTTATAATTTGAGCATTATATATGTAATTGATTATTAATTTTTATGTCTTGTGGTTTGGAGATAATTGGATTAAATACTTATTTATCACTGTTAGACTCTTAGTTCATTATCTATAAGACTTTTGCTTATTTGATTATTACTGTGGAATGTGTGTGTGGTTTGATACGGTGGGTACGACCTATACGAGATCCTGGTTGAACCATTGGTTTATTGATGGTTCATCACACTAATCTGGTTAGACCAGAATTGGGGTGTGACGGGAAGTTTTATTAATAATAAACTGAGGTCTACATGATAAATAATTAAATGATCCAGTTATCTCCAATTAACCAAAACATAATTAATACATATTACAAGTATCAAAATACGAAAGTTAAACACTAAGTGTAACCACGGTGGAAACACTCGTTTGATGAGTCTTGCTCGTCCTCCACAACTTGCACATCCATAGCCGCTACATGTCCATACATTGGCGTATCCATGTAGTCTTCAACAGTAACACCTGCAACATCAGAAACTAAAAGGAATTAAGCGCGCGAGGGTCAGCTCTCCAACTTGAGCTCAATGAGTGATCAAAACAATGCAACAAACATATGCATGCATTTAATTCATATCTTTGGTCTGCTTTTAAGTTTGCAATATGCTATAGAAAGGATTGGCGGCCACCGCACCTCTATACACGAGTGTGTGAATCCGTCCAATGGATCAAACACCGTTGTCATCCCACATGCACCCACCATGGAATAGAGATAGAGCTAAAGTGTCCGGATCAAATACGCCAATACTTCCCCTGATGCCCTACCCATACCAACACATAAGCCCCTATTGGTGAGGGCTTGTAAACTGGGCTCGCAAACTGAGCTCGTAACTAACCAATCCTAAATGTCATCTAGTGTATCCAAGTAGGGGTGCAAGTTTTACCTTGACAATCCGAACCTGCCCAAACTCGCCCTGAACCCTGGTAGGGTTGAACCCGGCCCAAACCTTAATAGGGTTGGGTTAGGGTTGACCCCCTGGGTTAAGCCCAAACCAGCCCGACCCTATATATATATATATATATATATGTGTGTGTGTGTGTGTGTGTGTTTGTTATATCTTTAAGTTATAATTGTTATATATATGTTATTTGACAATTTGTTGTATGTTTATGGGCCAATTAGGGTCATTTCAACCCTAAATCAGGGTTAATTAGGGTTAACCTGGCCTTGTCAGGGTTAATCAGGGTAGGTTAGGGTTAGGCCCAACCCTGCAAAGGTTAGGGTTAGGGTTGTATATTTTCTGACCCTGACAAGGTTGGGCTGGGTTAGGGTTAAGTTTAAATAGTCAGGGTTAGGGTTAGGGTTTTGAAAAACCCAGCCCAACCTGGCCCTGTTGCAGCCCTATATCCAAGGCCTCACCTCAGCATCCCTCAATAAGTCCATAGAGATAGAGCTAAGGCCCCCTGGCAGAGTCGAAGACTACACGGTCTGAGACCACCTCCCTGATGCCCTACGATGTAATAGTTTTGCTAAGATAATAACGATACGACGATGTTAGTGAACAAGACTTGAGTAGAGATAAAGCTAGAGTCTGGTGACCAGGATGAACCACAATGTCACATCCTCCCCCTGATGCTCCATTGGCATTAAGTACACTAATCACACACAAATAATCACATGCCTATTCCTAGCATCATCATCATCATCATGTAATGGTAGACAGAATTAAATATGCATGAATAGTAATACTGTCACACCCCAATTCTGGTCTAAGCAGAATGGTGTGATGAACCACCAATAAAACGATAGTTCACCCAGGATCTTGTATAGGTCATACCCACCAAATCAAACCACATACACAACCAAATAAGCGAAAGTCTTATAGATAATGAATTGAGAGTCATACAATGATAAATAAGTATTTAATCCAATTATCTCCAAACCACAAGACATAAAAATAAATAATCAATTACATATCTGATGTTCAAATTATAACTAAACTTAAGCAAAAACACATTGGTTGCACTTGCATGATGAATCATGCGCATCTTCTTCAGCTTCTACGTCTATCGCAGTAACATGTCCATACGTCAGTGCATTAATATATTCTTCAATGGTAGGACCTGCATCATTAACTAAAAATATTCGACGTTGAAAGGGTGAGCACACATCACGACTCAGTGAGCAAACAAACAATACAACAAACATATGCATGCATTCAATTCATATCTTTGGTCTGGTTTATAAGTTTGCAATATGCTATAGAAAGGTTTGGTGACCGCTGCACCTTTATACACAAGTGTGTAAATCCACCTAATGGATCAAACACTATTTCCGTCCCACATGCACCCACCATGGAATAGAGATAGAGCTAAAATGTCCGGATCAAACACCATCAACACTTTCCCTGATGCCCTACCCATAGCAACACGTAAGCCCCTATTAGCGAGGGCTTGCAAACTTGGCTCACAACTAACCAATCCTAATGCCAAATAGTGTATCCAAGGCCTCACCCCAACAACCCTCAATAAGTCCATAGAGATAGAGCTAAGGCCCCCCGACAGAGTCAGAGACCACATGGTCCGAGACCACCTCCCCTAATGCCCTATGACGTAATAGTTCTACTAAGGTAATGGCGATACGGACGATGTTAGTTGGCAAGACTTGAGTAGAGATAGAGCTAGAGTCTGGTGAGGAGGTCGAAGACCACCATGCCATGTCCTCCCCCTGATGCTCCACTCGCATCCAATAAACCAACCACACACATACGTTCACATGCCTATTCTTAGCATCATCATCATCATCATGTTATAAATAAACAGAATTAAATATGCATGAACAATAATAGCAGGAATATTGGATGACATGTGAGATGCACATTACAAGCATACAAGCATAGAATCAATCATGGCATTGGACTCAATAAAAATAAAGCAGTTTGTTATTATCCAATTAGTTTAGGTCTTGTTCCCTCACCTGTTAGCGATACTCGATCTCCTTCCAAGCCTTGAAATTCTCTTTGAATTGATTTAACAACCTAAAAGTTATATGAATTTAAATTAGGATTCATATGTGACATGTTACAGTAGTCAGAAATCAAAACAGAGCACTGATAGGTGTCTGATTAGTCATATGATCTCATGTTGTATCGACCTTACTGCCTACGGTCGATACCCTACGGTCTCATATGGTGCGACCGTAGCTGTGATCATATGATTTTTGAAATCTTCCCAAATGTTTATGGTCGATCCTCTGTTCATGCTGGTCATGCTATGGTCGACTGTAGCTGTGACCTTAAGATTTCTGGTCATAGACTACATGCAATTCGAGTTCTTCCTGGGTCAATTCTTCTGAACTTCAGTGGGGTTTATTCTAAGGTCATCCTATGGCCATCATTAATAGTTTCTTATCAACCCTAATCATCAAATTCACTCCTCATGGTTCTCCTTGGGGTTTTCTCAAGGAAATCACATAGATCATAATAGGTTGATATTGCCTATCTTCCATAGAAGTCTTATTCCTTAGAGTTTACATCTCCAGAGATTCGTTTCATACCTTTTCCTGTGATAGAGAGCCAATCTCTTCTCAGCAAATTCCTCTCGTTAGCTTTTTCTTCTTTTTCTTCTCTTCCTTCTCTTTTTTCTCTTTCTTTAGGGCTTACTAATGTTCTAAAAGAGTGAAAAATGACTAAGGGATTTCCTTTATATAGAGGAAAACTCTCCATATAGAGTCCTCTTTCAATTAGGAAAGCAATCCCTTAGTTTAGAAAAGTTTCCAAAACTCGGAGTCTGATCTGGTCTCACGGTCGATGGCTATGGTCGCTGAACCCGTCGACCGTAGGGTCGAAATCATCGACCGTGGGGTTCATGGTCTGAGATTTTTGTTTCCTTCCTTATGGTCGACCATACCTACCAAGGTATTCGACCATAGGTATGCTTTCAATGTTTTTAACTCGATTCTCATACCTGGTTTGTGATCCATCTTCAAACAATCGGTCCACTTGGTCCAAAAATAATGGGAAGACCTAACACGACACGATTAAACCAATTTAATGGAGTGCGGATCTTACACTTTTGCTATTTACTCAAATATCCTTGATTATTACTGTGGATTGTGTTTTAATTTAACATGGTTGGCATCGCCTATACGAGATCCTGGTTTGAACCGTTGATTTTCAAGATGGTTCATCACACTATTGGTTAGTCCAGAATTGGGGTGTGACATTGGAGGGTGAGTGGAATGGGACACTCGTTACCTTTCCACAAAAGTGATTGATCCGTATTTTGATTCATGATGTCTGGTTAAGTCAGTAAGGACGTCTTACTGGCGTTGCTTTACATTGACCACATGTAACTTAGGCTTAGTTTGGGTTCATTTTTATTTCTATTTTTGTTTTAATTTTTTGTATTTTTTGATGTTTGGTATAATTTATAGATGCTATTTCTGATAAACAAAAATGGAAATAGGGGTAAAAATCAAAAAGAGTTATTGACATCTTTTTGATTTTTGCCCAAAAATGATTCCTGTTAAAAAATGAGGATAAAAAGGTAATAACCCATTTTTTATAAAAACTTGTTTTGACAAAAACCCTACCTGCCTCCTCAATTGCCTCTCCCGTCTCCGCCTAATTGCGTTGACTAGAGGAAGAAATGCCTCCTCTTCCCTTAGAAAAGTTCACCTATAAATCCTTGGATGGTACCATGGATTTGGGTTGCACTAGGAGGCTAAGATCTGAAAAGACGAGTGTCATCGCATGCAAAAGGGAACATAGAAGTCAAAAGTTGAAAGTTAATCCCCTTCTCTATATTTCTTTTCAATCTTTCTGACAAATGTATCTTTTCTTCGATTTTCCATTCTACTTGTCTGCATTATAATTTGGATCAATTTTTTTTTTTTTATAAAAACTTGTTTTGGCAAAACCCATTTTATAACTCAAACGGATTTTACAAGAATGAGTTCTGATTCTGGAAAAAGGCTTCCAGATAATTCATTCCTCTTAAAAGGAATTTCTGGATGGTCTTTTTATTCAAATGGGTGTTATTTCCAGGTGGTCTTCTTCATTGGATTTTGTTTCCAAACTCTGGTCTTAAGTTCTCGGAACAGGATATGCAACTTCAAGGACCTCAGAGCATTAGAGGGTTTGTTAAAGAGCTTGGGATCAGGGATTATTGGGTGGAGCTGTAATGTTTCTTCTGATTTCTATAATTGGGTTGGCGTTCATTGTTCTTTTTATTTTCCCTATGGCCCCTTGCCCTGCAGATTCAACACACCGACTCTTTTTCCCCTTCCATTGTGCATTGTGGTGTTTTGTTGAAATTTTTAATAGTAGTATTGACACCACATAATCAGTGAACGTAATGCTAATATTATGTTTAGGGCCCGTTTGATAAAACTTCTGCTTCTGGATTCTGGATTCTGGTTCAGATTTGGATTCTACTCCAGGCTACACTAGGATTATTTTGGAGTAGAAACTTGTTTGATAACGTAATTCTGAACTGAATTCTAGAGCATCTTTGGATTAGAAACATGTTTGATAACACAATATCCCTCCAATCAAAGTCTAGAAAAACAGTCGTAGTAGTGGTGGTGGGCGGTGGTGGTGGTGGTGGTGGTGTTGGTGGTGGTGGTAGAGGTGGCGGCGGTGGTGGTGGGTGGTGGTGGCGGTGGCGGTGCTGGCGGCGGTGACGGTGGCAGTAATGGTGGTGGTGGTGGTGGTGGTGGTGGTGGTGATGGTGGAAGTGGGTGGTGGGTGGTGGGTGGCGACGACGGTGGTGGCGATGGCAGGTAATCGGTGGTGGCGGCGATGGTGGTTTTGGTGGTCGTGGTGGTGGTGGTGGTGGTCAAGTGATAGTCATGTGAGTGTCGATTCTTTTTTTTCTCCTAAAAAGATGATCCAACAACTTGGAGCAAGTATTTATGACCCCAAAATTTTGGATTCTAGAGTCATTCTGAATCCAGTTCACTCTGTGGGAGTTGGATGTAAGACCCGCACTCTGAAAACCCGGTCTAAACCTTGGTTTTGTGTCATGACAGGTCTTCCGATCATCACCGGGCCAGACGGGGCAAGCGGATAACAAACAAGTACAAAATCGGACCGAAGTCGACCAATTATACCTGATTTTAGGTATACCGGTCGATGGTACCGGTCTTGGTACCGGTCAACCGGTATGGCCTGCGCAGCTATGTGCGGGAATCTGGAAATTGGTCTCTGCGGGTCCCGCTTTCCTGATTTCGAATCCTAGAAGTTTCCTAATCCTAGTAGGGTTACTATACCCAATTTCTAGCCTAGAAATACACCCTTAAGTCTTCCCAAATCCTTTCCATTGTCTCTCACAAACCCTAGAGAAGAGAAAGAGGTTGGAAAGGAGAAGGGGCTAGGAAGAAGAAAGAGGTGCCGCCATTACCGTTCGACGACGCTCTCATTACGCCAGTCAACGGTAAGTGTTGAATCCATCTTCTTACCCTATGTTAGTTGTGTGGGTGGATCAATACCATGCAAAGTAGGTGTTGATCTAAAACCCTAAATTGGCCAATAAACCCTAAGTTGCCGTCAAATCCTAGATTCGAGTTTCGAGATGATATTCATCGAAACGAGACTTGAATGAGTTGGGGATAACTCTAACTCAAAGCCTAGACTTAGAATGGATAGGAGAAACCCTAAAAATCCATGGACGATGATCGTCGGCAGTCGAAAAACCCATGTATGGTCTTCCGGAGACATACCGGTCGACTATACCGGTTGCACATAGTGCGACCGGTATGTTGCGACCGCTATCCCTCGGGAGGTTGTCTGTGGGGACCGGCTGACCATACCGGTCGCCAGTCTTTTCCATAGAGCTGCTACCGGTACATGCCACCGGTCAGCTCTGTGAGGGTATTTTGTAACCATGTTGGTTTCCGACTAACAAGAAACTCTAAGAATGTTATTTTAATGAAACCCTAATAACATTGTAGGATTTTGTGACTTGCCGTTTGGATCTTGCGACGTGGAGCAAGCTAACCAACGAGCGTCAGGTAAGGGAATCTGACCTAAACCTAATAATTAATGGACAGTAAATTGTTGTTAATCACCTGATTATATGAGATGTGTTGTTTGTGCATATTCACATGCCATCCTTTACTTTCGGTTATTACTGTTCATGCATTTACAGGATGTGATTGTTAGGCATGTGATTGTTTTCGTTAGTGTGTGGAGTGGGGCATGGGCTTGGGATCGCTCTTCACATTAGCACCTTTTGTACTGTTTTGTCTTAACATGCTCGGTACGGGTGGGGCATCAGGGGAAGGTCGTGGTACGATGGTCTCCGATATTGATGTTGTCCCGGCCATTGTTATGTGGTACTGTGGATTCCGAGTCGACGCTGGCTTGTCCACGATGCTTTAGCTCTATCTCTATGCCGAAGGGAGTTATGTTGGGATAGGGTCTACCTGCGTTATGTTTCTATCCTAGTGAGTTAGTTGCGGATAAGGCATCAGGGGAGGTGTGGGAATGCCTTAGCTCTATCTCTATGCCATAGACGGCTGTGCTGGGATAGAGCATACATTGATGACATATAGGATTGGTTAGTTGCGAGCCCAGTTTGCGAGGCCCGGGCCGGTAGGGGCTTAGGTACTGGTATGGGTAGAGTATCAGGGGAGGTACGTGGGTATCTTAGCTCTATCTCTATTCCATGGTGGGTGCATGTGGGCCAATGGGGTTGTGATCCATGAGGTGCCACACACTCGTGTATAGAGGTGCGGGGGCCACCAAACCTTTCTATAGCACATTGCAAACTTAAAACCAGACCACAACATAAAATTGATTGTTACTCATGCATAATCTTGTGAAACTGTCTGATTGTCTTACTGAGCTGTGTTGGTAGCTCACCCCTGGTATATATACATGTTTTTAGATGTTGGTGCAGGTTACACTGTGGACGACTATGTGAACGCTCCGGCGTACGGTGGTGTGGCTGCTCTGGATGTATAAGCAGGGGAGGACGAGCATGATGCTTCATGCGAGTGCCCTTTCTGTGTGTACTTGTGATGGATTTTTATTTAGTTGTTCCCGTTATTTTTGTTTGGTATTAAGAGAAGTAAAAGATATTATAGTTTATGTTTGGATTTGAATAATTTGATATTTTATTTAAGTTATCAATAGATACTCAGTTCGTTTTATTTAAAGTCTTCCGCTGTATATTTATATTCTGATTGTGGTTATGTGTAATGGTTTGTATGAGTGGACACGGCTTATTCGAGATCCTGGTGTGAACCGTTGGTTCAATGACGGTTCACTCACACCATTCTGGTTGGATCAGAATTGGGGTGTGACAACTTGGTATCAGAGCTCTCGGGCTCTGTTCCAACAAACCATGTTGCACTTAACTGAGTCGATGAACTGAGTTAGGAAAAAAATTAAAAATCTTAATACAAACGCACCTTAAGCATTGTTTGATACCTGAGACGGACTAAGAATGAGAATAATATACTATGTTAAATATGAAACTTAACATGTGCACATACACTAGTTAGGAAAAACCTTGAAACATTCAATAACTAAGAAAATGAGTATCTGATAAATAGTGCTACAGGGTACGGTCCACAAACCGGACAGTTACCCTGTTATATGTAAAACAGTCATGAGTAAGTGAAAGAAAAATCATGGGGTAGGGGCCAAGGAGGTATGGGGTCCGCTATATCATAGTCTCGCTCGTAAGCGATCCTGAGCCAGTGCACCTATTCCTGTGTGACTCTGAGACTGTGAGCCAACTGTGCCAGGTCACAGATCATCTCACGCTGAGTGTCCCTGATCTCCATAATCATACCCATCATGGTGTCGGAGGGAGGCTGAGATGGTCCAGAGGTAGAGGTAGATGGTGCGAGGAAACGGTCGAAGGGGTCGGAAGCGTCATCACTCCAGGATGCGCCTAGAAGAAGAAGAAGTTGAACAAGACCAGGTTAGAGAACCAAGTCCTGAAGTGGAGGAGGAACAGGTTCCAGAAGTACCGACAAATTTACCTGGCCCACCTTACAGGAATTCTGAGACCATTGTTACAAACTTGGTCTACCAGATGCAAGCTCAGCAGAAGGAATTCCTGAGCGAAGTACTGAAGATGCTCAGACCTTCGGGTTCTGTTCCCACTGGAAATACGCCCGAGTCTGGAGGAAATAATACTACACAACCGATGTAGAGTAGCCCAAGGCCGATGGACCAAGCACAGAATGTACCACCACCGCATCAGTTTTCGTCGCCTTCTGCGTACCTGGGACCCTATCTGTATCCACCACCATGGTACGGAATGAACACTCAGGGACAACATGATCTGAGCAGGTCAGTGGATAGATTCCTGAAGTTGAAACCTTCATCGTTCACGGGCAGGACAGGGAAACCATTGTGGCCAGCACAGTGGGTTGCAGAGATGGAAAAGAACTTCCGATTGATGACATGTACTGAGGAGGAAAAAGTATTATTTGCCACTCATATGCTGAAAGAAGACGCAAATGCTTGGTGGAATTCTACATGGGCATATCTGGAGACTAAGTATGCGCTGGTTGATTGGGAAGTGTTTAAAGCTGCTTTCTTCGACAAGTATTTTCCAAAGAGTTTCAAAGATCAAATGGAGAAAGAGTTTCTCAATCTGCAGCAGTCTCAGTCGACCGTAGATGCTTATCAGCAGAGGTACGAAGAGCTATTCTTCTTCGCACCGGCCAGTATGCAAGAGGAGGAGACCAAGACACGTAGGTTCACTATGGGACTACGTGGAAGCATCAGAGAGCATATCTTGGGTTTGGACAAGAAGATCTACAACGAGGCTGTGCAGGTTGCGAGGGTGATAGAGTCCAGTCAGAGGGACAGCTTCTTCGCTCAGAACAGGGGAGTGAAGAGACCTGCTAGTGAGAGTTCGGGTGGCGGTAACAACAGACCCTTCCGCCCATACAGGGCACAGACCGCTACAGTACCTGCGAGAAACAACCCGGCACCACCTGTGCCACAGTTCGCTGGACACAACCCAAATATCAAATGTTATAACTGTCAGCAGCTGGGACATGTCGCAAGGAACTGCACTCTACCTAAGAAGCAACCTCCCCAGCAAGGAAAAGTGTATGCGGTCACCACTGAAGAGGCAGCCGCATCACCTGATGTGGTAACTGGTACGACTCTATCCCTTACTATTTGGCTTATTCTTTCATTTTGCATGAGCATGTAGAACTAAGGGGCAATAAATTCTAGGAATCGTAAACGTAGCTGGTGTACCCGCCAGAGTATTATTTGACTCTGGGGCCACGCACTCCTTTGTTTCTAATTCTTTTGGGAAGCGAATGGAGTTACCAATCAAGCATTTGAACCCAAGCTTGATAGTTCGCTCTCCACTAGGAGTCGAAGTGGCTTTGACCGAATATTATGGACCATGTACGGTATGTATTGAGGGCCAAGACTTAGAAGCAAACCTAGTACTACTTGAGATGGCAGACTTTGATGTCATCCTGGGAATGGATTGGCTAGGCCATCATTCGGCCGTCCTTTTATGTGGTGAAAGGAAGCTTGTGCTTACTGACAAAGAGGGAAGGGAGTATAGTTTCGCTGGGATCAAGCTATCTAGGAAGCGGAAGCTGATTCTCTCTGCCCTAAAAGCCAAGCGATGCCTAGAGAAAGGGGGAGTGGGGTATCTAGTATCTGTAGTCGATCTCACGGCAGAGTCACTCAAGATGGAAGATATAGATGTGGTTCGGGAGTTCCCAGATGTATTTCCAGAGGAGCTTCCAGGCTTACCGTCGGACAGGGCTACAAAATTTGTGATAGACCTTATGCCAGGTTCGGCGCCGGTGTCTAAAGCACCATATAGAATGGCCCCGACCGAGTTATAGGAGTTGAAGACCAAGTTACAAGAATTATTGGATAAGGGCTTCATACGACCTAGTATATCGCCTTGGGGAGCACCTGTATTATTCGTCAAGAAGAAGGATGGAAGTGTACGGCTATGTATTGACTACCGTGAGCTGAACAAGTTGACGATCAAGAATCGATACCCTTTGCCTAGGATCGATGATTTGTTTGACCAGTTACAGGGTGCAAAGGTTTTCTCAAAGATCGATCTCCGATCAGGGTATCACCAATTGAAGATCAAGGCCGGAGATATTCCGAAGACTGCTTTCAGGACGAGGTATGGGGCATTATGAGTTTCTAGTTATGTCTTTCGGGTTGACCAATGCTCCAGCATCGTTTATGGAACTGATGAACCGAGTGTTTCATGATATGTTGGACACTTCGGTCATCGTATTCATCGATGACATATTGATCTACTCTAAGGACATGGAGACTCATACAACACATTTGAGGGCAGCCCTACAACGGCTGAGACAGGAGAAGCTTTATGCTAAGTTCAAGAAGTGTGAGTTTTGGCTGAAGGAAGTGGCTTTCTTGGGCCATGTAGTATCTGAAGATGGTATCAAGGTTGATCCAAGCAAGATAGCTGCTATAGTAGGATGGGAAGCACCAAAATCTGTTGCGGAAGTTCGTAGTTTCCTTGGGTTGGCTGGTTATTATAGAAGATTCGTGGAAGATTACTCCAGGATCGCTGTTCCACTCACCAGATTGACCAAGAAGGGAGAGAAATTCATATGGACAGATGAGTGTGAGAAGTGCTTTCAAACTATGAAGTCAAGACTAGTCTCTGCACCTATCTTGACCATCCCAGAACCAAGCGTACCGTTTACTCTATATACGGATGCTTCAGGGTTGGGTATTGGGTGTGTTCTGATGCAAGGAGAACAGGTGATTGCTTACGCATCAAGACAGTTAAAAGAGCATGAGAAGAACTATCCTACGCAAGACTTGGAGCTAGCAGCGGTTATTCACGCAATCAAGACTTGGAGACATTACTTGTACGGTGAGAAGTTTCAGATCAAGTCAGATCACAAGAGCTTAACTTATCTTTTCACTCAGAAGGATCTGAATATGAGACATAGGAGATGGTTGGAATTGTTGAAAGATTATTATTGCGACATCCAGTACCATCCGGGTAAAGCAAATGTGGTGGCTGACGCCTTAAGCAGAAAGTGGGCATCGAAACCTGAGGCTGGGCCAAGTACAAATGCTGCATTATGTGCCGCAGCTTCAAGTTCAATCGAAGGTGATGAAGAGTATATAATTGAGACTACCGAAGATCCAGTTGAGCAAGGCTTGATTCATAAGTTCACTATGATGTTCGCAGCTTTGAAGATCTCGCCGGATCTAGTTGACGAAGTCAAGGTAGCAATTCTACAGGATCCTCATCTCAAGACAGTGCAAGAAGACTTAGAGAAGGGTACAAGCAATCCTGACTTTACCTTGGATTCAGACAAGGTACTCAGGTATCGTGGACGGTTATGTATACCTGAGAGCGAATACTGCGATATCAGAGACTGAGTTATGACTGAAGCTCATTACACTCCATATTCGGTACATCCAGGAAATACCAAAATGTACCATGATCTAAGAAGACTATATTGGTGGAGGGGTATGAAGGTTGATATAGCTCGTTTTGTGTTCCAGTGTCTGAATTGTCAACAAGTTAAAGCAGAAAGGCAGAGACCTGCTGGTTTACTACAGCCATTACCGGAACCTGCGTGGATGTGAGATTGTATCACCATGGATTTCGTCACTGGCCTACCTTTGACACCAAGGTCAGTGGATGTAGTTTGGGTTATAGTAGATCGACTCACCAAGACAACTCGATTTATTGCGGTCAGACCTCAGTATACCATGGAGAAACTGGCCAAGTTATATGTGGATAATATAGTCAGACTTCATGGCGTTCCAGAGAGTATAGTATCTGACAGAGATCCCCGTTTTACATCAAAGTTCTGGGAAGGATTACAGAAAGCTATGGGAACCAAGTTGAAGTTCAGTACAGTTTTTCACCCTCAGACGGACGGACAGTCAGAGCTAACTATTCAAATTTTGGAAGATATGCTCCGAGCTTATGCAATAGATTTCAAGGGAGCTTGGGACGAGAAGCTATCACTTATCGAGTTTGCTTACAACAACAGCTATCAGGCTACAATTCAGATGGCCCCATATGAAGCACTCTACGGGAAGAAGTGTCGTACACCTCTGTTATGGGACGAGGTGGGAGAAAGAAAAATCGTAGGACCAGAGTTTGTTGAAGAAACTTGCCGAGTGATTGATCAGATCAAAGAGAGAGTAAAGACAGCTCAAGTTCAACAGAAGCACTATGCGGATAATCGACGTCGAGATCTGGAGTTTGCAGTGGGTGACAAAGTGTTCTTGAAGGTATCACCGGTGCGAGGTCTGAAATGATTTGGTAAGAAGGGGAAGCTTTGCCCCAGGTATGTGGGACCATATGAGATATTGAACCGACGTGGTAATGTAGCATATAAATTGGATCTACCACCATTTATGTCCAGCGTTCATAACGTGTTCCACGTATCATTACTGAAGAAGTAGGTCAGAGATCCATCGCACATCTTGACCGCTGACCCCCCAGACTTGACTGAAGACTTAACATTCGAAGTGGTGCCCGTGATGCTCTCGAGTCAAAAAGTTCAGCAACTTCGAACCAAGGATATCCATTATGTGAAGGTGCATTGGAGAAGCCAAAATGTGGAGGAAATTACTTGGGAAGAGGAGAGCGCAATGAGGAAGGAGTACCCTAACCTTTTCAACGATCAAGGTACGTTCAAATTTCGAGGCCGAAATTTCTTTTAAGGGTGGGGGAGTTGTAGAACCAATATGCAAATTTCGAGACAAAATTTCTTTTAAGGGTGGTAGAGTTGTAAGACCCGCACTCTGAAAACCCGGTCTAAACCTTGGTTTTGTGTCATGACAGGTCTATCGATCATCACCGGGCCAGACGGGGCAAGCGGATAACAAACAGGTACAAAATCGGACCGAAGTCGACCAATTATACCTAATTTTAGGTATACCGGTCGATGGTACCGGTCTTGGTACCGGTCGACCGGTATGGCCTGCGCAGCTATGTGCGGGAATCTGGAAATTGGTCTCTGCGGGTCTCGCTTTCCTGATTTCGAATCCTAGAAGTTTCCTAATCCTAGTAAGGTTACTAAATCCTATTTCTACCTTATAAATACACCCTTAAGCCTTCCCAAATCCTTTCCATTGTCTCTCACAAACCCTGAGAAGAGAAAGAGGTTGGAAAGGAGAAGGGGCTAGGAAGAAGAAGGAGGTGCCGCCATTACCGTTCGACGATGCTCTCATTACGCCAGTCAACGGTAAGTGTTGAATCCATCTTCTTACCCTATGTTAGTTGTGTGGTTGGATCAATACCATGCAAAGTAGGTGTTGATCTAAAACCCTAAATTGACCAATAAACCCTAAGTTGCCGTCAAACCCTAGATTCGAGTTTCGAGATGATATTCATCGAAACAAGACTTGAATGAGTTGGGGATAACTCTAACTCAAAGCCTAGACTTAGAATGGATAGGAGAAACCCTGAAAATCCATGGAGGATGATCGTCGGCAGTCGAAAAACCCATGTATGGTCTTCCGGAGACATACCGGTCAACTATACCGGTTGCACATAGTGCGACCGGTATGTTGCGACCGCTATCCCTCGGGAGGTTGTCTGTGGGGACCGGCTGACCATACCGGTCGCCAGTCTTTTCCACAGAGCTACGACCGGTACATGCCACCGGTCAGCTCTGTGAGGGTATTTTGTAACCATGTTGGTTTCCGACCAACATGAAACTCTAAGAATGTTATTTTAATGAAACCCTAATAATATTGTAGGACTTTGTGACTTGCCGTTTGGATCTTGCGACGTGGAGCAAGCTAACCAACGAGCGTCAGGTAAGGGAATCTGACCTAAACCTAATAATTAATGGACAGTAAATTGTTGTTAATCACCTGATTATATGAGATGTGTTGTTTGTGCATATTCACATGCCATCCTTTACTTTCGGTTATTATTACTGTTCATGCATTTATAGGATGTGATTGTTAGGCATGTGATTGTTTTCGTTAGTGTGTGGAGTGGGGCATGGGCCTGGGATCGCTCTTCACATTAGCACCTTTTGTAGTGTTCTGTCTTAACATGCTCGGTACGGGTGGGGCATCAGGGGAAGGTCGTGGTACGGTGGTCTCCGATATTGATGTTGTCCCGGCCATTGTTATGTGGTACTGTGGATTTCGAGTTGACGCTGGCTTGTCTACGATGCTTTAGCTCTATCTCTATGCCGTAGGGAGTTATGTTGGGATAGGGTCTACCTACGTTATGTTTCTATCCTAGTGCGTTAGTTGCGGATAGGGCATTAGGGGAGGTGTGGGAATGCGTTAGCTCTATCTCTATGCCGTAGACGGCTGTGCTGGGATAGAGCATACATTGATGACATATAGGATTGGTTAGTTGCGAGCCCAGTTTGCGAGCCCTGGCCAGTAGGGGCTTAGGTACTGGTATGGGTAGAGTATCAGGGGAGGTACGTGGGTATCTTAGCTCTATCTCTATTCCATGATGGGTGCATGTGGGCCAATGGGGGTGTGATCCATGAGGTGCCACACACTCGTGTATAGAGGTGCGGGGGCCACCAAACCTTTCTATAGCACATTGCAAACTTAAAACCAGACCACAGCATAAAATTGATTGTTACTCATGCGTAATCTTGTGAAACTGTCTGATTGTCTTACTGAGCTGTGTTGGTAGCTCACCCCTTGTATATATACATGTTTTTAGATGTTGGTGCAGGTTACACTGTGGACGACTATGTGAACGCTCCGGCGTACGGTGGTGTGGCTGCTCTGGATGTACAAGCAGGGGAGGACGAGCATGATGCTTCATGCGAGTGCCCTTTCTGTGTGTACTTGTGATGGATTTTTATTTAGTTGTTCCCGTTATTTTTGTTTGGTATTAAGAGATGTAAAAGATATTATAGTTTATGTTTGGATTTGAATAATTGAATATTTTATTTAAGTTATCAATAGATACTCAGTTCGTTTTATTTAAAGTCTTCCGCTGTATATTTATATTCTGATTGTGGTTATGTGTAATGGTTTGTATGAGTGGACACGGCCTATTCGAGATCCTGGTGTGAACCGTTGGTTCAATGACGGTTCACTCACACCATTCTGGTTGGATCAGAATTGGGGTGTGACAACTTGGTATCAGAGCTCTCGGGCTCTGTTCCAACAAACCATGTTGCACTTAACTGAGTCGATGAACTGAGTTAGGAAAAAAATTAAAAATCTTAATACAAACGCACCTTAAGCATTGTTTGATACCTGAGACGGACTAAGAAAGAGAATAATATACTATGTTAAATATGAAACTTAACATGTGCATATACACTAGTTAGGAAAAACCTTGAAACTTTGAATAACTAAGAAAATGAGTATCTGATAAATAGTGCTACAGGGTACGGTCTACAAACCGGAGGGTTACCTGTTATATGTAAAAGCAGTCATGAGTAAGTGAAAGAAAAATCATGGGGTAGGGGGCCTAGGAGGTATGGGGTCCGCTATATCATAGTCTCGCTCGTAAACGATCCTGAGCCAGTGCACCTGATCCTGTGTGACTCTGAGACTGCGAGCCAACTGTGCCAAGTCGCGGCTCATCTCACGCTGAGTGTCCCTGATCTCCATAATCATACCCATCATGGTGTCGGAGGGAGGCTGAGATGGTCCAGCGGTAGAGGTAGATGGTGGGAGGAAACAGTCGAAGGGGTCGGAAGCGTCATCAGGCCAGGATGCGCCTAGAAGAAGAACAAGTTGAACAAGACCAGGTTAGAGAACCAAGTCCTAAAGTGGAGGAGGAACAGGTTCCAGAAATTCCGACAAATTTACCTGGCCCACCTTACAGGAATTCTGAGACCATTGTTACAAACTTGGTCTACCGGATGCAAGCTCAGCCAGAAGGGAATTCCGAGTGGCACGAAGATGCTCAGACCATCGGGTTCTATTCCCACTGGAAATACGCCCGAGTCTGGAGGAAATAATACTACACAACCGATGTAGAGTAGCCCAAGGCCGATGGACCAAGCACAGAATGTACCACCACCGTATCAGTTTCCGTCGCCTTCTGCGTGCCCGGGAGCCTATCCGTATCCACCACCATGGTACGGAATGAACACTCAGGGACAACATGATCTGAGCAGGTCAGTGGATAGATTCCTGAAGTTGAAACCTTCATCGTTCACGGGCAGGACATGGAAACCATTGTGGCCAGCACAGTGGGTTGCAGAGATGGAAAAGAACTTCCGATTGATGACATGTACTGAGGAGGAAAAAGTATTATTTGCCACTCATATGCTGAAAGAAGACGCAAATGCTTGGTGGAATTCTACACGGGCATATCTGGAGACTAAGTATGCGTTGGTTGATTGGGAAGTGTTTAAAGCTGCTTTCTTCGACAAGTATTTTCCAAAGAGTTTCAAAGATCAAATGGAGAAAGAGTTTCTCAATCTGCAGCAGTCTCAGTCGACCATAGATGCTTATCAGTAGAGGTACGAAGAGCTATTCTTATTTGCACCGGCCAGTATGCAAGAGGAGGAGACCAAGACACGTAGGTTCACTATGGGACTACGTGGAAGCATCAGAGAGCATATCTTGGGTTTGGACAAGAAGATCTACAACGAGGCTGTGCAGGTTGCGAGGGTGATAGAGTCCAGTCAGAGGGACAGCTTCTTCGCTCAGAACAGGGGAGTGAAAAGACCTGCTAGTGAGAGTTCGGGTGGCGGTAACAACAGACCCTTCCACCCATACAGGGCACAGACCGCTACAGTATCTGCAAGAAACAACCCCGGCACCACCACTTGCCACGGTTCACTGGACACAACCCAAATATCAAATGTTATAAGCGTCGCAGCTTGGACATGTCGCAAGGAACTGCACTCTACCTAAGAAGCAACCTCCCCAAGCAAGGAAAAGTGTATGCGGTCACCACCGAAGAGGCAGCCGCATCCCTGATGTGGTAACTGGTACGACTCTATCCCTTACTATTTGGCTTATTCTTTCATTTTGCATGAGCATGTAGAACTAAGGGGCAATAAATTCCAGGAATTGTAAACGTAGCTGGTATACCAGCCAGAGTATTATTTGACTCTGGGGCCACGCACTCCTTTGTTTCTAATTCTTTTGGGAAGCGAATGGAGTAACCAATCAAGCATTTGAACCCAAGCTTGATAGTTCGCTCTCCACTAGGAGTCGAAGTGGCTTTGACCGAATATTATGGACCATGTACGGTATGTATTGAGGGCCGAGACTTAGAAGCAAACCTAGTACTACTTGAGATGGTAAACTTTGATGTCATCCTGGGAATGGATTGGCTAGGCGATCATTCGGCCGTCCTTTTATGTGGTGAAAGGAAGCTTGTGCTTACCGACAAAGAGGGAAGGGAGTATAGTTTATTTGGGATCAAGCTATCTAGGAAGCGAAGCTGATTCTCTCGCCCTAAAAGCCAAGCGATGCCTAGAGAAAGGGGGAGTGGGGTATCTAGTATCTGTAGTCGATCTCACGGCAGAGTCACTCAAGATGGAAGATATAGATGTGGTTCGGGAGTTCCCAGATGTATTTCCAGAGGAGCTTCCAGGCTTACCGTCGGACAGGGCTACAGAATTTGTGATAGACCTTATGCCAGGTTCGGCGCCGGTGTCTAAAGCACCATATAGAATGGCCCCGACCGAGTTAAAGGAGTTGAAGACCCAGTTACAAGATTTATTGGATAAGGGCTTCATACGACCTAGTATATCGCCTTGGGGAGCAACTGTATTATTCGTCAAGAAGAAGGATGGAAGTGTACGGCTATGTATTGACTACCGTGAGCTGAACAAGTTGACGATCCAGAATCGGTACCCTTTGCCTAGGATCGATGATTTGTTTGACCAGTTACAGGGTGCAAAAGTTTTCTCAAAGATCGATCTCCGATCAGGGTATCACCAATTGAAGATTAAGGCTGGAGATATTCTGAAGACTGCTTTCAGGACGAGGTATGGGCATTATGAGTTTCTAGTTATGTCTTTCGGGTTGACCAATGCTCCAGCATCGTTTATGGAACTGATGAACCGAGTGTTTCATGATATGTTGGACACTTCGGTCATCGTATTCATCGATGACATATTGATCTACTCTAAGGACATGGAGGCTCATACAACACATTTGAGGGCAGCCCTATAACGACTGAGACAGGAGAAGCTTTATGCTAAGTTCAAGAAGTGTGAGTTTTGGCTGAAGGAAGGGGCTTTCTTGGGCCATGTAGTATCTGAAGATGGTATCAAGGTTGATCCAAGCAAGATAGCTGCTATAGTAGGATGGGAAGCACCAAAATCTGTTGCAAAAGTTCGTAGTTTCCTTGGGTTGGCTGGTTATTATAGAAGATTCGTAGAAGATTACTCCAGGATCGTTGTTCCACTCACTAGATTGACCAAGAAGGGAGAGAAATTCATATGGACAGATGAGTGTGAGAAGTGCTTTCAGACATTGAAGTCAAGACTAGTCTCTGCACCTATCTTGACCATCCCAGAACCAAGCGTACCGTTTACTCTATATACGGATGCTTCAGGATTGGGTATTGGGTGTGTTCTGTTGCCAGGAGAACATGTGATTGCTTACGCATCAAGACAGTTAAAAGAGCATGAGAAGAACTATCCTACGCATGACTTGGAGCTAGCAGCGATTATTCACACAATCAAGACTTGGAGACATTACTTGTACGGTGAGAAGTTTCAGATCAAGTCAGATCACAAGAGCTTAACTTATCTTTTCACTCGGAAGGATCTGAATATGAGACAGAGGAGATGGCTGGAATTGTTGAAAGAGTATGATTGTGACATCCAGTACCATCCGGGTAAAGCAAATGTGGTGGCTGACGCCTTAAGTAGAAAGTGGGCATCGAAACCTGAGGCTGGGCTAAGTACAAATGCTGCATTATGTGTCGCAGCTTCAAGTTCAATCGAAGGCGATGAAGAGTATATAATTGAGACTGCCAAAGATCCAGTTGAGCAAGGCTTGATTCATAATTTTACTATGATGTTCGCAGTTTTAAAGATCTCGCCGGATCAAGTTGACGAAGTCAAGGTAGCAATTCCACAGGATCCTCATCTCAAGACAGTGCAAGAAGACTTAGAGAAGGGTACAAGCAATCCTGACTTTACCTTGGATTCAGACAAGGTACTCAGGTATCGTGGACGGTTATGTATACCTGAGAGCGAAGACTGCGATATCAGAGACCGAGTTATGACTGAAGCTCATTACACTCCATATTCGGTACATCCAGGAAGTACCAAAATGTACCATGATCTAAGAAGACTATATTGGTGGAGGGGTATGAAGGCTGATATAGCTCGTTTTGTGTTCCAGTGTCTGAATTGTCAACAAGTTAAAGCAGAAAGGCAGAGACCCACAGGTTTACTACAGCCATTACCGGAACATGCGTGGAAGTGAGATTGTATCACCATGGATTTCGTCACTGGCCTACCTTTGACACCAAGGTCAGTGGATGCAGTTTGGGTTATAGTAGATCGACTCACCAAGACAGCTCGATTTATTGCGGTCAGACCTCAGTATGCCATGGAGAAACTGGCCAAGTTATATGTGGATAATATAGTCAGACTTCATGGCATTCCAGAGAGTATAGTATCTGACAGAGATCCCCATTTTACGTCAAAGTTCTGGGAAGGATTACAGAAAGCTATGGGAACCAAGTTGAAGTTCAGTACAGCTTTTCACCCTCAGAAGGACGGACAGTCAGAGCGAACTATTCAAATTTTGGAAGATATGCTCCGAGCTTGTGCAATAGATTTCAAGGGAGCTTGGGATGAGAAGCTATCACTTATCGAGTTTGTTTACAACAATAGCTATCAGGCTACAATTCAGATGGCCCCATATGAAGCACTCTACGGGAAGAAGTGTCGTACACCTCTGTTATGGAACGAGGTGGGAGAAAGAAGAATCGTAGGACCAGAGTTTGTTGAAGAAACTTACCGAGTGATTGATCAGATCAAAGAGAGAGTCAAGACAGCTCAAGTTCGACAGAAGCACTATGTGGATAATCGACGTCGAGATCTGGAGTTTGCAGTGGGTGACAAAGTGTTCTTGAAGGTATCACCGGTGCGAGGTCTGAAACGGTTTGGTAAGAAGGGGAAGTTTTGCCCCAGGTATGTGGGACCATATGCGATATTGAACTGACGTGGTAATGTAGCATATCAATTGGCTCTACCACCATCTATGTCCAGCGTTCATAACGTGTTCCACGTATCATTACTGAAGAAGTAGGTCAGAGATCCATCGCACATCTTGACCGCTGACCCCCCAGACTTGACTGAAGACTTAACATTCGAAGTGGTGCCCGTGATGCTCTTGAGTCAAAAAGTTCAGCAACTTCGAACCAAGGATATCCATTATGTGAAGGTGCATTGGAGAAGCCAAAATGTGGAGGAAATTACTTGGGAAGAGGAGAGCGCAATGAAGAAGGAGTACCCTAACCTTTTCAACGATCAAGGTACGTTCAAATTTCGAGGCCAAAATTTCTTTTAAGGGTAGGGGAGTTGTAGAACCTATATGCAAATTTTGGGACAAAATTTCTTTTAAGGGTGGTGGAGTTGTAAGACCCGCACTCTGAAAACCTGGTATAAACCTTGGTTTTGTGTCATGACAGGTCTTTCGATCATCACCGGGCTAGACGGGGCAAGCAGATAACAAACAGGTACAAAATCGGACCAAAGTCGACCAATTATACCTGATTTTAGGTATACCGGTCGATGGTACCGGTCTTGGTACCGGTCGACCGGTATGGCCTGCGCAGCTATGTGCGGGAATCGGGAAATTGGTCTCTGTGGGTCCTGCTTTCCTGATTTCGAATCCTAGAAGTTTCCTAATCCTAGTAGGGTTACTAAACCCTATTTCTAGCCTATAAATACACCCTTAAGCCTTCCCAAATCCTTTCCATTGTCTCTCACAAACCCTAGAGAAGAGAAAGAGGTTGGAAATGAGAAGGGGCTAGGAAGAAGAAGGAGGTGCCGCCATTACCGTTCGACGACGCTCTCATTACGCCAGTCAACGGTAAGTGTTGAATCCATCTTCTTACCCTATGTTAGTTGTGTGGGTGGATCAATACAATGCAAAGTAGGTGTTGATCTAAAACCCTAAATTGGCCAATAAACCCTAAGTTGCCGTCAAACCCTAGATTCGAGTTTCGAGATGATATTCATCGAAACGAGACTTGAATGAGTTGGGGATAACTCTAACTCAAAGCCTAGACTTAGAATGGATAGGAGAAACCCTGAAAATCCATGGAGGATGATCGTCGGCAGTTGAAAAACCCATGTATGGTCTTCCGGAGACATACCGGTCGACTATACCGGTTGCACATAGTGCGACCGGTATGTTGCGACCGTTATCCCTCGGGAGGTTGTCTGTGGGGACCGGCTGACCATACCGGTCGCCAGTCTTTTCCACAGAGCTGCGACCGGTACATGCCACCGGTCAGCTCTGTGAGGGTATTTTGTAACCATGTTGGTTTCCGACCAACATGAAACTCTAAGAATGTTATTTTAATGAAACCCTAATAATATTGTAGGACTTTGTGACTTGCCGTTTGGATCTTGCGACGTGGAGCAAGCTAACCAACGAGCGTCAGGTAAGGGAATCTGACCTAAACCTAATAATTAATGGACAGTAAATTGTTGTTAATCACCTGATTATATGAGATGTGTTGTTTGTGCATATTCACATGCCATCCTTTACTTTCGGTTATTATTACTGTTCATGCATTTATAGGATGTGATTCTTAGGCATGTGATTGTTTTCGTTAGTGTGTGGAGTGGGGCATGGGCCTGGGATCGCTCTTCACATTAGCACCTTTTGTAGTGTTCTGTCTTAACATGCTTGGTACGAGTGGGGCATCAGGGGAAGGTCGTGGTACGGTGGTCTCCGATATTGATGTTGTCCCGACCATTGTTATGTGGTACTGTGGATTCCGAGTCGATGCTGGCTTGTCCACGATGCTTTAGCTCTATCTCTATGCCGTAGGGAGTTATGTTGGGATAGGGTCTATCTGCGTTATGTTTCTATCCTAGTGAGTTAGTTACGGATAGGGCATCAGGGGAGGTGTGGGAATGCCTTAGCTCTATCTCTATGCCGTAGACGGCTGTGCTGGGATAGAGCATACATTGATGACATATAGGATTGGTTAGTTGCGAGCCCAGTTTGCGAGCCCTGACCAGTAGGGGCTTAGGTACTGGTATGGGTAGAGTATCAGGGGAGGTACGTGGGTATCTTAGCTCTATCTCTATTCCATGGTGGGTGCATGTGGGCAAATGGGGGTGTGATCCATGAGGTGCCACGCACTCGTGTATAGAGGTGTGGGGGCCACCAAACCTTTCTATAGCACATTGTAAACTTAAAACCAGACCACAGCATAAAATTGATTGTTACTCATGCATAATCTTGTGAAACTATCTGATTGTCTTACTGAGCTGTGTTGGTAGCTCACCCCTTGTATATATACATGTTTTTAGATGTTGGTGCAGGTTACACTGTGGACGACTATGTGAACGCTCCGGCGTACGGTGGTGTGACTGCTCTGGATGTACAAGCAGGGGAGGACGAGCATGATGCTTCATGCGAGTGCCCTTTCTGTGTGTACTTGTGATGGATTTTTATTTAGTTGTTCCCGTTATTTTTGTTTGGTATTAAGAGATGTAAAAGATATTATAGTTTATGTTTGGATTTGAATAATTGGATATTTCATTTAAGTTATCAATAGATACTCAGTTCGTTTTATTTAAAGTCTTCCGCTGTATATTTATATTCTGATTGTGGTTATGTGTAATGGTTTGTATGAGTGGACACGGCCTATTCGAGATCCTGGTGTGAACCGTTGGTTCAATGACGGTTCACTCACACCATTCTGGTTGGATCAGAATTGGGGTGTGACATTGGAATCCAACTGGACTTATCAAACGAGCTTCTACTCCAAAATGGCTCCCTGAGAGTCAGAATCCATAGAATCCAGAAGCAGAAGTTTTATCAAACAGGCCCTTAACATCATTAGGCTTTGTAAATTTTCTGAAATCCCGGTGATAATTATGTGCTATCACCAATAGAGAGACAAATATGTTATGACGGTATTTAGGAAATTTACATCGAGGACTGAGATATCTTCAGAGGGATGTAGGGTCGCCAAATCACAGCCTTATGATTGCAATCCTTATGATTCTATTGTTCCATCTCTTCTCATCCATTTCTTTTTGGAACCTAGAGCTTTGGGTCAATTTTTATGGTATTTAGTAGATGGATCTATTTATTAAAGTTATTAAAATTATTTTGGACATAGACATATCAAATCTATTTTTCATTCTATAATCTATTTTTGATTGTAATTACCAAATAACTTTTTATTTTTGATCAAAAATGATTTTTGATAAATAGATAAAAAAACAGAAATAAAAAAGGATCCAAACTAAGCCTAAGGTAAGTCATGATGTCCTATATGGGGCTCAGACGGGGTCGGAAGCTTGGCGACGTTATGGTATAATAATATGCTTAGTTAGGTGGAAATGGTTAGTAGAACTTAAATCATCCAAATAACTGTACCCTTAGCCATTAGGGGTTATGTAGCCATTAGAGGGTTATGTAGCCATTGGGGGGTTATGTAATGGCATGAGTTCAATAAAAGGTGGTATAAACATAGATGCGATGCTCCCCATGACCGGCATAATACGGACAGGCGGGCGAGTCGACTAGTGGGATTATTACCTCCTCAAGTGGCCGACGTAATACGGACTTGGGATGAGTTACGATCATTTGCGTACCAAAACGATGGACCCATATTCGGGGGATGTTACTGCACGCCGAGTGAGGCAATATTCATTCTTTAGGAGTGACCCGTGCAGCCGGAGACTCCGTGTGTGGGTTATCTTGAGCTTACACTTACAGTTATATACTAGACCATAGTTGTTAATTCTATGCATTTGTATGCTGCATGTTTAATTTCCTTGCTAAACTCGATGGTTGAGCGTACCCTTGTGTATACAAACTCTTTTAGATGCTGGTGTGATCGGTTCTGACTTTGACGATGTGGGTACTAGTAATGATGATGTCCATGATGCGATGTGTGAGTGTGACGATTGTGTCTATGGATAGACACAATGATCTTTTGATGAATAATCTTATTTGAATTTATCTTATTTGAATTTGGGGGCATGTTACCCAAGAGAGTATTTGGTTTCAAGAACTTAATTACTTTATTACTATTACTTACAATGGTTTGGGAATTATTATAATTTACCATTTGATAATCAGCTACTGTGGTTTGATTAATTAGTCTTCCACTATACTTCTGACCTATAATCTTTTATTTATTCATGTGGTGTTGGTATTATTATTAATTGCTGTGATGGTAGGGTTTAATAGTTGGTGTACCACATTCCGTGATCCTAGAAGGGGATTTCCAATGCCCATAAAGGTTGAGGTACTCCACCTCCTTCCTATCTCTGAAGTTCTGGGGGAAGAAGTTCTTGTAAAACGTCTCCTTGAAGATTTGCCATGATCTCTCCATGGCGCCAAATCAGAGTGGGCTGTATCCCTTTCTATCAATCATAAAGCACCCCTTCCAGTTGAAAGGTTACACACAGTAACTTTTGTGCCTTAGTGTACATTAGGGTTTCAAGCGTCTTCTCCATAGCTTAAATCTACACAACTGGTTGCATCAGATTTGTTCCAATTCCTGTAAACTTCACTGGATGCATGTGCTGAAAATTACTCATAACTTTTGCCCCGTTCATTTGAGGTTGTAACTGTATGCCTGCCATACCAGGATGAGTTTGAATTGGAGGCATATGTTCATGTACAGGTAGAGTAGGTAGAATTGGAGGTATTCCTCCACCTTGTACTTAACCTTGCACGGGTGAAACTGGAGGTGCTCCACGTAGGGTGGCCAATAACTCAACGAAGACTTCCACCATAGTCTTATGTTGCTCTTCTAGGTTGCGAACCAACGTGCCCATCACAGCTGTCATTTCAGCCATAGTTTGTACTGGAGGTGCTGGTGGAAGATCAGCGGGTGGAGGTGGTGTGAATTCAAGCCACCATGTCCAACATTGTCTTCATCCTCTACAGGTAGAGGGGGCAAGTTCACATTACCAGGATGACCCCTTGGTCTTCACCTTGGAGGCATTGCTCTTTAAGGTCGACTGTTGATAGGGAAAATCCATAAATGCCTGCATGTTAGTATCAACCATATATCCAATTAATCATAACAACATCTTAACAATATCATGTCAAGGCAAGCATGAGCAATTCATCAAAAATTTTCATATTTCTAAGTCCATTTTGCTATTTCTCTGAACTGGGAGCAAGTCCATCTAGTTGGGATGGTCCGGTTAGTAATGCCCCATTTATTGGGAGAACCAAGGGATAGAGTATCAGGTGCAATGCCCTCCAACAAAGCTTCCAGGTTATCAAACCTTACAGTGCTACACACTTCTAAAAGGTTAACCAGCGGATGTCATGTATGGTACAACATTCTGTTAAGCCTCCGGTTTAACACTTAGAATTTTTCTGAGTTTTTATATATACTAGAGGCATGAAGCGGAGGTAGGTGCCTCCGATTAAATTTAAATGCCTCTAGTTAATTTGGGTTCCAAAACCCAACGGATGTGATCCTTGGTCTATCCAGAGGATCGAAGCAGAGGCACTATTTAAGTTATCGATTCTCCAATTCTGTGAAAATCTAAGCTCTATAAAAGGACTCGTGGGTCCTCATTTGGAGCCCACAATAGAGTTCCTCCAGAAAAGAAAAGAGAGTGGTGGTTCCCCTTCGAATCTCCGAAGGTTTCCTTCATTTTTCATGGCAGTTTTCGGCCACATTGGGCTTGACAACTAATTTGCATCCCCTACAGGTATGCTTTTCTTCCTTCTTTTCCATTTGTTCATTTTCATTGTCATACCCAAGGCTTTTCCCTAGTTCTCTAATATTGCGTGGGAATGGGAAAGACATCATAGGACTTTCCCACATGGTGACCTAATTTTCCATTGAGATGTATTTCAATGCCATAGATTGGGCATTGGTATTGCACATCCGTAATGATGTGTATCCCAACTTAGTGTGGTGCTTCTTTTGTAACTTGGGCCACACTATCTGTGAGGACAAAAGATATATTCACCCATCTCTGATGGACGAAAAAATGATTATGGAGTTGCCACCTAGATTAAGGTCTAGGACCTAAAAATGTAATCTCATAATAAGAAAAGATTTCTATTGACTCATTTGATCCAATATATTCCCTTTAACTTATCAGAGAACGGGTAAGCATTCAAGGTACAGTTTGAGAAGGTGTTAGGCACCCGAAGCTGCCCAATCCAAAAATTGGCCTCTTATGTGATTATACTTTCTTTAGTCTCTATGGTTCTGACTATTCATGGTCAATGGATGAGGACTAGGGCTCATGGGAGATCCTATGCCAAGTTGCTAAGTTCTTCTAACCTGGGTTTAGCCAAACATGTTCCTCAAAGTAAATAAACATGCAAAATAATATACAGTGAACCGAACCGAAGATGGTTCGGTGATGGACTGAATCTGAGATGTCCACAAGACATCTCAAATTGCCTACGTATTCCAATCCTGGAAATCAAGGCCATAACATAGTTCGAACAGAATGTGATTAAGGTTTATGGATATGATTTATGGTTAAGCTTCATTAGATTCAATTGTTCAAGTTGAAGTTTATGCTTGATGATGATTGAGATTGAATCTAGAGATAGCCTATGTGGAATGAAGTGAAGATGGATAATAGAAGGGATATGGATATGGATAGGATGACCTAAGGATACTAAGATGTGGTACTGTACTTGGAGAGGTCCTTCAAGTTGCCTACGTATTTCAGAAGTCCTGAAAATCAGGTACAACATAGTTCGCTACGGGTTGTGGATAGATGTGGATATCCTAAAGAAAGACTAAAGAAGGCTCAAGTACGTACAATCCAAGTAGATTAAAGGTATGATTTTGGGACCTAAGTGTGTACAGTCTGAGTAGACCACAGGTACAGATTTAGAATCTAAGGGTGTACAATCCAAGTTAACCACAGGTACAGATTCGAGAGAACCTAAAGGATGTACAGTTCGAGTGGTTACAGATTCAAGAGAATCTAAAGAGTATACAGTTCGAGTAAACCACGGGTACAGATTCAAGTAAACCTAAAGTGTGTACAGTTCGAGTGAACCATAGGTATAAATTCTAGTGAACCTAAAGGGTGTACAGTTCGAGTATACCATAGGTACAGTCTAGTGAACCCAAAGAGTGTATAATTCGAGTGAACCACAAGTATAGATTCAAGTGAATCTAATGGTTGTACAGTTCGAGTGAACCACAGGTATAGGATAGACGTGTACAGTCCAAGAGAACCACAAGTACGACTTAGAATAGAGGTTGTAGAACCGTGTTTGAGAATTTCTCCAAACTGCCTACATATCTTAGGGTTCTGCCCTAAGAATCAGGATCTGCGTAGTTCGAAAACGGATTCAATCATTCATGTGTTCTTTCAAGATCAGGGTGTGGAACCTAAATTCTCTATGTTTCGATTCACTTGACACCTATCTAGTTCTTTGCATCCTAGGGGAGATGAGCTGAAGGGGTAGGGATCATCCTAAAGTTACCCTTAACCTAAAATCCTAATTTGGCACTTGTTGGGCTAAGCTTTATATCTCTTGATAAAATTTATCATTTTTCCTCTTTTACTCTTCCCATAAATATGGGTGCCTACATGCACGTCCCCATACCTAAAATGTCTTCTAGGTATATAGATATGGCAGTTCGATTAGGGTGTTGCAAAAATTAAGTTATTGTCAATAATAAATATCATTCAAATATGACAAGTAATCACATATATCATCTCAAGTATAACAATAAAGCATGTGAATCAATATAACAGCAAGCATGTGAACTTCAAAAGGATAGACATGGCATCGCATGTATCATTCTTAAATAAGGTATATCTTAGTGTCTCAGATGGGATTCTTTAGATCTATGGTGGGGATCTAATGTGAATCTCTCAATATCTCAAGATCAGATCTTCGATTTATGGTCTGAATTCAATTTATCTCTTCAATAATGTATCTTGATCAAATCCTCAGTCTAACGGTTTAAATCTCTTCATAATATGATCATTAATATCAACAACTCAGATTTCATCAAAACAGTCAAGATCAATGGCTCAGATCTCACATCAAGTTTAGTTATGATTATACTAGGAAATCAATGGTTTATATCACTCTTAAATCACATATGATGAAAATCTAATGGTTCAAATCTTTCTAAATCATAATCTAACCGTTCAGATTCATTTACATCAATCATCAAGACAATCCGATGGTCCAGATTCATTTATATCACTCATGATGATAATCTAACCATTTATATTCATTTAAATCACTCTTAATTAAGATCTAATGGTTTAGATTCCTTTAAGACACTCATAATTAAGATCTAATGGTCTATATTTCATATCATTCTTGATCAAAGGCTCGATTCATTTCATTACAAGTTATAAATCAAAATTAAACATCTAATGGCTCACAATTAATATTCTCTTATGATCCAAATAAAAATCAATCTTCCAATGGCTCACAATTAATCATATCAGAAACTCAAGATCAATGGCTAGATTTTAACCACATCAAATTCCAAGATCAATGACCAGATTTAATCATGTAAAAATCAACATCACATGACCATATTTTTAATCACATTGAATTCAAACATCAATTGTCTAGATTTCATTCACATTAAGAATCCTAAATCAAAAGTCATGTTTTATTCATATTAAAATCCAAGATCAATGGTTCAGTTTTAATCATATCATTCCAAGCATATGATCGGATCAATTTCAATTCCATCAAAATTCCACATAATCGGATCAATTTCAATTTCATCAAAATTCCATAATCGGATCAATCAATTTCATCACAAAATTCTATAATCGGATCAATTTCATTCAATTTTCGCAATTGAATCAATTCCATCATATTTCTACAATCGGATTAGTTCCATTCAATTTCATTAAAAAATTCCAAACATATGGACGTATTGATCACATTAAATTTCCACAATCGGACCAATTCATAATAATTTCATAATCGGACCAATTATATCACATCAAATTCAAACACATGGATCAATTTTATCACATGATTAAAAAAAAATAAAATTATCACACACTAATCACATTTAATTGAGAAATATCTGTTTATCAAATTTAAAATCAACACCAACCAATCAGATTTTAATAAAACCTATCAAATGACCTTAATCAAAATTTATATCCAAAGGATTGTAATAGGTGAGGGGACGAGCAGCATGTAGTGGGTATGGTAGAAGGTTCGATCTGCGGTTAAAGATATAGGGATTGCCACAGGTTTCAACAAGGGTAATGGTGGCCAGATTTGATCAAATGACTGAGATTTCATGGAGTTTGATCAGATGGTGTATGGGGGAGTGCTTGATTTTAGGTAAACCGAATGGGGTAGGTATACATGACAAGTTTAAGCATAGAGGACAGGTGTTGGTGGTGGAAATGGTTTGCATGGCTGGGTGCTCGGTTTAGCAGGGATTTATAGTCAGATAATAAAAAAAAATACAGCTAAAGGGGGGAAGGAACTTACCTAGAGTCCTTCTTCTCCTTCTCTCTCTCTTCGATATCTACTGGCCTGCACTCCAGCCCTCCTTCTTCTTCAGCTCTGGTCTCCGGTTCTCTCCCTCCCTGTCGATCTGCTCTCAGTCCTTCCTTTCTCTCTGAGTTCTCTCATCTTCTCAACTCTCGATCTCTCTTTCTCTTAGACTCTCTCCCTCTCTATTAGATTATTCTCCTCCCTTTTTCTTCTTCCCAATTTCTGAGTTTTTCTCTCTTTTTTTTTATTTCCTAATCTCTACCTTTCTTCTTCTTCTTTTTTATTTTTTTTATTTTTATTTTTTAATGCTCTCGCCACCCTCTTTCTTTGCTTAATCTCTCCAACTCGATCTCTCTCTATTCTTTCCTTTTTTCTATTTTTTTTTCCTTATTTTCTCCAATTCTCCTTACCAACTCTCTCTCTCTTTATTCAGTCTTACTTTTTTTGATTTTTTTTCTATTTTTATTTTTAGAGTCCAACTGACTCTTCTCTTCTTCTTTTTTTTTTTTTTTTTTCCTTTCTTTTTTGTTTCTTTCCATGTGGTTGGCCGAGTCTCTCCTCTTCCTTTTCAATTTGATTTTTCTTTCCTTTCCTAAAACCGAAATCCTTCATCTCTCTTTCCTTATGGCCGATTTTCTCCTTTCCTTTTCTCAATTCTTTCTATTTAGAAAGCAGCCCACTTCTTTCCTAATTTCCATCCTCTCGGATTTCCATCAAAGTATATATATAATATATAAATAATATATATTATAATATACATATATATTACTATATAATATATGGTAATATAATAACACATGTATAAAGTATATGCACATGGGGCTGAACCGGTTTGATCCGGACTGGTTTGGGCTGAGTTGATCTGTTCAAGGTTGACTGTATCGGACTGACTTGTTTGGGTTGGACCGACATGAGTTGACTAGGCTAAACTGATATGGGTTGAGCTGGGTTAGGCCAAGAATGGTTTTCTCTCTCTATCATTTCATGGGCCATTTTCGCTGCCATTCTGAATGGAATCTTTTGACAACCATTGTCTCTGCTTTTCCATATCCACTTTGTAGAACACTAAAAATGAGAAATACTGGAGCTTGAATCACTTGATTTGAACGTAAAATGATCAACTTATAAATTTCTGAAGTTTAAACAGGACAATTTACGATAATTCAGCTAGCAACTCTGCATGGGATGCCTCAGAGATCTCTGCCTCAAATTCTCTATGTTCACTTTGTAGAGCACTAAAAATGAGGAATACTGGCACTGGAATCATCGGATTCGAACGTTAGATGAGCAAGATATGAGAAGATGAAGTTTAAATAATTAAACTTACGATAATTTGCATGTAAGCCCTTGGATGATTATTATTAATTTTCAGAAAATACCCTTATTCTTATTCTCAGACTAAAATTGCCATATCTTCTCCATTTGACATTGGAATTGAGCAATTATGGTCTCATTTTGAAGGTATTTCTCAGACCTACGCATCCATGCAGGTTGCAACCCATGACCTTGTTGTGGGGCCCTCCGAAAATAGTATCGAAGTCATAGCTAAAATGTCACACCCCAATTTTGGTCTAACCAGAATGGTGTGATGAACCGCTAAATAACCAACGGTTCAACCAGGATCTCAAATAGGCTATCCCCGCATTATCCAAACTTACACACATCCGTAATCATAATCAGAGTAAATACACAATAGCAGAAGTCTTATAATAAGATGAACAAAGAAACTAAGATGATATTAATAATTTAATAGCAAATTATTCTGTATTCAACTGAGACATAAATATTAAATATCAACTACATGTCTGAATAAATCCAATAAAGAAACCTATAAAATATCTAATCAAATACACACGAGTTGCACTCGCAAGAGGAATCGTGTGTATCCTCTTCCGCTCTAGCTTCTATCGCCGCTATCGTCCCGTACGCAGAAGTATTTATATAATCTTCAACTGTGTAACCTGCATCATCAACTAAAAATATTCGACGTCGAGGGGTGAGCACACATCATGGCTCAGTGAGTAGCCAAAACAATGCAACAATACATATGCATGCAAATCAATTTATATCTTTGGTCCGGTTTAAAGTTTGCAGTATGCAATAGAAATGTTTAGGTAGCCAAAGGTCGCGTTTATTGACCCCGCCTCTATACACGAGTGTGTGACGTTACCCGAAGATCACGTTTATCGTCAACTCACATGCACCCAATCATGAACATTATATAACAAAGGTTACGTTTATTGCTATATAGTGTCATACCAACACGTAAGCCCCTGTTGGCGAGGGCTGCAAATTGGGCTCGCAACTAACCAATCCTAATACCAAACAGTGTATCCAAGGCCTCACCCCAGCATCCCTCAGAATGTCTATAGAGATAGAGCTAAGGCCCCCCGGTAGAGTCAGAGACTACAAGGACCGAGACCACCTCCCCTGATACCCTACGACATAATAGTTCTGCTAAAGTAATGGCGATACGACGATGCCAATGCACAAGACTTGAGTTAGAGATAGAGCTAAAGTGCTGAGACCCGCCAAAGGTTAACGTTTATTGACGTTCTCATCACACCTCCCCTGATACTCGCTCGCATCAAGCACATCAACCACACACATACAAGCACATGCCTATTCCTATCATCATCATCATCATCATGTTATAAAAAATAAAGTAAATATGCATGAACAAATAATAAAAATATTGGATGGCATGCTGTATGCACATTATAAACATATTCGCATAGAATCAAGCATAGCATAGGACTCAAGAAATAGAAAACAGTTTATTATTAACCAATTTAGTTTGGAGTTAAGGTTCCTCACCTTAGCTTGCTATAAGATACTTTTTCAAGCTTTAGAATCACCTTTATAATGTTATTATATTGCTAAAAAACCTAACAAAGTCTATAGAATTTAATTAGAATTAATTCCAGATTTAAAACCACTCTGTTAACTGAGGGTCGATGCTAGGGTCGATGTTAGGGTCGATGGGTCTATCGACTTTCCCCTCTTTCTGGACTTCCCGAATGCTGAGGGTCGATGGTCAGGAATACCTAGGGTCGGATGGCCTATCGACCCTGGGTGCGACCCTTGGTGCACTCTGGTCCAATTTCTACTTTTTAATCCATTCTTCGTGTTTGGGATCCTATGGCTTGCTCCTACATTCCATTTTACAGTCATTCCATGGTCTGAAACCATGTATAACCCACCTAGATAGCTTTCATGCACTTTCCTATGGTTTTCCATGAAAACCTAACCATAGATTGATGGTTTGGGTTTCTCCGAGATCACACTCTCAACATTAACTAACCTAAGGTCTGTAGAAACTCATGGAATTAGTATCCATACCTGAGAAGATTAATCTTTCTCTGCAACTCTTCTCTTTTAGCTTAATTTCTCTTCCTTCCCTTTCTTCTTCCTCTTTCCTTCTCCTCTCTTTCTCTCAATTCGATTAGGGTTGTGAAAGGATTGAAAGTGGCTTAGGGACGTCCTCTAAATAGAGTAGGAATATCCTAAAATAAATCCCTTTGAGATTAGGAAAGAATCCCATTCGAAAATATGGAAATTTCCAATTTTCTATTTTCTGCGGTAACCGAGGGTCGATGGGGGGGCGGTCGATGATCCCGTCGACCCTAGGGGTATAAGTTGTCCGACCCTCCCTCCAAAACCGAGGGTCTGACTTTCTGTTTTGGGAGGTACGACCCTGCTTAGCTGGGTATGCGACCCTTCCCCTATTTTAAGTGTTTTTGGGTCGATTTGATATCTGGGATCTCAATCCCCTTCACGCCCTTGGTCCATTTGACTCGACCATGATGGGTGAACCTGGTTCAAGGTGGTAAGACCGGGTTAGATTGACACGGGTCTTACAACTCCCCCCAACTTAATAAAAATTTCGTCCTCAAAATTGTACGTACCTTCTGAATCAAATAAGTGAGGGTATTGCTTCCGTATAAAATTTTCTTCTTCCCATGTAATTTCTTCCATGTCTCTACTTTTCCATGTGACGTTAACATAGTAGATATCTCTATTGCGTAGACGTTGAACCTTTCGACTAGTGATTTCTGTTGGTATTACTTCAAACGTCAAATCATCAGTCAATTCTGGCAAATCCACTGTCAAAACATGCGTTAGGTCTTTGACATACTTCTTCAATAATGAAATGTGAAATATGTCATGCACGCTTGACATGGATGGTGGTAGTGCTAACTGATAAGCTACTTTTCCACGCTTAGCTAAAATTTCATACGGCCCGACATATCTTGGACTTAGCTTCCCTTTCTGTCCGAACCTCTTCAATCCTCGCATAGGCGATACCTTCAAAAATACTGTATCACCTACGACGAACTCCAGATCTCGTCGTCGAGTATCTGCATATTGTTTCTGGCAGTTCTGAGCTGTTCTCACTCTTTCCTTGATGATGTCGACCATTCGAAAAGTCTCTTCAACAAATTCCGGTCCAACAATACTACGTTCTCCAACTTCATTCCAAAACAAGGGAGTTCGACACTTCCTGCCATACAGTGCTTCATAAGGTGACATCTGTATAGTGGCCTGATAGCAATTGTTGTAAGCGAACTCGATCAATGGTAACTTTTCATCCCACGATCCTTTAAAATCAATCACACATGCTCGTAGCATATCTTCTAGAATCCGGATTTATGCGTTCCATTGTCCATACATACGTGGGTGGAATGCAGTACTGAACTTCAACGTTGTACCCATAGCCTTTTGCAATCCTTCTTAAAACTTAAAAGTAAATCGTGGATCTCTATCGGACACAATGCTTTCTGGAACACCATGTAATCAAACAATGTTATCCACATACAGCTTCGCTAACCTTTCTAGTGTATACTGAGGTCGTATAGGTATAAAGCGAGTTGTTTTAGTCAGACGGTCCACAATCAGCCAAACTGCGTCAACTACTCGAGGAGTCAATGGTAGTCCCGTGACGAAGTCCATAGTGATACAGTCCCATTTCCATGCTGGTTCCGATAATGGCTGTAACAATCCAGCGGGTCTTTGTCGTTCAGCCTTTACTTTCTGACAATTGAGGCATTGAGACACGAACTTGGCTACATCTACTTTCATTCCCCTCCACCAATATAGTTTCTTCAGATCATGATACATTTTTGTACTTCCAGGATGTATCGAATAGATGGTGGTATGGGCTTCTTTCATCTATCAGTGTCTAATGTCCATAATTTCCGTTTTTGGTACACATATTCTTCCTTTGTATTTCAGTACTTTCTCGTCATCCAAGGTGAACTCGGGGTTGGTCCTACCTTTCTCAATATCTTCTTGTACTGTTCTCAGATAAGGATCTGCTTTGATAGCTGTCTTCACTTCGTCCACTATATCCGGTATAATCTTCAATGCCACGAACATATTCGAAAACCGATGAATAAACCCTTGGTTGGCTGATTCATCCGTTGTATCTATCACATACTGCTCGTTGCCGTGATTGAACACCATTCCGTTGGTACACATTGCTGCAGTCGTGCTAACTTCTCCTTGAGATTTTATCATTCGCTTTTCCTGGATGATACTGGATGTCACAATCATAGTCTTTCAATAGTTCCAGCCATCTTCTTTGTCTCATATTCAACTCCTTCTGATTAAATAAATAAGTAAGACTTTTGTGGTCCGACTTAATCTGGAATTTCTCCCCGTATAGGTAATGTCTCCATATCTTGACCGCATGTACTACTGCCGCTAGCTCCAGATCGTGAGTGGGATAATTTTTCTCATGTACCTTTAACTGTCTTGAAGTATAACCAATCACTTGCTCTCCTTGCATAAGCACACATCCCAATCCCAGTCCCGACGCATCAGTGTATAAAGTAAATGTCTGTCCTGGCACGAGAATAGTCAAAATCAGGGCGGTTATCAATCTGGTCTTCAATGTCTGGAAGCTCTTCTTACATTTATCCATCCACACAAACTTTTCACCCTTCTTGGTCAAACTTGTGAGAGGTACGGCAATCCGAGAATAGTCTTCTACGAATCTCCGATAATAACCAGCTAGACCCAGAAAACTTCTAATTTCCGAAACGCTCTTTGGTACTTCCCACTTCACAATAGCCTCGATCTTGCTAGGGTCCATTTTGATTCCTTCAACGGGTACCACATGGCCTAGAAAGGCGACTTCACTTAGCCAAAACTTGTACTTTGAAAATTTGGCATATAGCTTCTCTTTCCTCAAATGCTGTAGGGCTGCGTTTAGGTTCTTGATATGGGTTTCCTTGTCCTTGGAGTATACCAATATATCATTAATGAATACTATAACCGATGTATCCAACATATCGTGCAAAACTCGGTTCATAAGTTCCATGAATGTTGCCGGTGCATTAGTTAATCCGAAAGACATCACCAAAAATTCATAGTGTCCGTATCTGGTCCTGAAAGCTGTCTTTGGAATATCCCCTTCTTTAATCTTCAGTTGATGATAGCCTGATCGAAGATCGATCTTAGAAAATACTCTTGCTCCTTGTAACTGATCGAACAAGTCATCGATCCGAGGTAGTGGATATCGATTCTTTATTGTCAGTTTATTCAACTCCCGATAGTCGATGCATAATCGAACCCTACCATCCTTCTTCTTTACGAACAACACCGGTGCCCCCCATGGAGATATACTGGGTCGAATATAACCTTTGTCCAGTAGTTCTTGTAGTCACACTTTTAATTCCTTCAGTTCCATAGGAGCCATTCTATAAGGTGCTTTTGATACGGGTGTGGCTCCAGGTATCAGGTCTATTACAAACTCCATGGCCCGGTCAGGTGGTAATTCGGGTAGTTCCTCCGAAAATACGTCAGGGTACTCCCGCACGACATCAATGTCCTCCATTCATGGTGCTTCCTTGGTTAGGTCGACCACTGATACTAGATACCCGACTGCTCCCTTGTCAAGGCACTTCTTAGCCTTTAATGCTGAAAGTATGAGCTTGCGTCTCCGGGGAAGTTTGGTTCCCGAGAAACTGAATTCTGTCCCTTCCTTGTCTTTTAATGTTAGCTTCTTTTCGGCGCATAACAAATTTGCAGAATGCCGAGCTAACCAGTCCATCCCCAAGATGACATCAAAGTCTGCCATCTCAAGTTGTATCAAGGTTGCATCTAAGGTCTGCTCTCCAATGAGAACTGGACATGGTCCATAACCCTTCTCTAGTTCCACTTCTAACCCCATCGGTGACCGTACAAGTAATTTGTAGTCTAATGTTTTGATGGGTAATTTTGTCTTCTTTCCAAATGACACAGATATAAATGAATGAGTAGCTCCGAAATCTAAGAGTACTCTGGCGGGTACGCCATTTATAGGTACAATACCTGTGATTTATCTTTACTTAGTCTACATGCTCATTCATTGTAATTATAGCTTTAAAGGTTTTGGTCATACCTGTGACCACATCGGGTGATGCGGCAGCATCCTCTGATGTAACGGCATATTCCCGTCCTTGATGTAACTGCTTCTTGGGCTTTGGGCACTCCCTTGCCATATGCCCGGGTTGGTTGCAGTTAAAACACTTCAGGACTTCAGAATTTGGCTTTGACTGAGGTTGCAGCTGCTGAAGTGGTCTTGGGTGCAGTAGTAAAGTTCTGAGGACGGAAAGGCTTATACGTCCTGTTATTGCCTCCGTTGTAGGAGTTTTCGGCTGGTCTCTTAATGCCTCTGTTCTGAGTAAGGTAACTCTCCTTCTGGCTCGATTCAATCACTCGAGCAATCTGGACAGCTTCGTTGTAAATTTTCTTCTCTAAGCCCAGAACATTTTCTCTGATGCTTCCTCTTAGTCCCGCGACGAACCTACATGTTTTGGTATCTTCCTCTTGCATGCTAGCCGGTGCAAAGAAAAACAGCTCTTCGTAGCACTGTTGATATGAGTCTATAGTCATCTGTCCCTGGTACAAGCTTAGGAACTCCTTCTCCATCGAATCTCTGAAGCTTCGTGGAAAATATTTCTCGAAGAATGCTTCTTTATATATAGCCCATGTCAGTAGGGCATGCTTGGTCAGTAAATATGTCTTCGTGGATTTCTACCAATGGTGTGCGTCGCCTTTGAGCATGAAGGTGGCGCATAGTACTTTCTCTTCCTCTGTAATAGTCATCATGAGGAAGTTTCTCTCCATCTCGTCTATCCATATATCTGTATATCTCTGACTCATATTTATGAGATGATAAAATATGGCAAAACCTATACCAAGAATTGGTTCACGTAGGAATGGACGTATTGGTTCACGTAAGAATGGACGTAGAATACCAAAGGGAGTTATTCATGTTCAAGCAAGTTTCAACAATACCATTGTGACTGTTACAGATGTAGGAGGTCGGGTGGTTTCTTAGTCCTCCGCCGGTGCTTGTGGATTTAGGGGCACAAGAAGAGGGACACCTTTTGCTGCTCAAACCGCAGCAGGAAATGCTATTCGTACAGTAGTGGATCAGGGTATGCAACGAGCAGAAGTGTGCTGGCCACAATGGATCAGACGGTTTGCTGTTGAATTCTCTGGGTTTCATCTTCAAAAATCTCTCCACTAGCCGGGAGTGGTCCAGCTGGTTTTGGGGGTTTGCCCCAAACATATAGGGTGGATAGTGGTAATTTTCTTGAGCTGCTTCCGGTACCTGCACTGGAATCTGTGCAGCCGGTTGTTGAGGTGTCTGATGAGCTGGGTGGTTACCCACCGGGGCTGCACTGGCTTGTCCAGTGTGCATGGGTGTGGCCTGAGTGGCTTGAAACATAATTCCCATGGCGACCTGCATCTGAGCCTGTACGTGTTGCATCTGTTGTAGCTGCTGTGCCAGGTTCATCACCACTGTTGCTAGCTCTGGTGGTGGAGGTGGCAAATTTGTAGGGTTTGCCGGTTCTGGATTCCCCGGTGCATAGTTATTCTCTTGACTAGTTTCCTCCACTGGTGGTGGTGGTGGGACTGTGTTTTGGGTCTGTCGGGTCACCCTACGTCCAGACATAATTCTTTTCTGTGATTGGTGGTGCCTGAAAATCATCAAAATAGGTGAGAAGTCATTTATATTTCATGTAGGCACGCTAACCAATAATCAATTCCAATTCTAGCCCATTTTATAAAAAAATGCTGTCTTTTCTATGCAAGGTCGATGGTGAGGGTCGCTGGTATGTCCGACCCTTAGTTTCCGACCCTGGGAATGACCTGTTCTTCCCGAGAGCTGAGGGTCGATTCGAGGGTCGATGGGTATCCAACCCTCAGTTCCGACCCTTAGTTTTCTGTCAGGTTCTCGAGAGCTGAGGGTCGATGGGTCCAGTCGAATTGTCCGACCCTCGGACCAAAAATCAGATTTTTAAGATCCGATTCTGGGTCATTTCTCACTATTCCTCCTCCGTTTCGATTCGTCTCTACTCTCTGAGTTGCTACAGTGCTACTCTACTGTTTTTGGTCGGTTTGACTCTGGGTTTCGACGTCCACGTCATCACTACAGGTATGTCTTCACATTTTTACCTGTTTTTAGGTTTCCATTTCTAGGTTTTTGCACCTTTAAATTGTATTTTCCTAATTAAACTTTTTCCAATCGTAAAAATTTGATTTTTATTGGGGGATTTTATTATTGGTGTCTCGAGGAACGAAAGACCTCAAAAATTTTTGAGTTTCATCGGTTGGTTATCAAGAAACTTGAAATTTTCTCTTTTTGCTCTAATTTGTCGATATTTTTTATTTTTCTTGAATTTCTTCAAATTGAGCTTCGTCAGTTAAAATTTCCCACTGTATGTGGGTTGTAGGATATGTCTTAACCTACGTAAGTTCTCATGCCCACTTGAATGGTGAGAAATGGGGCTTTATGGTCAACTTACGTCGTTATTACATCAAATTTTGGATTTTTATCCTATTAACTCCTTGTTTCTTTTCTCTTTCTTATTTTGCAGATAATATGGCTCGTACCAAGGTACCCAGAGTGCGTGATCCACTTCGCTTACGTTCGAATGAAGCTGAGGCACAGGATGCTGACTATGCCCGTAAGAAAGTGGAAGGGGGTCGCATGGTGAACTTGGCTGAGCTAGCCTTGTTCAATGTAGAGGGAGCATTTGGTGATATGGGGTGGCTCCCTGTCATCACTTACGATGCGTGAACCTGCCTGGATTTGGTGCGTCAGTTCTATTGTAATCTCCAGGTGGTGGGGAATTACAATGACGTTGAGCATGGTCAGGAGTTGCGCATCACCAGTTACGTCAAGGGGGTGCACATTTCCTTTTATTATCGACAGCTGGCCGATCTGTTGGGAATTCTCTATGATGGCCCCATGGTATACTGTGCGCCTAGAGAGCCACAGTTTGTTGAGATGGATATGAGGGCAGAGATCGATAATCAGTTGCTCTGTCCTGATCGTTGGCAGATGAGTGCCTGTTACTTGCGTCCAGCTCCACGGGTCTTCTGTAAGATTATCTAGCATAATCTGATCCCGCAGAGTGGGCACTATGAGAGGGTCTCTCAGCTGACCACGGTTTCGATATACGATATCCGCATTCGCCCGGCCGGTCTGCCTTCCTCACATCATCATGCGGACGATGATTAGTGCTACATTGTCCGGTCATAGGGGTAATCTACCCTATGGACGCATGACTACAGTGCTACTGACCCGTCTGGGGGTGGATCTGGTAGATGAGAAGATCTAGGAGAAGACCTTCTCGTCGCCTCTAGATTGGGAGGCTATCTGCAAGATGGGGCTGCGAGATGCTAAGGTTAGTGATGAGGAGAGGAACACGATGGTGTGCCCTCACACTCGTATCGAGATAGCTGATGCTGAGGCTGCTGTTGCCGCTGCTAGAGCTCATGTGGATCCCGTCGACGATGACAACCGTATGTATATGGACATCGACTCGATACCACCGCCTTCACCCACACCTGCGGCTAGTGTCGGTACTTCTTCTACTGCGGATCCAGTGCCTGAGGCTGGTCCTTCTCATGCGGCTGGTCCTTCACTCCCACCTTCTGACATGATGGAGATGCTGCAGGAGATCAGGGAGGCTCAGCACAGATCTGATCTGAGGATGGATGAGCTGTTGGCTGCTCAGAACGCATCAGACGTGCGGATGGGAGAGCTCCTAGAGGTGCAGTGTGCGACTGATCAGAGGATAGCCAGTCTCACAGCTAGTCTATAGACGACCCAGACTCAGATAGCCTGGTTGACTAGAGTCTATGCTGAGGACTACGACAGAGACCGTGAGGCAACGCCTCCTCCTTCGCCTCCAGCTTCCTGAGTGTACTTTTATTTTTCCTTGTACTACAGAGTAACTATCCGGGTTGTGGACTGTACTCTGTTTTCATTATGTATATACATCTTGTTTCTCTCTCTAATTGTGTGTAACTTGTTTCCCTTTAATAGATGTATTATTCTCTTTTTAAATTTGGTCTCAAACATCACTTGTGCTTATAATGTATTCATATTACTGTTTTACTTTTATCCTATCTCAGTTCACAATTGTCTCGAATGTATGTTAGTTCGGCGGGCAAGGCCTGAGATGCTCTGATACCAAGTTGTCACACCCCAATTTTGGTCTAACCCGAATGGTGTGATGAACCGCTAAATAACCAACGGTTCAACCAGGATCTCAAATAGGCTATCCCCGCGTTATCCAAACTTACACACATCCGTAATCATAATCAGAGTAAATACACAATAGCAGAAGTCTTGTAATAAGATGAACTGAGAAACTAAGATGATATTAATAATTTAATAGCAAATTATTCTGTATTCAACTGAGACATAAATATTAAATATCAACTACATGTCTGAATAAATCCAATAAAGAAACCTATAAAATATCTAATCAAATACACACGAGTTGCACTTGCAAGAGGAATCGTGTGTATCCTCTTCTGCTCCAGCTTCCATCGCCACTACCGTCCTGTACGCAGAAGCATTTATATAATCTTCAATCGTGTAACCTGCATCATCAACTAAAAATATTCGACGTCGAGGGGTGAGCACACATCACGGCTCAGTGAGTAGCCAAAACAATGCAACAATACATATGCATGGATATCAATTTATATCTTTGGTCCGGTTTAAAGTTTGCAGTATGCAATAGAAAGGTTTAGGTAGCCAAAGGTCGCGTTTATTGACCCCCGCCTCTATACACGAGTGTGTGACGTTACCCGAAGATCACGTTTATCGTCAACTCACATGCACCCAATCATGAACATTATATAACAAAGGTTACGTTTATTGCTATATAGTGCCATACCAACATGTAAGCCCCTGTTGGCGAGGGCTGCAAACTGGGCTCGCAACTAACCAATCCTAATGCCAAACAGTGTATCCAAGGCCTCACCCCAGCATCCCTCAGAATGTCCATAGAGATAGAGCTAAGGCCCCCCGGTAGAGTCAAAGACTACAAGGACCGAGACCACCTCCCCTGATACCCTACGACATAATAGTTCTGCTAAAGTAATGGCGATACGACGATGCCAATGCACAAGACTTGACTTAGAGATAGAGCTAAAGTGCTGAGACCCGCCAAAGGTTAACGTTTATTGACGTTCTCATCATACCTCCCCTGATACTCGCTCGCATCAAGCACATCAACCACACACATACAAGCACATGCCTATTCCTATCATCATCATCATCATCATGTTATAAACAATAAAGTAAATATGCATGAACAAATAATAAAAATATTGGATGGCATGTTGTATGCACATTACAAACATATTCGCATAGAATCAAGCTTAGCATAGGACTCAAGAAATAGAAAACAGTTTATTATTAACCAATTTAGTTTGGAGTTAAGGTTCCTTACCTTAGCTTGCTATAAGATACTTTTTCAAGCTTTAGAATCACCTTTATAATGTTATTATATTGCTAGAAAACCTAACAAAGTTTATAGAATTTAATTAGAATTAATTCCAGATTTAAAACCACTCTGTTAACTGAGGGTCGATGCTAGGGTCGATGTTAGGGTCGATGGGTCTATCGACCTTCCCCTCTTTCTGGACTTTCCGAATGCTGAGGGTCGATGGTCAGGAATACCTAGGGTCGGATGGCCTATCGACCCTGGGTGCGACCCTTGGTGCACTCTGGTCCAATTTCCACTTTTTAATCCATTCTTCATGTTTGGGATCCTATGGCTTGCTCCTACATTCCATTCTACAGTCATTCCATAGTCTGAAACCATGTATAACCCACATAGATAGCTTTCATGCACTTTCCTATGGTTTTCCATGAAAACCTAACCATAGATTGATGGTTTGGGTTTCTCCGAGATCACACTCTCAACATCAACTAACCTAAGGTCTGTAGAAACTCATGGAATTAGTATCCATACCTGAGAAGATTAATCTTTCTCTGCAACTCTTCTCTTTTGGCTTAATTTCTCTTCCTTCCCTTTCTTCTTCCTCTTTCCTTCTCCTCTCTTTCTCTCAATTCAATTAGGGTTGTGAAAGGATTGAAAGTGGCTTAGGGACGTCCTCTAAATAGAGTAGGAATATCCTAAAATAAGTCCCTTTCAGATTAGGAAAGAATCCAATTCGAAAATATGGAAATTTCTAAATTTCTATTTTCTACGATAACCGAGGGTTGATGGGAGGGTCGATGATCCCGAGGGTCGATGATCCCGTTGACCCTAGGGGTATAAGTTGTCCGACCCTCCCTCCAAAACTGAGGGTCTGACTTTCTATTTTGGGAGGTCCGACCCTGCTTAGCTGGGTATGCGACCCTTCCCCTATTTTAAGTGTTTTTGGGTCGATTTGATACCTGGGATCTTGATCTCCTTCACGCCCTTGGTCCATTTGACTCGACCATGATGGGTGAACCTGGTTCAAGGTGGTAAGACCGGGTTAGATTGACACGGGTCTTACATAAAAATCCAAAACTTGCATTGGGATCTACCAAATTGCCATATGATTTCACTTAGGCTCATAGACATTGGGGATCATCTCGGTTATTCTCAAAACATTATAGAGAGCATTCTGGGGCTAATCGACTATCATTTTTTAGATAGTTTCACTCACCTCCCCTGTACTTCTCAAACTTTCTCTCATCTCTCATACTTTGCTGTTTACACTGTAAGACTTTGTTCAACTGGGGATGGCAAAAATGGGGTACTTACACTATCAATGAGGAGAGCATACTACATCTCACCACCACGGTGAAGGGTGTACCTATTAGTCTAGACGTTGCCAGCCTAGCTGCCATCCTAGACGTCTTATCGAATGAGGAGAAGATGTACTTGGGGTCTCGTTAGCCCATTAATTGCAGAGAGGACTGTTGGGACACTGTACGAGAGGAGCTCTTACGTCCTGATAAGTTGAACCAGCCCCATGGGAACATCGTGCCCAACTTCAGGCCCATTCCTAGGGTCATCAGCCGCATCATGCAGCATAACATCTTGCCTAGGGCTGGACACATGGACGAGCTGAATGTGTTCGCCATGTATGCAACAAACTATGTTTTTTCAAGGAGAGCAGTTGTGTCTCCCTTACCTTATACTGTGGCACATTCTATTTATGGTAGACCACTTGGGCTAGGGGAAGCTGCGATACGGTTGTCTGTTGACCTGAGTCTTTCCTCACTTCAAAATGGTCTTTGTTGGAAAGGAGATCAGAAATGGAAAGGAATCCTCCCCTTTCGGCTGGACCAGCATTATCCAGATGAAGCTTCATGACATTGTGATGTCTGATCTGGAACTAGAGGCGATTGACAGACCTAAGTAGAGGGCACGTCATAGGCATCCGGTGGCACGTAGGGTGGCTACCGACTCAAATAGTGATGAGGAGATGGACATCAAAGAGGGAGAGAAGGCATCTACTTCTACAGCAGCTGTTAGGCCTCGTGGTCCCATGGTGTAAGTGGAGGAGATGTTCACTACTCTCCAGGCCCAGATAGCGGAGGAGCAACAGAAAGTGATGGAGGAGCTGGCTAGTATACGGAGTGACTAGTGGGCTATTAAGGGGCGTCAAGATGGCTTTAACGAGGACCTTTGTCAAATCAGGGCCATGATGGCGTCTGTTAGGATGATTCCCCATATCTACCACCGAGGTCCGATAGAGGGATATGGTCAGTGCTTGTCCACTCCACCATTAACTCAGTAGAGTGGATCAGACCCACCTCCAACTATTGATCCCCAGTGACCATCCTATCATTTTTCCTTTTCCTTTACTTTATACTTGTACCTACATTTTAGTACTTTCTTTTTTGTAATAGGGGATAACGGCTTGGCTTGTGAGTCGTATCACCCAGCTGTCATTTCTTTTTGTACATGTCATGTATATAGGGTAATTGTTTGATGGGTGGACTGTACCCAATTTTTTTGTACTTGCCAATGAGTTATGTACATATATATATATATATATATATATATATATATATATATATATATTTCATATTATGTATTATTCTCTTTCTTATTTAATTTTTGCAAGTGATGTGACTAAATTTATAATTCTCCCTACTCACTATTATTGGTTTGTATGTCTTTTAATTTACCGAATACCATATAAATCCCACAGTCGACACAAGCAATATCCATACAATTAAGTGAATTAAGAAATAATATTAATAGCGAAAGCATTCATAATTGACAAATGCAACTAACATGATATCATAACCATAATACTGTTTGTTATGAATTACACTTCATCATATTTCCACAAAATAGTATTGTGTCAATATATATATAGCCAAACCAAAATGAGTAAATTTGTAACATTGTTTTGATAGACCTCTTTATCTTCCAACAAAAAGAACCATAAGTATAGAAGGGAAAGAGAAATGAGAGGGCTATGTCATGCGTAGACGCAGTCGCTGCAAGTGCAGCCCTCACCGTGCTCTCCACTAACATCATCGGTCCCAGTGACAACGCTCGCTAAAGGAGACTCCATAAAATCAGCAACTGAGTAGTCACCTACAACAGAATCTGAAAAAGACGTATCGATATGAGAGTAAGCACCCACCCCAACTCATCAAGAAATCCAATATCACATTCATGCTTCACACAATGAGATGAAATGCAATTTTAATATTAGGTCTAAGGGCTTGTGTTACTACTTGGTATCATATTGAGATTCGGTCTGTGCTTTTGGTCCCACCTAGGGTCCCCAAGCCTCCAACTCTCATATGCTAGACGAGGGTAGAAGTGGAATACAAGACCCCGGGCTATTAAACAACTCCTACAAGAAAATCCCCATCCAAGGCTCCAACTCCTTCAGGTTTGTCACCTCTCAACATAGACCCCATCTCACATCAGTGACCTCGAGCCATCTGACTCTTTCATCGAGTCTCCAAACCTTTGGATGTATGAGCCTATGCCAGTATCTTAACCCCTACTAGAAGGGTGTAGGAAATAGGATAATGGCACCCCCTACGTTTATTATGTGTATTTATTTAATCATGAGTTCCTGCTAGTAGAGATCCTCGGCTCTAGTCCAATGGATTACCGTGCCCTTGCTAATATGCTAGGAAAACCAATATGATGCCCACCAGCAGAGGTCCTCGGCTTCACTCCAATGGATCATTGTGCTTTCGTTAGTGTGCAATTTAATCCAATATGATATGTATTCCCGTGCTCCAACACCCCACACGAACCATCATACATTGTAAGACTTGTATCGTACTAACCCGATCTTACCACCTTTTATCAGGTCTTCCAATCATGGTCGGACCAAGTGGACCAAGTGCATGAAGAAACCACAAGACTAGGTATGAAATTGAACCCAAAATCATCTAATTAGAAGCGTGTGGTCGCATACCTAAAAAGATGGGATCGACCACACCTTAGAATAATGAGACCACTGGAGTCTGGGATGTGTGGTCACAGTTTTTGGACGTGTGCTCAACGAATTCTGCGACCCCATGTGTGACTATACGATGTTATAACCAACTCCATGATTAGGAAACCTTCCTAATCTGAAGGGGGTTCTTTCCTAATCAAAGTAGGACTCTATATGGAGGGTTTCCCTCTAAATATAAGACGTCCCTTAGCCTCTTTTATTCTTTTATAACTCAAACTAAAAGAGAGAGAAAGAGAGGAGACAGAAGAGAAGGAGAACTGAAGAGGAAGACTAAGAGAAGGAATTTCAGAGAAAGCTCTGATTATTCAACAAGTTTAAGGTATGAAAACATCCCCTATATCAGTTGAATGCCTAGAATAGATCATGGAGGAGATAGTGATTCAAAGGAAGATCTAAATCCTAAGACCATGGACAAAACTCTAAGGGATCATTGGAGAATGGATTAAAGTAAAGAATTTTATAAAAGTGTGAATTTTAAGTCATAGAACAATCATAGAAAGAATCATAATGATAGGCCAAGGAATCATGACATGAAAGTATTGGATTAAGAGTGAAAAATCGATCAGCACTCATGGGGTCGCAGTTTGATCGACCACACGAGGCACATATGTTCTGCCACACGCCCTCGAGAAGGTTCCAGGGAGGGTGTAGTCGCATGTGTGTGGTCGCATGATATACGACCACACGTATCGACCCCAGACCTTATAGTCGCAGAAACTTAGACCACAGGTGCAGCCATACTTGCAACCACTCAACTTCTGAAGGTCTGATTGATTTCAGATGGGACATTTAAACACTGTAATTAATGAATATGAACTCTAACTTAGAATCTATAAATTTATTAGGTTTTCAAGTGGTCTAAAAGTGATTTACAAAGCTTGGAAGAGGAACAACCATCGATCAAAGATAAGGGAAGAAGACCTAAACTAATTGGATAATAATAAACTGTTTACTTTATTGAGTCCAATCCCATGATTGATTCTATGCTTGTATGCTTGCAATGTGCATCTCACATGTCAGCCAATATTCCTGCTATTACTGTTCATGCATATTTAATTCTGTTTATTTATAACATGATGTTGATGATGATGCTAGGAATAGGCATGTGAATGTATGTGTGTGGTTGGTGTGTTGGATGCGAGTGGAGCATCAGGGGAAAGACATGGCATGGTGGTCTTTGACCTCATCACCAAACTCTAGCTCTATCTCTACTCAAGTTTTGCCAACTAACATCGTCGTATCGCCATTACTTTAGCAGAACTATTACGTCGTAGGGCATCAGGGGAGGCGGTCTCGGACCGTATGGACTCTGACTCTGCGGGGCCCTTAGCTCTATCTCTATGGACATATTGAGGAATGTTGAGGTGAGGCCTTGTATACACTGTTTGGCATTAGGATTGGTTAGTTGTGAGCCCAGTTTGCAAGCCCTTGCCAATAGGGACTTACGTATTGGTATGGATAAGGCATCAGGGCAAGTGTTGACGGTGTTTGATTTGGACACTTTAGCTCTATCTCTATTCCATAGTAGGTGCATGTGGGATGGCAATGGTGTTTGATCCATTGGGCGGATTCACACACTCATGTATAAAGGTGCGGGGGCCACCAAACCTTTCTATAGCACATTGCAAACTTAAAAACTAGACCAAAGATATGAATTGAATGCATGCATATGTTTGTTGCATTGTTTTGTTTACTCACTAAGCCATGATGTATGCTCACCCTTTCGACGTCGAATATTTTTAGTTCTTGATGCAGGTCCTACTGTGGAAGATTACATGAACACGCCGACGAATGGATATGTAGCGACAATGGACGTGGAAACTATGGAAGAGGCGCATGATCCATCGTGCGAATGCAACTCGTGTTTTTTTTTTTAGCTTAGTTGTTTAGTTATTGGAACATGTAATTGATTATTCTACTTTATTTTATGTCTTGAGGCATATTGGAGATAATTGGATACTTAATTATGCTATTACTGTCAGATACTCAGTTCATTAGTATTAAAGACTTTCGTTATCGTTTATGTACTCTGATTTTGCTTGTGGAATGTATCTGGTTTAATCGAACGGGCACGACCTATATGAGATCCTGGTTGAACCGTTGGTCTATGGATGGTTCATCACACCATTTTGGTTGGTTCAAAATTGGGGTGTGACATACATGGTCATATGCATTTTAATAGAAAGACTATGCCCTAGCAGAGATCCTCAGCCCTAATCCAATGGATCATTGTGCCCCCTCTAAGGTATAGCAAAAACCTCATGGTCCTTGTATTGTGCTCCAATACCCCACACATCCATCATACCTAAACAACATACAATAAGCAATCATAGTTGTTATAATGCAATGAATTTACAAAGATAACAGTAATGAATGACATGGCATAAGTATAATTAAATCATGTTATGACATAAATTAGACATGTTATGAATTAAGGGGGTTAAACAGTTTATAATCTATTTAACGCCCAGTCTCGTCTGGTGCGGTGTATAAGAGGGTAAAACCAGAACCAAACCGATTAACTAAATAGTGTCAAAATTGAAACCAGAACCGATTAGTAATCGATTTTGGTTACCAGTTTTTAAACAATTTTTCATTAATCAATTTTGCTTGTTGTTTGTAAACAGTTTAATAAATGGTTACTAATCAGTTTTTCATATTTAAAAAAAAAAATTGATATTAAAATTCACAAATTGCATTCTATTCACCATTAAGAAGAAAAGTTGATATTTAAACTCTGTAAAAGCATACAAGACCAAACAAAACCCAATCAAAGGAAATGAAAATAGAGATCAGAATCAGTTATATATACTTAGTAGCAATGCATGAATTCTTGATATCCAAAATCCAAAGCTCTAGAGCTAAATGCTTGCAAAATTCAACAACTAAACTGAATTACCTCTTCCCAATCCTCAAATTTGAAGAAAATAGGATGAATTCACCACAAATACAAGAAATGCCACCTATTTCCACCGTCAAAATGATCTAGAAAGAATTGTTAGAATTAAAGAAATCAAATTCCAAGCACTGGTTCAGCGCAGAGTAGAGAATCGGTGACATACAAGGAATTGGAGCGTCGAAATGGACTATGGAATGGATAGAAGAGAGTTGGAGTGTGAGAAGGTCTCGTTATGTTTCAGTCAAGAGGAAATCTACATCTATAGCCATCCTTACAGATCATAGTCCTTGCTCAACTTAGTATGACTGAGTAAAAGAGAGAAGGTGAGACTTCACTATTAGCTGTTGGTATGCCACTATGCCTAATGGCTAATGAGGTTATGTCTTCCAGAGTTTTTCTATTTCGGTTTAATGGTTTAGGCCCTTGAAAAATGGGGTTGGGGTGTTGGAAAAATAATTTATTAATTGCAGTTGGGTAGGGGCTGGATCTTTAGTCTTTGGAACTAATATATTAATTATATAGGGAATGAGTTAGCTTTTAGAGAATTAACGATTCATATTTTTCGTTTAATCGTTGTATACCCGGTGTAACCCACCGGTTTAAACGGTTCAAAACCATATCAAACCGGTTAAGTAAACGATATAATATTTGAAGCCATAACTGAACCGATTATTAAAGGGTCTTTCGGTTTCGATGTAAATGGTTTGGTCCGGTTCTGTTAAACGGTTTTGATCCAAATGTGGCACCCTTATTATGAATATTCTACGTCTATGGACTAGATCCCACATCTGATAGCACTACTAGTGCTACTGTAATGCGAAGCCAAATAGAAGGCTTTTACTTACCCAAATCCGTTTACCTATTTAAGTAAACAATGATTCATTAGTTGGTTGTATAGCTTTTAACCAGCATGGACAAGCCTTACATGTCCATATACGGGTCCCAAGGCAAGCTGGGAACCCAATAGTTAGTCTTCATAATCCTAATTAGCATACTGGCCAACAGAGACTGAACCGGAGGATATAACCGGGTGGTGTTCTCTCTGGAATTACCATTTGGTTAACACTTATAATATTTTCTAAGTATTCAGGACCGGAGGGTACAATCAAATGGTAAAGCCTCTGGCAGACCATCCAGTTATAGACACTATTATAAACAGTGGCTTCTAGAAGGTTATCCGGAGGCTTTGCCAAGAGGTGTATCATCTGGCACTGCCTTTGCTTAATATTAAGCCTATCCGGAGGTCCAGATCAATCGGACCCATGGGTAACCGGGGGATAGTCACTCAGAGGGTTATGCCTCCTGGAGGGTCCTCCGATTATTCCTAGATCATTTTGCCAAGGCATTTGCCTTGGCGAAGGCTGGGTTCTAGTCACCCGGTGGCAAGGTCATGACCAACCACTAGTTAGTGCCTTCGGTTTGTGCCTAGAAACTAGGTCACGAACTTGGTTTCCAAGTTTGGGGGATTTGATTCCCCATCAACGTGGCTTCTAAATTAGTTGGTGGGAATCATATTCCCACAATTATTAGGTGAAATGAGAGCCATTTATGGCTCCATTTTACTCCATTCATGGAGGTGGATGATCTTAACCTAGGTTTTCTAGGTTTGGTTGGTCTCCATTAATGGAGACCATTAATGGTGAACAACCACCAATGGTTCCTTGCCTTTAATCACTAAAGAAAGAGAGGGAAAGTTGGTGAACTTACCTCCAAATGTTGTTCCACATTAGGGTTTGAGCTTGGAGTTCTTCCAAGTTCTTCTCTTCTCCTTTTTCTTTTACTCTCCCACACACACTCTCAAGAGGACCAAGAGAGGAGAAAAGGAGTTTAAGTCCTCCTTTTATAATATTCATGGAGAGAGTGTGTCTCTCACTCAAACTCAATCGGATGCTGCACCATCCAGCAAAGCATCTGGTTAGGCCAAAATATGGCCATTTGGTCAGCCAATTGGCTCCAATGCTTTAGGATGCACATCAAGACCACCTAGGGTCCACCATGACATCTAACCTTACTTGGTTTGAATAATGAAGCTTCCTTTTGGTTCGGATACCACCATCGGGTCCATGTTGGATGCTCCATCAATCTGTGAGTTAAGATCTAGTAGAGGAGGAATTCGAGTTAGTAGTAGATTCTGAGTGCGGGTTTTACAAAATTGATGCTATTTCATAGAAAAAGGGTTCAAGAGAAGCAAAAGTGACTCTTTGTATGTGAAGATTTAAGGTTTCTTTAACATTATCATTGTTGCTTTATATGTTGATGATTTGATCTTCACAGGAAGTGATGAGACAATGATTTTAGAATTTAAAAGAGAAATGATAGAAAAAAGAAAAAATTTCATCTACACCCCATTAAGGATGGCTAACATCATCTACACCGACAAGATTGCAAAAACATCATCTAGGTCCACTTAACTGATAGAAATCACTAAAATTGTTGAAATATAGTTTTAACCTTGATATTAAAAATTAAAAAATTTAAAAAAAATATGTTGAATGACTAATTTGACCTTTCTAATGGAACTTATATTTTGTCTCTCTCTCTCCTTTTCACTCTTACCCAAGCCCTAGGATCCAAATTGTCTCCTATTGAGTAGTTTCGATGATGGACATGTGTCCTATATTTAATCCGATGGTGATCAAAGAATTCATCGCAGGAGATCACCCTATGAGCCATCAACAGGCGACCAAAGTTTGCCCGCGATTTTAGCTTAAAGGAGAAACAGGGATCTGAGGACACCTCTGCAACTCCAACTGCAAATCCGGAGGAATTAAGGCTCAAGCGTAAAAGAAGGAAATAAAGAATTTGGAGGACGACTTGTGTATCTTATAGAGAGAAAGAGAGCTAAAGAGAAATAGAGAGAATTTTCAAACGACTAACAATCGAAGAAGACGGGAAAAAGAAAGGAAAGAAAAAAACTACGGATTTCACAAATTCCATGGTGGAGATGCATTTGACAACATTTTGAAGGATCCGGAAAGCAACAATACAAAAAACCTTTCTTACTGAAGAACTCAGTTCAATTTTTTGAGTTAAGGCTTGTTCTTTGAACTGGACAACTTGTTCTATAACACCAAGCATTTGGTCCACCAGGTTTTTGAAAGGTTCTTCAACATAAAATTTTAAGTCCACATTGGATCCAGGTGAGGATGGAGGATTCTTGAGCTTCTGCACAAATTTGGCAATTCGGTTTTCATTTGTTGATTTTTTGAGCAAGATTTCACCATGTTTCATGGCAAATATGGCCAAAATCATCACCATTGTCGCATCCCATGAGAACCCACTAAGAAAATCCAATAGTTCATTGATAGTTTTATCTAGAAATTTCTTTTACCTACGTCCTTCTCGCATGTAGAATTGCTCGTTGCTAAAGTTCTATAGGCCCAAACTGATTTAAGGATCTCCTCCTTTCATGCGATCTTCGTCTGTTCTTCTGTTTTTTTTTCCTTCGATTTCTTGTTCTGTAACTTTTTTTTTTCTGCTTTCTTTTCTCTTCTTCTCCTTTTTCTTCTGCAGTTTCCTCCCAGTCTTGCAGCCGTGGTCGTCAGAAGAGCGACTAATATGATCATCTCCTACAAAAAAAAAAGGGTTAAAAATCATGACATGAACGGAGAAGAAAGATCAAGAAGATGAAATAGAAATAAGGTATTTGAACCAAACACCTTCTGATCTCTAGTTAAGTGCTTTTAAAACCCATCCAATCCTCGAATTTCTATGAGTTATGTGCCATATCCAACCAAAATCGGCCATAACCCCTTAAACCTTTGAATTGACTGCTTTCTATCTACCTTCCTAAAACCATTGATCCATGGAAGAAAAAAATTACTCTCTAGAAATAGCAACTCATTTATTGTGCAATTCAAACTGAGGAGGGAAAAAAATAAAAAAAAATAGGGATCAAAATGGAAGCACAATCCATACGCATCTTTACAGGTATGGATACAGCAGCGATGTTTATGTGTACACTGCTCTTGTTGATTTTTTCTTATTCGAAATTGGGTGATATGGGAAGATGAAGGCACCGTCGACAGCGAAGAAGAAGAAGTAGAAGTCGGTCTTCGTTGTCCTCGTCAAAAAGAGGTAGGATTTTATTTTCCCTCTTTTTACTGTTATTGTTTTGAAGTGAAATAGAGGGAGGTAGGGTAGCAAATATCAACAGGGTATAATCATCTTTTCAACAGGCTAGAAGGGTATTCTCATCTTTGAAATATTCCAATCCACCTGACATCAGCATTTAACAGGAATCAACTGACGGAGTGGACTTCTTTGATTACCATAGCCAAAGTTTTAGGGTGTAGATGATGTTTTTGCATTCTTATGGGTGTAGATGATGTTAATGATCTTCGATGGGGTCTAGATGAAATTTTTTTCTAGAAAAAATATGAAATGATCTAGTAATATGTGGCTACTACATTACTTTCTTGGTATGGAGATATATCAAGAAGAAGATGGTGTTTTTATTTCTTAAAAGATGTATGATGAAGATCACCTCAAAAAAATTCAGAATGTATAATTGCAAGTCTATGACACTTATTGTAGTAGGTGAAATTTGAAGAAAGATGATGGTGGAAAGCAAGTTGATGCAATTATGTATAGAAACGTCATTGGTAATTTGACGTACCTAATTGCTAGAGGCTATATTGTGTTTTCAAAAAGGTTATTATCAAGGTTTAAGTACAACCCAGGCCACTTTCACTTTAGAGCAACAAAGAGGGTATTGAGATATAATCAAGGGACTGTTAGATATGGTTTCAGATTTTTCTGAAATCCTAAGATGAAATTGATTGGATATTGTCATAGCGATTGGGGAGGTTATGTTGATGATACGGGAAGCATCTCCAACTATGCGTCAAATTTTGTTTCTATTATGTTTTGTTGGGCTTCAAAGTGGTAACAATCGGTTGTTCAATCCTCTACTGAATCTAATTATATTCAGCTTCATTGGTAATTTCTCAACCATTTTTGTTGAAAAGAATTATAGAGGGTAAATTACACAAACACCCCCTCTACTGTTGTGAAATTAATAGAACTACCCTGTTTTTTCAAAAGTTACATAGAATACCCTTATAATAATGCTTTCATACAATCTCACCCCTACCGTTACTTTCAACTTAACGGCAGAGGCTCAATTTTTTTTAAAGACGAAAAAAACGTTACTTCTTAAAAAACTGTATTCCTCTTTCTTCTCTTCACTTCCGTTTTCTTCTCAAGGTTTTCTTCTACATGGCTTGCGAAGAATGACTAAAAGGTCTATTGTTTATCATCTCATCTTTTGATCCCAGATGAGCTTTTGCTATGGATTTTCAGTCTCAATTGAAGGTTGCCTCATCTTCAACATGGAAGCAATGGGTGCGTTTTCACTAGGTGGAGGAAGTGGAAGTGGAAATAACAACGAAATTCCTCTAGAGAGCCTCAACGGCTGCCAGAGAACATGTACTCGGCATCGTCATCGTTGTCTGGCTTGGCGGTTCCTGTTATTATCTCCGGTTGACTTGTTTTCAGGTGGTTCAAGTGACTTCAGATCCGTCGTTTTCGTTGGGCAAGTTCCCCAAGTTTTGTCTATAATTCAGCTGGAGGGTTTTGCTGTAAATTGGAAAGGGATAAGAAAGAGGAAGAAGATGAAGGAATTCCTGCATTTTGGTTTGGATTTCTTTCTCACATTTGAAACTGAAACTTCGGAGTTAGGAGGGTCAGATATGGTTTTAACAGAAAGATAAATGACGACTTCAAATCTGTCAGCGCTCCGGCAGGCCATAGAAGAGAGAGGGTCTACGGCAAAAGCCCTGGCAATTCTTCTCTCCACTCCTTCGTTGGAGTTTCAGTTCCTTTTTTGCTTTTTCAAGTTTCTCAGGCGTTTCCGGGCCAGGATTATGTGATGACATGTGCTTGCTATTAGCATACCAAGATTCCAAAATCTGGATGCGGCTGCCCGAGCTCTCACCTGACCTCTCACCGATGCCTGCAAACATGGCAGATTCTCCACCATCCCTTTTCTCATTCATAAACAGAAGTGAAGAGAAGAAAGAGGAATACAATAGAAGAAAACCTTTTAGTCATTTTACCCTTAGTAAGGTATTTTCGTCTTAAAAAAAATTGAGCCTCTGCCGTTAAGTAAAGTAACGGTAGGGGTGAGATTGTATGATAGTATTATTATAGGGGTATTCTGTGTAACTTTTGAAAAAGCAGGGTAGTGTTGTGTAATTTCACTACAGTAAAGGGGGTGTCTGTGTAATTTACCCAATTATAGAAGATATTGGGGGGAAAAGAAGAAGAAGGAATTGAAATCTATTGTGACAATAAATCTGCTACAAAAGGAGATGTCTCATTTTATAGAGATAATTCTTAGAATTTTCTTTCTTTAGTAAATGAGGTACTAAATTCTTCGTTTTCTATATTTCCTCCATTTGTTGTCTTTATGCTTTAGTCCCACATCGATGAGAGAGTAAGGTTTGAAAGGATGGAAGTTTATTAATAAGGGTTAATTGTGTTGATACGTATCAATTAGAAATTAGTGGTGTGATCTTTCAAAACCAAATTAATTGATATGAATCCGATTATTAACCAATTGATATAAACTGATTACACTTTTTATAGTTTGTTGGGTATAAGGGTGGGTGGTTGCTCAAATTTTGGCCAATCCTCTTAACCGCAGGCCAGGCTTAGAGCACATATATAAGCCAATTGTCTACCAATAGTCATCGACTGACTAATTATAAATTGATCAATGTCTGGCTTTTGAAAGTTAATTAGTTAAATACACCGGTCATAGTATGATGTCTTAAAATGGTGGGGACCGATTAGGTTCAAAAGAAACGGTTGGGAAAGATCTATTGACAATCCACGACGGTGCATGAACTCTTTTCCCAAAAAAAAAAAAACATACATGAAAAACAAAAGGATCCACCCTACCCACGAAAATATTGCAACCACTGGGGGGTGTCAAAATTGGGCCAAAACCGAAAACCAAAACTGAACCAACCCATTTTTTGGCCTGAACCAAACAAAAACTGAACCTTATTGGACAAGATTTGGGTTGTATTTCTTAGAGCCTGATGAAAAACCAAAATCTAATTAATAAGCCTAAACCAAGCCAAACCGATAAGATCAAAACTGAATCAACATGATAATGGCCCAATAAGAATCCATTAAGCCATCATTTTATTAAATATATATGTAGAAAACCAACATATATATATATATATATATATATATATATAGTAAACCGAATCCGAACCGATAGTGGATTGATAAGAGTCAATTAGGCCAGTTTAATAACAAATCGACACCAGACCAACCCTTTAACTAACTTGGATAGTGCAGCCCACCCCAGCTCTAAAAAGCCTGAGATCGACTTGGCCCGGACCAAAACAGGCCTATTGATACCCCTAGCAACCACATCTGATTTTACAGCCATGTAAACTAATCATTTAGCAATTTAAGTGTAGGACTAATCAAGTGTACAAAGAGAAGGCAACTACTTCGTCATATAGTCAATTGTGTCATAGTTTAGTGCATTCACCTAGGAGATCAAGGGTTCGACTGTACTATCTTCATTATGCAAAAAATAAATTAGTCAAATTTGAAAATCCTTGCATCTTTGGATCACACTCAGAATTGTAGGAGCCTATAGGTGTACTAGACTATGGTATAGGACGACTCCAAAAAAAATATACAATTAAAGACTAAAAAAAAAAAAAAAACCTAGACGCCATCCAACCGTTGATAATGAATTTGCATGTGATTCAATCCTTTATAATTGCTACATAAGAATGATAATAACAGCTTGCATGGGTTGTTTCTTTCTTTCGTTGTTTTTTTTTTCTTTGGTAAAGTTTTCAGATTTTTTTGGCAGTAAAAGTGTAAGACCCACTCTGAAATCCTCATGATTCAGATCTCTCCATATCAGGTTTTACTGTGCCAATCCTTGGCACACTGTCTTGGGACCCTACATATGATGTGGGTCAGTTCCCTTGTGTCGCATAAGAGTACTAGACCATGTGGGAGGAGATATTTGAAGTCTAGGAGGCAACATCTGTAAGACCCGCACGCCACGAAACTGGTCTAACCTTACATTTTCGTGTCGTGACCGGTCTTCCCATCATAATCGGCTCAAGTGAATCAATTGTATGAAGAAACCACAAGATAAGGTAAGAAACAAGTCAAATAGTTGGTGTGGTTGACTGTTTAAGATCGTGTGGAAGCAACCAATCAAAAACTTAAAACCAAAAAATTTTGGTTATGTGGTAGCAGTTTTGAGGGGTATGGTCGATACGTGTGGTCAACCACACATGAGACCATACGTGAGACCATACATGAGACCATACATGAGACCACACAACATGTGGTCGCATATTTTTGACGTATGGTTGATGGATTCTGTGACCCCACGTGCGACCACACGATGCTGAACTGACTCTGTGTTTAGGAAACTTTTCTAATTTGAGGGGGGCTCTTTCCTAATTAAAGTGGGACTCTATATGGAGGTTTCCCTCTATATAAGGGACGTTCCTTAGTCTCTCTTACTCTTTTAGAACCCAAATTGAAACTCTAAACCTAAGAGGAAAAGAGAGAGAGGAAGAGAAGGAGAAGAAGGAGATTTGGAGAAGAAGGCTGAGAGAAAGGTTTTACAAGAGAAGGTTCTAGCTCCCTACAACAAGTAAGGTATGGAACTTATCTCTGTAGATGTAGATTCTATTGAATAAGGTTTATATGGTGGATTGGGGATGTCAAACCAATATGATCAATGTGATCCTTTGAGTAGATCTCAAGGATAACCATGAGGGATGGATTAGGGATAATGGTTAATGAAAAACTATAAATAATGGCCATATGATAACCATAGGATGATCCCAAGTGATGAGCCAAGGAATCGACGCAAGAAGAATTCGGATTAAAGATGAAAACTGACCAAACATCATGTGGTCGCAGTCTGTGGTAGACTACAGGGTGACCAGAGGGTCGACCACAGCTATTCAGGAAGTTCCCAGGAAAGGTGCGGTCGCATGGTGTGGTCGCACAAAATGCGACCACAGGGTTTGACCACACAGTGTGTAGTCTCATATATTGCGACCACAGGTTCGACCACACATCTGACCACATGATGACATCAAGCATATTTTGAGAACTTGAATCCTAACTTAAATATATTAATTGTTTAGGTTCCCAATAGATTCAAAGTGACTTCCAAAGCTTGGAAGAGAAACAAATATCAATCAAAGGTGAGGGAACAAGACCTAAACTAATTGGATATTAATAAGCTGTTTTATTTTATTGTGTCCAATACCATGAATGATTCTATGATTGCTTGCTTGTAATATGCATCTCAAATGTCATCCAATATTATTGTTATATTTTACTCATGCATATTTATTTTTGTCTATTTACAATATGATGATGATGATGCTAGGGATAGACATGTGATTGTATGTGTGTGGTTAGTGTACTTGATGCGAGTGGAGCATCAGGGGGAGGACGTGACATTGTGGTTCATCATAGTCACCAGACTCTAGCTCTATCTCTACTCAAGTCTTGTTCACTGACATCGTCATGTAGCCATTACCTTAGCATAATTATTATGTCATAGGGCATTAGGGGAGGTGGTCTCGGACCGTGTAGTCTCTGACTCTGTCGGGGGGCCTTAGCTCTATCTTTATGGATGTATTGAGGGATGCTGGGGTAAGGCCTTGGATACACTGGATGACATTTAAGATTGGTTAGTTGTGAGCCCAGTTTGCAAGCCCTGGCCAGCAGGGGCTTACGTGTTGGTATGGGTAGGGCATCAGGAGAAGTATTATGCGGTGTTTGATCCAAACACTTTAGCTCTATCTTTATTCCGTGGTGGGTGCATGTGGGATGGAAATGATGTTTGATCCATTGGGTGGATTCACACACTTGTGTATAGAGGTGCGGGGGCCTCCAATCCTTTTTATAGCACATTGCAAACTTAAAAATCAGACCAAATATATAAATTGAATGCATGCATATGTTTGTTGCATTGTTTTGTTTTCTCACTGAGCTCAAGTTGGAGAGCTGACCCTCGTGCATGTAATTTTTGTAGTTTCTGATGTTGTAGGTATTACGGTTGAAGATTATGTTGACACGCCAATATATGAACAGGTGGCGGCTATGGATGTACAAGCTGTGGAGGACTATTATGATTTGTTAAGCGAGCGTTTAAACTATGGATGCGCTTAGTGTTTAACTTTCGTATTTGGATATTTGTAACATGTATTAAATTATATTTTGGTTACTTGGAGATAATTAGAATATTAATTATTTATCATGATTAGACCTCAGTTCATTATTAATAAGACTTTCGCTATTTATTTTATTATCTCTGATTAATGTGGAATGTGTTTTGGTTTAACATGGTTGGCATAGTCTATACGAGATCCTGGTTGAACCGTTGGTTTATTGACGGTTCATCACACCATTCTGGTTAGTCATGAATTGGGGTGTGACAACATCATCCAACTGGGCCCATGAAACTAGGCCCAGAAGTACTTTAAGTTCAACTGGTAGCACGTACTGGATGAACGTCCTACCGCTTGACTTCTGCTGGTTGAGAAAGAGTAGGACACTCTCTCTCCACGAGTCCTATAAAAGGGGACACATTCTCCTTTCTTCCCTCTTGATGAACCGTGGAAGAGTGAGTGCTTTGGAAAGGGAACCTTGGAGCTCAAGCTTAAGGACTTGGAAGTCAAGCACCGGTCTCCTCTTGAAGGTAAGAGTTCTTCATCCTTTTTTCTTCTTTCATTCTTGTAAGGAGGTGAGCTTGAAGCCATAGTGGAACTCCACTAGTAATGGTTCTCCTTAATGGCAATCGAACCTTGATCTAGAAGTAAGGTCTTAATCCTCCTTCATGAATGGAGACGATAATGGGGTCAAAATGACCTCCATTGTACTCAATAATGGTTGGTAGTAGTTTCCCACCATTTAAAGTAAGGAAAACCATGATGGAAATCTTCTTTCAAAGAAAAAGCCCTCTATGGTTGGTGTTTGGCTTCTAGGCCAGAACTGATAGCACGAACTGATAAACTGGTAGTGGCCCTAATGCCGGTTGACTCACGACCAGTTCACTACCAGAGTGAATATTAAATGTATCAAATTAAGTAATAACTAGTACCACCATAACTGGTATCACAAACTGGAAGCATGACCTGTTGATACATCACACTGGTATGTACGAGGTACTGCTATCTGTGCCTCTGCGTAGGCTTAATCCCAAGTAGAGCCACTGCTGGATGACCGATCATCCGGCCTTGCTTTCGAAAAACACACTGAAACCCTAATACTGTATATAATATATGAAGCGGATGACTAACCGGAGGACCATTCATCCGATCAGTCTTCCGGTTCTATATATGAAAGAATTGACTAAGTGCTAACAGGCACAACATACCGGTGGAACGCATAACCGGTTCCGTCTGCCGGTTCTATTAGTAATGACTTATAAGCTTAGAAATGACTAGGAAGACCATCCTTTAGGTCCCCTGCTTATCTTGGGACCCATGCATGGACTCTAGGGCTTGCCTATGCTGGTTTAAAAGATATTCACCCACCTAATGAAACTTATTTAATAATGAAACTTATTTAACTAAATTAGGTAAAACATTGCGGGTAGTGGATGGAGCCTTCTGCCAGCTTCAAGGTCCAGCAACACCTTTGGTGTCAACAGGTAAGGGGTTGGGTCACGTAGAGTTTGAGCATGTGCTTGATGGTTATTATGGTTGTTTTTCTTTTTATAACATGTCATCCAATGAAATGTATATAACTATTTATGCATTTGCACTATAATAATAACTATATATGTTGATTGTTGTATGATGGACGTATAGTGTGCGGGGCACATACGTAGGCCATGTGGATAGAGGTTATGACCTTGGTAGAGACACGGTGAACCATGGGAGTGGGGACCCAAGGTTGTCTGCAAGGAGTAGTTGTTGATGTTGTTTGCGTGCATAACCATGTATGTGTTGGCCATGTGTTGTCATTGTTGGCAACTTGGCTGATATGGTAGTGTTGGTGAGCATACGGTTAGAGAAATGAGGAGAGAGGGTATTAATGCAGGAAAGAGAGCATTAGTGTAGTGACAAAGACTGGGAGTGGTGTTTGTGCAGTGGTAGAGATGAAATAGCCTTGGGTACGTGTTTTACAATGTTCTATAACCTCCACAGAGTGTGTGAGAAGGCATGCAGTAAGTTGATTGGGATTCTACATTAAGTTTGATGAGAGAGATTATCTATGGGCCCCACTGGTAATGTGGCAGTGACACTGGTGTTGTGGGCATTGTCTAAAGAATGAACATCTTCTGAAGCATGAAAAAGAAGAGAGAGGATACAAAAAGAGAATGGAGAGAGAAGATGATGTGGTGAGACCCACCATGCCAAGGTGGCATGCCACCATGGCAGCCAGCTTGGCCAAGGGATGTGGCACTAGGCAACAGACCATGGCACCATGGAAGCATGACCGCAGGCACCATGGCAGCATGGCCGCGGCACTTAGCAGCTTCATGGCCCTTAGGCATGGCAGCCGCAAGCCATGGGCAGCCACAACAGCGCTCCAGGCCTCCCAGGCACACAAGCTATGCCTGCTACGTGCGCATGCCTCCCCCGCATGGCCTTGGCCACCTCGCAGCAAGCATACGCCCACCAACTATTTGTTAAAAGGTCTAGAGAGAGATTGGTTTTTGGCCTAGAGAGATGCACCTCTCGGTCAAAAACCTATTACAGGGTCTATTAAATAATAAAACTAGTTACAGAGGGTATTTTCGGAGTTCAGAGGGGCATTTTTGGTAAGAAATATGAAGAAGATTCGTTATTAATGAACAGGATGGAGCCACATCACCCAGACCTACACCTGATGGCCCTAATAAAGGTGGGCTCGAGTGTAGTGTGGTAGTGATGTCAAGATTCCATCTCGCATCTTCTCGTTGGTCGAAAGTATGATAATATGGTGCGCCGCGTGTTATGAAGACTATGCCTTGATTCTGTATAGTGCACTCACAGTATGCGGAGGGGTTGATCTCGATCTGATGGCAATGAGTAATCGGGAGCCAATGTTGCTAGATAGATGCGTCAGATTCTCCGGCGTGCATGGTTATTGGTCGATCATAGGTTAATGCGGCAAACTGCATCGCATGAAGGACGCTTCATGATATGGTGAGGCACACGTATGGTGCATGGCAGAAGTGGATCCTGATCTAAAGGCTGTAGTTTACGCCGATCGAGTCTGGTGTAATTATGATGATCCTACAGTCAAAGGCGAATCCTGTCTTTTTCAGTTGATCCAGTGGCTATGATTGAAGATGTTCTGCACAGCCAATCACAGATCGACAATGTGATTTGACCAGTCAGCTGAGATAGCTTTTTGGTGTAGTGCACATAATGTAAGGCGGTGGTATCGATCCAGATCTTGCGGTCATGATTGAAGCGGTCATGATTGAAGACAATCACGCTTGACGTGATTTATGTAGATCCAGCAGCTCACGACAAATCTCACCTTTTTGAAGTCAATCCAACTGTCTTGTTATGAGATTCCATGATCAACCGATCAAAGTTCGACAACACATTGGCAGGCGACGATTCCCTGTATCGCGGACATATGGAAATGGCTAAAAAGATGCCATTTAACTTAATCTGGTTGGCCGAACTTCAAACCAGCATAACTCCTTCATCTGAGCTCCAAATCGGTCTGTTTTACTTGCAATTTCCTTATTTTCGAGTCCTCTATTTGTTGGGCAGTGTTGGGAGTCATGAAAAAGAAGGAAAGAAGTTAAAATTTCCTAAAAAAATATAAGAAATAGTGTTTTCTAGGTTTTCAGTCATAGGAATCACAATCAGCCCCTCTATTGCTTAGTAATGGAGTTTTGAATGCTTACGAGACGTTGATAAAGCTGTTATTCTACATCAATGGTGATTCTAAAATTGTGAAAAGGAGAATGGATCCCTACAAGCAAGATATGCCTTGTGCTTCAACTTCTACCATCATTGAAGACTGTTGAAGGTTTTTGAAAGCAGTGTGAAGCTTCAAAGATATTGCTGGCCATTCGAAAGTAGTTGTGAGATTTTCTCAAATTCCCTATCTATTTATTGCTTTCAATATATTGTATGCTAGCATAGGTGAAAGTTGTTGAATGCCTAGTTAGTAGGGGAAAAATTGTAAGGCATTGTTATAAGCCTAAAAATACTATTGTTTGCTTCTCGTAGGTGCGGGTTAAGCATGGTGTGTGCAGCGTGTGCTAAACACTGGTACATAGATACCTGAATACTGACAATGTTATGCCCTCTCGATGTTATGTTGGGAAACACATCATTCACATCCTTGTCTTGTAATAGACTAAAAGTAGAGTATCGAGTATATGCGGAGCCCATTGGGCATTACTCTGTGGACTAGCTATCATATACTGTGTTGGTGAACCACATACATCTTATGTTGTGGACTGTTTTACTTTCTGGTATATTACAAAGTACGTGGAATGATTTGCAGGATGGGTGTATACATTTGGTAGACCTGGCCACTGTGTGGTAGCAAGGTAGATTTACATACGCTTGTGTGTGTGTGAAAAATTGGTTCTCCATCAGCTCTGGGCAGCAGTAAAAAAATTAAAGAAAAACTTTATACACTGATTCACCCCCTCTCAGTGTCGACTCAGGTTCATCTGTATGATGGTGTGTGTGACCTATGGGAGTACGGGCATGCATACCATGTTAGTGTGCCGATATCCTAATGGAGACATAGTGATCCATGACAGTGGGGATCCGGGGTTCATTGTTGGGATGCCACCCACGTATGGTGGTTCATGTAATGAGTGACCTCATGAATCACGTTAAGAGTGGTTGTACCTTCTTGGAGGCACAATGAACCATGGGAGTGGGGAGTTGGGGTCCTTTACTGGGTACAATTTGGATAAGATCATGTATGATGGGCGTGTAGAGTATGGGAGTACTATACACATGCCATGTTAGCACTCTATACTCTAGTGGGGACACGATCAATCTATGGGAGTAGAACAGGGATTCCTATTGGAGTATAGTTTTACTTGCTGCTTGCACATGCCATAATGATTGATTGATTGTTTGGATATAATATGTGGGGTATATGATCATGTAACGTGTGGGGGCACGATACATATTTATATGTCCAGTTGCACCTTAGTGGGGACATGATTAGTCCATGAGAGTAGAACGGGGATCTCTACTAGGGTGTAACCCATTAACAACATGCCTCATGCATCATGCATCAATTAGGTTGAGTGATTTGTCCTTTAGCGAAGGGACTATAATCTAGGCGGTGGGGTACGGAGTACTCAGGCGATAGGGTATGGAGCATTCAGGGTGTAGGGTACGGGTGTAAATGCTCAGGCAGTGGGGTACGGGGCAATTGCTCAGGCGATGGGGTACAGGGCAGATCCTCGCTAGGGTACAGATCAACCATGATTTGCATACACACTTATATGACACTCATAATTACTTGTTTATTTGTTTTTGTACTACATTCATAAATTGTTGCCTAGGATTGCATTGGATACTTGATTCCTCGCTTAGCTCGGATGTGAGCTCACCCCTCGAAATCGAATTTTTTTTTTTTTTTTAGCTTTGCTTGTAGGTACTGCTACTGCTGATACAGCTATGGATCCTACTGATGCTGAGACTGCTTCACTTGGTGGGGTTCCTCTCCGTGATCATGTCAATGGCTACACCTGTAGGGATTGCATCTACTGGACCTAAGTCAGCCTCTTGACTCTGTTGATTTTGCTCTCTGTGGATAGATAATGGTTTGGTTTATCCACAGGAACCTATTTAGATATACTCTGATTATGTAATATGGATGTATGTAGTATTATGAATATTGTGGAACAACCGTAATGGGTAACAAACTTATAATATTAAGTATTATTAGTTGGCATCTGGTTCCTTATTATGATTCTATTGCAACTCTTTTTCCACTGCAACTACATGTATTTATGATTGATTATGATGGATATTGTGTGTGTAGACAGTGGGGTTTGTTGGTAGATCATTTTGGTTATCGGTCACTGGAAGATTTGGGTTGTCTCTTGGATGACTCAGATATCATGCCTGATTTTCCAAAATGGGTTGTGACAAAAAGTTTTTGGGTTCAAATGGGCACTTTTTTGCTTTCAAACTGGCATTTTTTGCTTCACATTATTCATGAATCATATACAAACCATTTTGTTTTCAATAAAACATATAAGAGGGTTTGGAATCAGTTAAAAAAATCGAATAAGGATATGTATTTGACAGATTGAGATCTACGGTACCAATTCCATACATCATACGCTAACCGTCTAACTAGAATTTCTTATCACATTCTAATTGAATCATCTCTGATGCATTTGAATTGACTTAACATGTTTTTGGATCACCCTCCAAAGTATGGGAAACCTTATTAAGGAGTTCGGTAAGCAAATAATGAGACACAATTAGAATAATATTAAATGTAAAACATGATCAACAATGGAAGGAACACTATTATTCTGAATTTCTTGAATGATTCAATACATTGATATGTATCATATTTATAAAATAGTTTATGGGATTAAAGAAAATCCCATATATATATATATATATATATATATATATATATATATATATATATATATATATATATATATATTGATACATATGGATAGTATAAGACATGGACTTATGGAATATGGGATTCTTATATATATATATATATATATATATATATTATATATACATATGGATAGGATAAGACATGATCTTATCTCATGTGGGTTGTTATATATATATATATATATATAAAAGATGGATATGGGATATGGGATTCTTAGAACTGTTACAATTCAGGATTGTTAAGATACAATGGATAGGATAAGACATGATCTTATCTCATGTGGGTTGTTATGGAATTGTTATAGCTAAAGATGACTAGGATACGGTGGAGGTTTACGAGAGATTGTTACAGCTGTTACAAGGGTAAATATTTACAAGAGATAAGATATGATCTTATCACATTTAAGGTGTTATAGAATTTCTACAGCTATTACAACTAACTCTTAGGTGTAATTGCCATAACTACACCTAAAAGTTAGTTGTAATAGCTATAGAAATTCTATAAAACCTCACATGAGATATGATCATATCTTATCTATTGTAAATATCTACCATTGTAACAGCTGTTACAGTTAACTCTTAGGTAAGGGTGTTAAACGGTTTGTAATTGGTTAATTGGTCCGGTCTGGTTCGGTGTGGTGTATTAGAGGGTAAAATCAAAACCGAATCGATTAACTAAACGGTGTCAAAATTGAAACCAAAATCCATTAGTAATGGGTTTCGATTTGTCGATTTTTAAATGGTATTTCATTAATCAATTTTTCATAAAAAAATATATACATCTTCTCAGAATCCTACACTTTCCTTTTTTATGGAGATATTGTTGACCTAAAGTGCACCTAAATAACTTCTCCCATAAAATAATAAACTACAATATCTATCTTATTGGAAATGTAGTTGAATAAGCTAATAAACACAGTAATCAAATCATACTAAGTCTACAAATTTGACTTTTCCAATACAAACCCAAAAAAAAAACATAATGGAAACCTTATATAACTTAAAATGAGAAAGAAAATCAGCCACTTGTTCCACGAAAACATGATCCCCACGAAATTGAATGTGAAATTTCTTAAGAAAAAATACCATTGTTTTAAAGCTTTAGCTGCCCTTTGTTTACTGTTTATCTAGTTTAGTTGTTTAAAGTTAGGGATAAGATAACTTGATAAGGGTATTAAATGGTTTAGACGGTCCATTTAAAATAGTGTAACCAGTGTATAATCAGTTTGACACCATAGTTTAAACGGTTTAAAATAGAACGAACCGATTAAGTAAATGGTCTGGAAATCCAAACCAAAACCGAACCATTTACTGAAAGGTCCCCCAATTTCGGTGTAAATGGTTCGGTCCAGTTTCGATAAACAATTCCGGTCAAAAAATTGCATCCTTACTCTTTAGTGTAGTTGCGGTAACAATAAGTTGTTCTCTATCATCCAGGTCCTCTTTAACTCTTCCCCTTTGGTCTAACGCCATCAAGTTCTAGTGCGGCCCACTATCTAGAGGTGGGTCCCACATTACATGGTGTCACAGCCCATTCCAGGGATCGAGCGTATATCCTAGTCAACCCACGAGACAACCCGAATATTTCTAGCCATCGACAACTACAATGATCTGCCATATAAATTTCACAGTCCACACAAGCAATAACCACAATAATAATGAAAGCAATCAGAGTATTAATAGCTAAAGCAGTAATAATTGATAGATGACAACTATGTGATATCATAACATAAATAAAGTTAAGTCGTCTTATGAATTCACCACAAATGTTTTCACAGAATACCATAGTATCTCATATACAAATATCCCGAATTAAAGAGTAAATCTGAAATCTTTGTTCTGGATAGAGCTCAATGTCTATTAACATTGGAGTCAAAAATAAAAGGAAAGGTATAGAGAAGTGTCACACCCCAATTCCGCACTGTTCAGAATGGTATGATGAACCTCTAATAAACCAACAGTTCAACCAGGATCTCAAATAGGCTGTGTCTGTTTGCTTAAACCATACACATCCACAACAGTAATCAGAGTAAATACACAATAGTGGAAGTCTTAAACATTAAATGAACTGAGAATCTAAATGTGATAAAATAAATAATTTAATCAATTATTTCCAAAAAGACTGAGACATAAACTTAAAAAATTAATTCAAATACATTGTCTGTATAAACCAAATAAAAGTTTAATAAAAACACAAGAGTTGCACTCGCATGTCGAATCATGCGACTCCATCATCACTTCAGCGTCCATCGCCACCTCTTGCCCGTACACAGGAGCATTCATGTAGTCTTCAACCATGGTACCTGCATCATAAACTAAAATATTCGACGTCGAAAAGGGTAAGCACACATCACGGCTCAGTGAGCAAACAAAACAATGCAACAAACATATGCATCCATTTAATTCATATCTATGGTCTAGTTTATAAGTTTGCAATGTGCTATAGAAAGGTTCGGAGGCCGCCTCACCTCTATACATGAGTGTGTGAAGCCGCTCAATAAATATCGACATTGTCGTCCCACATGCACCCACCATGGAAACAGTGTACCCAATGGGTATCGGCATTGCAGTACCACATACTCCCATACCAACACGTAAGCCCCTATTGGCGAGGGCTTGCAAACTGGGCTCGCAACTAACCAATCCTAATATCAAATAGTGTATCCAAGGCCTCACCCCAGCATCCCTCAATACGTCCATAGAGATAGAGCTAAAGCCCCCGACAGAGTTAGAGACTACACGGTTCGAGACCATAGCTCTAAGGTAATGGCAATACGACGATGTTAGTGGACAAGACTTGAGTAGAGATAGAGCTAGAGTCTGGTGACCAGGATAAACCACAGTGTCACGTCCTCCCCCTGATGCCCCACTCGCATTAAATACACTAACCACACACAAACATTCACATGCCTATTCCTAACATCACCATCATCATCATGTTATAAATAAATGAAATTAAATATGTATGAACAGTATTAACAGGAATATTGGATGACATGTTAAATGCACAATACATACATACACGCATAGAATCAATCATGGTATAGGACTCAATAAGAAAAAATAGCTTTTTATTATCCAATTAGTTTAGGTCTTGTTCCCTCACCTTTGTTTGAGTGTAGATCCTCGTTCAAGCTTTAAGAATCACTTTTAAATCACTAGAAAAACCTAAGAAATCGAAAAATTCTAATTAGAATTAATTCCAACAAATTTAGACTAGCTGAAATCATAGGGTCGCAGGTAGGGTAGCACCTAGGGTTGGTTACCCAATTCACCCTAGGGGTAGGGTCGAACATGGGGTCGGTTATCAATCGACCCTATGTGCGACCACACCCTCCCTGGGACTTTCCGAGGGTATGTGATCGATCCTGAGGTCTCGTAGGTCCATTCTAATATTGTTCTATGACTCATAACTATGATTTTTACACACTTTCCATAGCCTATGATGATTACTTCCATGGATTCCTTCGAAACTCATCCATGGATAGATGATTTGGGTTTCTCCTAATCCTAACTTCTTCATATTCCATTCTAGGCTCTTAATTTATGAGGGAATTAGACTCATACCTGAAGTTGGCTGAGATTCAGAGGTTTCTCTGAACTTTCTCCTCTTCCTTAGTCTTTTCTCCAATTTTCCTTCTCTTCTTCTCTTCCTTCTCCTTCTCTTTCTCTCACTTTCAATAAGGGTTCTAAAAGGAGGGAAAGAGGCTAAGGGACATCCTATTTATAGAGAAAAACCTCCCAAAATAAGTCCCATCGAGATTAGGAATGGACTCCTTGAAATTAGGAAAGTTTCTTAATTTACGATTTCAGTCTGTTATCATAGGGTCGATCGTAGGGTCGCAGGACCCGTCGACCCTATGGTTCTCAAGTCATCCGACTCTACGATTGAAAAGTCATGGGTTGAACTTTTATTGAGGTGGGGTCGACCCTACCTGTTTAGGCATGCGACCCTACCCTCAAATTTATTGTTTTTGGGTCAATTTCATACCTGGTCTTGTGATTTCCTTCACGCACTTGGTCCATTTGGCTCGACCATGATAGGTAGACCTGGTACAAGGTGGTAAGACCGGTTAGTTTAATACGGGTCTTACAAGAGGGGTGTATCAAGCGTAGCCACAGTCACTGCAAGTACAACCCTTGTTATGCTCTCCCGTAGCATCCTCAGCACTAGTGGCATTGCTAACCAGTGAGTCCTCGATAAACTTAACCACAATGTAATCACCTGCATCAACATTTAGAAAAGAAGTATCGATATGAGGATGAGCTCCCATCCCAGCTCAGTGAGAAGTTAGGTATCACATGCATGCATTATCTAATGAAATGAAATGAGTTCATTAATTAGGTCTCTGCCTAATGTACTACTATGGTGTCATATTGAGATTCAACCAACGCTTTCGGTCCCGCCTATGGTCGCTAGCTTCCAACTCTCGTACATCGGGCAAGGTAGAAGAAGAATACGAGATCCCAGATCACTAAACTCCATCTACAAGTAAACCCCCATCTAAGTCCTCTAAACTCTTTAGGCTCGTCACCAACCACCATAGACTCCGTCTCACACCAGCTACCATGCTCCCACACATCACTGACTCTTCCCTCGGGTCAGCCAACCTTTGGAATTATGAGTTTATGCTTAACCCATATTGGAAGGGTATAAAATACAGGATAATGTCACCACCTATGTCTATCATGTGCATCAATTTAGATAGGGCTACACCCTAGTAGAGACCCCCAACTCCACTCCCAAGGATCACCATGTGTCTGTTAGAGTGCTAGCAATTCTAATATGATGCGTGTGCCCATGCTCCCACACTCTACACACACCATCATATATGAATGATCATATACATAAAGAAATAAACTGGACTCTTCCCCAGCAAGGACCCTTGACACCACTCCCATGGTTCACCGTGCCCCCACTAGGGTAATAGCCTAGCAATAACATGGCTCCTGTATTGTGCTCTCATACGCCATACGACCATCATACTCGAGCAACAATCATCATACAAAGCATATATAGTTGTTGTTATGCAAATGCATGCTCAATAATAACAGTTATTAGATGGCATGTTATAAGCATAAGCATGACATGTTATAAACATAAACATAGCATGTTATCATCACAAGCATAGCATGTTATTGACATAAAAGTAAACATGTTAGAATGCCCTAATTACTACAGACCCAACCCCTCACCTGATTGCACTTAAAGTGTAATTACAATGCAAAGCCCAACAGAAGGCTAACACTTTGTCCGAGTCCAATAACTATTCATTAGATAATTATTCGTTAGTTGATGGGATAGCTTTTAACCCATATAGACAAGTCTTTTAGGTCCATACATGGATCCCAAGGCAAGCTGGGAACCCAACAGTTGGTCCCACAAATCCTAGCTAGGCAAACTAGCCTTAAAATCCAGAAACAGATGGAGGATACGGATGCTACATCGTCCGTTTTTCCCTTTGGCTAACACTTAGAATATTTTTATCATTTTGTAGACAAACCGGAGGATGCAACAGATGGTGTATCATTCGGTACAACCTTTGGATATTCATCAGTTGCTCAGATAACCATTACCAAAAGCAGATAGTAGCTAATCTGGAGGCACAACCAGGTGGTGTTCCTTCTGGCATAACCTTCGAATACTTAGCATGCTCAAAGGATTGAGTATGCGGAGCCTTGGATGAAATCCAGAGGATGGCTCCGGTGTCTTTGGAGGATCTGCCCCCAGTGAGCATCCTCTAGATCAAGTGCAGAAGTCACTCGATCCAGAGTTTCTAGGTTCCCAACTTTGGGGCATTTCATCCGCAATGCTCACTTTATAGCTTCTAGTAAGTGGGAATCACCTTCCCAAGCTAAGGAAAGAGATTAGAGTCCACATTGACTCACTTTAATCCCATCCATGATGTGGGCGAACATCCTATCCTCTATGGTTAAGTTTTCTTGGTCATTCCATTAATGGTGACCATTAATGGTGGAGTGTTCCACCACTGAGTCCACCATGGCTGCTAGAAGAGAGAGTGAGGTGTGAACTCTTTTCTAAAGGGGACGAACCATCTAGGTCTAGGTTTAGTTCATCTCCATTAATGGTGACCATTAATGGAGGAGTAAAAACCTTCATTAGGTCAACCATTGAGCTGGAGCAGAGAGAAAGAAAGAGAGTGAGGTAGACTTACCTCACAAAGAAAAATCTAGGGCACAAACTTGAGCTCCTTCACCAATCCTAAAGCCCTCTCCAAGAATCCCAAGGTCCAAGGAGTAAAATAAGGGTTGGGGTCCCATATTTATAATAAATCCCAAGGGGAGAAAGTGTCTCACACACTTGCTTCTCGCACACGAACCAGGGGGAGCAACCGGGTGAGTGTTCCATCCAACAGATCCTCCGGTTAGGCCAAATTACAACCCCCTAACAACAAGATGGCTCCTATGCATTAGGATATATGTGGGGCCACTCTAGGCCAATCCTAATGCATTTAAATAGTCATGTATGTGTAGAGAGACTCACCTAGGACTCGGATGTATCCATTGGATTCGTGTTGGGTGCTTCGTTTGTCTGAGTGTTGAGACCTGGCACAAAAGGAATCTGGGTTAGTAGAGGATTCCAGGTGCAGGTCATACGGAGGTTGAGCAATATGGGATTATGGATAGAGGATTAGACTCCCTATTTAGAAGAGCTAATTCCAAGGTGGAGACGCAAAGTGGCAATAGATGGGGCTCACATTCATTCTAATTTGTTCTATAAATATGGGAAGCCATTTTGCCTTCATGCATTAACATAGAGAGTATTGACTCCGAAGGAAGAGAGAGAGATGGCAGCTTCTTCTCATAGCATTAGTTACTTTTTGTACTTGGTAACCCTAATGATCACCGGAATCTTAGTTTCTGGCAATAAAATCACAACACAGGATGATTGCCAAGGAGCTCTTAAGGGAGTACTCACCCAATGCGCGACATTTATTGATAAGGCAGGGCCAATGAATGATCTGACAACGAGTTGTTGTGATGCTGTAAAGATAACCGATTTAACATGTGTGTGTAGTAAAATCCCTTCCGTTATAGCGTCAGTGATCAGCAGTGAGAAAGTAACCCATGTTGCATAGTACTGCGGCAACCCCCTTCCTCCTGGAGTCCAATGCAAAAGTAAGAAGTCTTTTACCTCTACTTTTCGTTCAGATTGTGCGTGTTTTGCTTTGTTTCTCTTCTTAAAAATTAAAAATCAAGAGAGAGAGAGAGAGAGAGAGAGAGAGAGAGAGAGAGAGAGAGTTGGGATTTATATATTTTGGTCATTGTTAAATATTTTTTGACTTCTTATTATTCACCGATCTCTTGTCTTGGGAAACTTGAGCAGATTTTAAATTTTTAATGGTAAATTCTACATTTTCTTTCCTATGAATTTCCATGAATACCTTAGGATCTAAAGGGATTAAAACCAATAATATCAGGGATGAGAGGATGAAATTTCTATTCTTTGCATGGAAATAGTGATAGTAGAGGGGTTGTCTAAATGTAATGAGGGTGGTAACCAGTTCGCTTTAATGCATGCACATTCATTGATCGTTACGGAAACCTCAATATATAGAGGATAGTTTCGGTATTTCATTTGGGGACTGGTGCAAATTTGACGGTAAAGAAAACCTTAGTTTGTTACAACTAGAAAAATCCTTAATTAAAAATAAATGTTTGAGAATATTTTAAAATTAATGCTTTTATAAGTGTATTTAGAATAAATATATTATTCCTTGTTTTATTCATAAAATTTTTTTGATGGATGAAATGGATTTTTCGAAAATAATTTGAAAATGACCAACAGTACTTGTTTTATCGAAAAAAATATATGAAAAAGGCAAAATTAATACTTCACTAGCTAGTCGAATTTCTATAGCCAAAAACATTATATGGCCACGGTTTATTTATACAGCATTGGGGAAAAGTTTTTAAAACCATGAACATATTTTTCGGTAGCATAAAATTATTTTTAATGACAGCAATGAGCATTCTCATTGCCGTCGCAGTAAATTATATTCCACAACGGTAATATCAATTCGGTAGTATCTAATGTTTTTTACCTACGGTTCAATTACGTCGGTAGTATATTATGCTTCTATACCTATAAGGTAATTAGTTCCGTAGTATATAATGTTTTTATACCTACGGAACAAACTTTCCGTAGACATACACTGTCGGGAAAAAATGAATAACAAAAACCCTCTCTCTCGATCTCCCTCTCTCCGATAGGTTCTTCCTACTAGTTCTGCAACGCACAGCAAGCTCTCTCCTTTCGATTTTCTGCCTCGACCCAGTCTTCTCTCCCTCTCTCCGATAGCTCCACATGCAGAAAACCCTTTCTCTATACTCATTTCCAATCCCTATCTCCTGCCCAAAACCCTCCTTTCCACCGTCGGCATCCTTGCTACTCTAGGCCTGCTTCTTCTTTTTTCGTCTTCCCGTCTCTTGATCTGAAAATGGTAAAAGAACCAAAGTTACAGACATCTGAGATATAAATATCTCTCTCTGTTCTTCTTATCTTGGTTGGATGAACACGGTGGAAAAAATTGGTACCGTTTGTTGCTTTTTTTTTTTTTTTTTGATTGCATCAGGTTGTTATCTTTGAAGCTCTTGATGCTTGATTCTATTGGTTGATTCTATTGGCGAAGAGGGTCCAATAATCGCCAAGGTGAAATTCTTATCCCTTGTTGATATTATCTGGGTTCTGAGCTTGTGGTTGACCCTTTTATTTATTTATTTATTATTTTTCCTTTATTGTCAAACTTTCCCAGTCTCAACTCATATCCACTTGATATAAGCTTGCAGTGGTTTCATATCTTAAAAAAAAATTGTACTGGGGAAATAATAGACGCTTTGGAGATTGTTTGGATCTAGGCCGTGTTAATTGGGATAATGATGTCATATCTTGGAATGTGCAAGATAATCATGATGCTTCATTTTTTTTCTTTCGTTATATGTTAGATCATAAAATCTCTGTTTTACATAGGTGCTTACATATGTACTTCCTTTTAGAGTTATAGGATTTCATACTTGATAAAACCATAAGATTCCTCATAGCTTACCCTTCTAGAGTCATATGATTTCATACATGGAAAAATAATAAGATTCCACATAGCTTACTCCAATCTATTGCTTATTGTTTCATAAACTGTTGCCTCCTTCCATTTTATTTTTGTTCCAATGGGAGGAGGGGAAAAAACTGGATGGAGAAGAAACTTATGCAAATGCAGAACTCAATTTCTTTGTACTTTTGCAGTCAAACATCTTAGGTAAGGATTGTATTAGGGATCTAATTGTCCTCGGTTCTACTTGGTGTTCTCATTCTGTCCCACTTCTTATGCATGGTCAAATTTTGGATTGCTTTAATGTGGATGGAGGTATAGTTGAACTTGTTTAGTTTTCTTTTATTAGTTCTATATCTGTGCCTCCCAATGACAGTTACACTTTTGCTAACTGCTCAAGCAATGCCTACAGGAGTTGGTACTGAAAAATTATTTCTTCTTATGGGAATCATGTGCTAGGTTGAGGCCAGAAGATGGATACCACCTCCATCAAATGAATGGATCTCACTCAAGTAGTTTTACCAAAAGACACTGCAGGGTACTTTGTGATTATGAAGAATTGTCATAGGCAGAATGATTTTTGGGTTGCCTAATTATATAGGTTTGGAGTTTTACCATGTTGTTTTGCCTCTATTTAAAGTTTACTCAATAGACAATTAGTTTTATCTATTAGCTCAAAAATAAGTAAAAAATAAAATAAAATGATGGTGTAGAAAATAAAACACATGGGAGGATGTAAGGAAGATAAGTATTTTATTCAACACCACTACATCACGTTGTTGCTAAAAATTTTAAGTTGCTTGTTGCTCTTTGACGTCTTGGTTCCTTTGCTTTTCTTGATATATAACCTTTTGTTACCTATTACGATTATAGAAACCTCATATACTAAATCAACAGGGATACTGCTGGACAGGAGAGATTTAGGAGTCTCATTCCAAGCTACATAAGAGATTATTCAGTTGCAGTAATTTTCTATGATGTAGCCAGTGAGTAGTAGTTTTCTCGGCATACTTTTATTTGTTTTGTACATTCTTTTCCTTCCTTCTCTTTAATCACTTTGAATACATTATGTGTGGTTGACAAAATTGCACAGAACAAGGCGGATTGGCAATTATTTCTGAACACCTCTATATGGATAGAGGAAGTATGCACAGAACGAGGCTGTGATGTGATTATTGTCCTTGTTGGGAACAAAACTGATCTAGTTGAGAAGAGCTAGGTAATAGCTGACATTCTGAGTCTTATTTGCTTTAAGGTCTAGATAAACTCATTTGTGATGCACATGTTATTGATATATGCCATTCCGTACATTTTCTTTCATCTTATATATCTGTACTGCACCACTGAGGTGTTTGCAAAGTTTATAAAAGATAGCATTAGTGCTCTTGGGCAACTGCGTGATCTATAGATTCTTGAAATTTAGTTTTCTTACTGTTTGATCCTCTCTTGAATCTAGAAACAGCCTCTCTCCAAAGAGGGGGAAGGCTGCATGCATAAGTTCTTCCCCAGACCCCACGGTGGCAGAAAACTCATGCACTGGGTATGCCCCTTTATTGTTTGATTCTATCAACATTTGTGGCTTTAGGCCTATCTGTTGTCAAATCTTGTAGATGATTTTCAGTTTGAATAGTCATTGACGATGCATGAAAAACTTTCTAAAATGTGCACCGATAGTAACTCTAGCTATTTAGCATCTATTTGTTATTCCTCTAGTAGTTTTTCTGATCTCTATTATGGTCCTAAGTTTTTTTTTTTTTTTCCTTGACTGATTAAACAGGTAGGTTTCAATAGATGAGGGAGCCGCCAAATCCCATGACTCTGGTGTCATGTTTGTAGAGACCAGTGCTAAAGCTGGATTCAATATCAAGGTTAGTAGTGTATTCTTTTCATATGTCAGTGCTTTTTCTTTTGATGAATATGTGCATCAGTATGCAAGGATTCTGTCTACCTTTCATGTGGTAAGTGTATATCTTAACCCAGGAAAAATTGATAGGTAGTTCTATCTTAATCATTGTACTTTTTAAATTCTTTAGACATGAGAGAAACAAAGTAGTATGGAATCGTTACATTGCATTATATAGATGGTTACCCGATTGAGTGAATGTTTTGACAGAGTTCTCCTTGGCATGGACAACGGCACCATCTCGAGTGCTATAGTTTTGTATAAAAAAAAGTAGTTGGGTTAGTTTTTGCTAAATCTTTAGGCTTTGCTTAGAACTCCCTCTCTTAATTAGGGCAAGGGGGGCGGTTTGCTTAGAACCTCCCTCCCTTAGTACTTTGGAATTAATCCTAACCCAACCCCACCCCCCCGGGGTTTGGAAAGTTTTAAACCCCAACCCCCCCCCCGGGGGGGGTGGGCCTCCCCCCCCCCCCCCCCCCCCGCGGGGCCGGGGGGGGGGGGGGGGGCGGGCAGCACCCACGCCTGGGGGCTGGATTTGACCTGATTGACCCAATTAAAAAATTATAAAAGGTTACAACTTAAAACATTTGTGACAAATACAAGGAACCTATGGTATTCTTTTAGAACTAACAATACAAACCAAATCAATTTAAGTGTTTAATAAGGAACAAATACAAATCATACATATATTTATAAAAATTGGGGCCCCCCCCCCCCCCCCCCTTTTTTATCCCCCCCCGGGGGGGGGGGGGGGGGATCTTGGGGTCCGGGCTCTGAAGATTGAAACCTCTTTAGTACTTTGGAATAATAAGTTTATGGACATAATTTGTGATGTCTTGGTACACCTTTGAACATAAACTTTTAGTGGGACCCTGATTTGTGTAGTTTAGGTTGCTTTGTTTTAAAAAAATCAAAGAACTCATTGGAAGTACAAGTCCTCTCTCTCTCTCTCTCTCTCTCTCTCTCTCTCTCTCTCTCTCTCTCTCAGACTCAGTTCAATTTAAGAACATGTGGACTAATGGTTTTCCACATAGTAGATAAAGGGGAGAATCTATTTACTGTTTCATTTTTCCATTGTCATTGGGGTGGGGAATCTCAGGTTAGTCATATAATGAACAATTTGATCACTAGTCTCAATCCTATATATCATTGACTGAATATACCTTAATGCAAGTGATAAGGTGTTACACCTAAAGAAGCTGAGTTAGTCAAGTGGTCTACGTTTAGAATTTACTAATCTGGATATTGTTCTTATTGATTTTGGTTGTATTATTTCAATAGTTCTATACCACTTCAGTTTCTTGTTTTAGGGTGTATGAATCTGATTTCCTTTTACTTTCTCTTTTAATTATAAGTAATATAACTGTGTACTTAAAATTTTCAGGTATTTGAAGGAGAGAATGAATGTTTTTTATGAAGAGTAGGTACCTAGAAAGATTGAGTTTTCCATTTTCATACCCCAAACTATCTTGTTTTACGATTTTGTAATTATAAATATGAGTTTACAGTGGGATATAAGAATTTGTTTCCTAAAGAATATATGTTTTTATATATAGTTGGGATTTAGAATTATGTAATTAATATCAAGTTTTGATAGGGTTTTGATTATGTGCATTTTGTACAGATCAATAGGGTAATATAGTGAGGGCAGTAGAGAAATGTAATTAAAAAAAAAAGATTTTTCCCAACGGTAAATAAAACCTGTAATGTAAAATTGTATTTTTCCCAACGGTAAAATACCGTAGTGAAAAATAAGAATATTATTGCCAATAGAAGACTGGTTTCCATAGTGTAAAATATATTATAGATAACGGGAAGCCAGTTATTGTTGTGTAAAATATATACATCGACACCACTCATTTTTCCATAGTCATTTTATACTACGGAATTTCTGCCAATGGAATGGCACGGAAATCTTAGCATAGGTGTTTCTTTTTGCCGACAGAAATTTTTTTTTGGCAATGAAAATTGCCGTAGCAAAAAATGAGAATTGTTGTAGTGTAGAAAAACAAGTGTTATTAAAAAGAAAAAAAAAATAAATAAATAATTTTTTTTTGCTAAAGATCTAGTAAAATGCATTAAAAATAAATAAAGTTACAACCCAATCCCTTGATAAGGTAAAACCCCACCTTCAACATTGTCATTAGCAGGGCTCAACTCAAGGTTAATTATATTTTGCAAATCTATACCATGGCTAGTCAGAAGCCTCCAAACTACCTCCCGTGCTACCAAATCTGGACATGTTGTCCACCGTGAATATACCTTGGTAGATGTTAATTGTTTGCCAATGCATTTGCTAATTTGTTTGATTCACGAAAGTTATGAGTTATTTTCAATTGCAAATGAGTTAAAGACTCTGAAATCACTCTCCATTTCTGTTGGCAAAACCAAGAAATTGTTCTATTGCATAAACAATGGACTGTGCTCTCTGAATCCAACTCAACCCATAGATGTTGGATCCCTAATTTTATGCTCTCTTGAATTCCAATGATAGCAGCTGAAATTTCTACATAGAAGTTGGTTTGAATTTCCAAATATTCTGAAACCACTAAAATCACTTGGCCAGATGATCATTGAATCACTATTCCTGATCCTGATTCTCCTAGGTTTCCTCAGGCACACCCATCTGTATTTAATTTGCACCAAGGGTTCAGCGGTATCCTCCACAACACTAGCTTTGTCAATCTAACTTTATGTTGTTTTGTAAGTAACCCTAGACATCTCACTATTCGGAGTTCTTCCTAATTACTCACAGTGCAAGGATTTCTTATAGACATATCCTGGCATGCTTTTTTGAAAAATCCCACCCGTTGCTGAAGAGAAGTTGTCCTACCTTCAAAGCACATAGCATTTCGAGCTGTCCATATCACTTGCATCAATACAAAGGATCATTTTATAGAGATGCTTTTTTAGTGGATGAATCTATATTTACTCTAATATTTTATTGTTTCTATTTCAGGTTAGATACGTCTTAAGACATGAAGTTTAGAGGATGAGAAAGAATAAAGCGAAGCATGTGGCTTGTTTTGGAATAAATTTAATTGTTTAGGATTTCTGATATTGTATGGATTTATTATATACACCATTTTCCCTTGATATTTGTTACTCCAAAGAAAATTGTGTTTATTTTCTATTGATCATGCGTTTTTGCATGCGAATAAATCAAATTTCCAAAGAAATGAGTTGAATCAAGATTCAAATCAATTTTGGAATCATATACCGAGATCGTAGATGTGCCTGATATAAAATCTTAATGTTTCATAATATGGATTGGTAATAGGATCATATATTTGTTTTTGACTATCTTCGTACATGTAAAAGTTGAACCAAGATTCAAATCAATTTCGGAACCATATACCTGGACCATAGATGTGCTTGATACAAAATTCTAATGGGTCATAAATATGGATTGGTAATAGGATCTTATACATGTTTTTAACTTCCCCGCCCCCCAACCCCACAAAAGAAAAAAGAAAAACAAAATTATGTGTTTTTAGGGAAATTTATTCAAACGCCCCTTCGATAATTGTTTTACTATATAAAACTACCCTCTCTTGACAAAAATTATACGAACTATCCAAAAACTGATTGGAAGAAATTCTAAATTTTTTTTAAGACAATACTACCCTTATTCAGTATAAACCATCTTCAACCTCACGTTCTGCTTACGAACCAGAATTGATCGCCATTTCTTGCTCTCTCTCTCTCTCATTGAAACGCTCCCACATCCCCTTCTTCAACTCTGCAACCTTGTCTGCCGTCGGACTGTCTTTTTCTTGTCTTTTCCAATGGCTACAAATCGATTTTTTATGGGATGTACCATTTTCTCCTCATCCTCCTTGCATTTGTGCCTCTCTTGAATGAGACTTTTCTTGAAGCTCTGCAAATTCTTCTTCTTCAACGCTTTTTTGCAAAGCCCCATAGGCAACTTGTATACAGCGACAGTGAAAAGGCTTTCCAGCCTGCAAGGAGAAAAGCATCATATAATGGCGCACTCTGCACTCTGCAGTCGTCCCTCTTGCATCCTCCACTAAGTCCAATTTCTTGTTCTTCTTCTTGGACTGCTGGTGCACCAACAGTGGGTTCAGAAAATGGCACCGAAGCACGATTTTGCCCAGTCATGGAGTTGAAATTCTTTTGGAAAACTTTGAATCACGAAAACAAATTAAAAATGGATAATTTTTTCAAAAATTGAAATGGGACCTACTGCAATTGAAAATGAAAATAAGCATTAAAACTATTGAAACTTTCGGAAATATAAATGATATAAAATCGTGAACCCATAACTCAAAACACCTTATTTCTTCTTTTTCCCTTCTAACATGAAAGAACGCTGGGTTTGAAACTTAGAAACACGAATTAAGCAGTTCTTTGATCAAGATTTTGGGTTCTTATTGAAGATGCATCTTGTTACACGTACCATAGTGACGTATCCAGTTAGTCAAACTTGTAATAGTTAAATGTAGCTTACGAACTTTTGATGACGTCCAAGAATATATAAGACAACACTGTAGTTCTATGACATAAAAATCAATACAACGTGGACTTAAATCTTTTCATGTTCTTTATGTCGATACAATTGTCATCCACTGTGCTCATGTTGGCATGTCTTCTGAAAGAGTTTATTTAAGAATTTATTTGTACAATGTAGTTTTCTTTGGAATCCAACATGTATCAGAGCTGGATGATATTCTTTAATTCTGCTTCATTCTTGCTGCGGTCCGTCGTCTTCCTTGTTCTTTTGCAATTTTCTTTTTGGTGCAACATATCTGAGTTACCCGTGATTTTCTTGGACAGTCTTTTGCAACATCCATTGCAATCGGCGATAATCTCATCCTTCTGCAACGTCCACTGTTTGTGAGTTTCTGTTCGTTTGTTGTTATGCTTAGTCTTTGATCTGTTCGTGGATCTTCGTTTGTCTTCGATCTGTTCGTTGAAATTTCGTTTTTCAGTTCCGTCATTTGCTTTAGTTTCAACATCATCGTCGGCAAGTTTTCTTGATTCTTGCTCTGTTTCTATGTTCTCATCTGGTTCTTCTCTAGTTGTGATTCTTCGTCTTCTCAGTCTCTCCGGCTGTGATTCTTTGATTCTTTATCTCTTCGGTTCACCTACACCGTCTTAGATTTGAGATCTCTTTCTGTTCTCTCGATTCTCTCTGTTCGGCAATTAAATTGGCTTCAATGGCATATTCTGTTATTCTTTAGTTCGTTTCCGGCTGAATCAGCCGTGATTCTTGTTTACATATCTCTCTGGCTGCATCAATGGCCGTGATTCTTGGTTCGGCGATCGTTCGGCTGTTCACCTTCTCCTGCTGATTATCTCAGGTTTCAAACTCATCCCATTTCTTTGAGATGCTTGAATCATTCATTTTTTGCACTCATTTTTAAACATTCCGGCAAATTTTCTCCGTTCATTTTTGACAATGTAAGATCCGTGTCCAAACTTTGTTCCAGTTTGACTATTTTGGGTTTGAAACAGTTCTTACCACGGTTATCCTATCGGGCCAACCGATACAACTGAAGAGATGATGTAATCGGGAGGTGACACAAGACTATCATCTTGAACCTCCTAAGTCATTGGAGTGCAAGACATCACGCTATGCAAAGTCTCGGACCCAATCGATGTGACAAATCGGCACTCCACACGTACACCCCTAAGCTAGCCGACCAAAAATAGCGGTCCAGTTGGGAAAAGGTGGTGCGACTGCACACCAGCCGCACCTCTCGGCTCCAATTTGGGTTGGTGTCCAACGCTCGTGGGACCCATCTATTTGAATTATTGCCTTCTCCTAGCATGGACGCTTACCATGACGGCTCTATATATGGAAGGGAAGGAGTGAGATTATCCTCCTTACCATTGTGGATTCATTGGGATCCCATTCTCTATGGAGACCGATCCCATAATCCTAATCTATCAAACCAAAGACCAAGAGATTGGTGGAAGATTGGGGAAGGAGTCTGAATGCACGAATGAGAAGAGAAAGGAGAGAAAAGAGATGGAGAGATGGAGAGAAGAGAGAGAGAGAGAAGGAAAAACGTAGAAAAAAAAGGAAGAGATGAAGAAGAAGAAAAGGGAAAGAGAAGAGAAAGAGGAAGAATAAAGGAGCTTACCTCAGGAACAAACGGTTACTTGTCAAAGGAATCGAAAGAGCTGAACCATTGTAAGTATTCCTCTAAATCGGTTAAAGAGATCCACCATGGGGAATACCTAAGGATGGTACCAACCAGTGATGTCATTCGGTGATAGTTAAGCATGTAGAGTGGTATCTTCATGATTCATCCCTAAGAAAAACAAGAGTCAACCACCGTTAATGGTGAAGCTTCGAACCATATGGGCCATCGTTCACATACTCGGATTGGGAACGATAATGCATACGGTACAAAGATTGGTTGATAATGAATCAAATGGACTAAATAAATTAACTATGAACTCTCAAAGATCCCAAAGTGTCCAATAGAGACTAGAAACATAGATAATAATGGATCCGAAGGTTTGGACACCAGATCCGAAGGTTTCTATATTAGATCTAGCATCTTGGCTATTGGTTAAGTCAGACAGTACCCAAATAATGATGTGGACATGGATCCACAAACCCAAAAGTCATAGTCACTTAGGGAAGTCTGGGCAACACCCCAAAGAAAAATTGCAGCCAACCGACCATGTTACCGCTTGCGGCCGTGACCACCAGCCGCACGGCCTACTAGCCGTGATGTGAGGCCGCGACCTCCAGCCGCACGTGTTTTTGTATCGGATCTTTGCCATACTCGGTCAGTAGCTTACTGTAACTTAGTTGGACCTACTTATGGGTTTAGAACCCTGTGATCATGTCCCACAAAGAAAACCCCTTGCTGTTTCATATATTTCGGAGGTAGAATCGGAACGGACTATACATTAGAACATCCAACCTCACACCACCTTCATAGTTTAAGATAGTAAACCCAACATACTAAGACTTGGCAACACCCCATGAGTGCTAGCGCAGTCGCACGGCCACGCAAGCGTGCGGCCGAGACCATTAGCCACGTGCCTAACACCTAGTGAGGTGTGGCCGCGGCCACCGAGCGCACACCTTTCTGGCTGTAGCCCCTTCTCGTGCTCGACTAGTAGTTTCCATATAGCCTTATGAACAATTTGGAGGTGCTGGAACCCCAGAGCTCTGTAATAAAAGTCCTTAGTAATAAGCCAAATAAAAGGTGGAATCTGACTGACGAATGAGAATGTTCGTCCTTATGCCACTTGTCAAGCATGGACAGTAGCCTAGCATAGGTTGGAATGGAACCATAGACTTTGAAATACAACCTTGAGACCAAAGGCTGCAACCTAAACATAATTGTACGCCATGATATATGGATATTCTGTTAACAATGAACCTAACTTATGTGATGTCTTGTGGAGTACCAATCCACGCACCACCTATCTCGTGTTGGCAGCATGTCTATCATAAAATTAAAAGCACTTTCAAGATAAGAACAATAAACAATACTTAATACTATGCTATGTCAAATAGACAGTAGAAAGTAGGCATGAATAACAGACAAGTTGGTAACACGGAGAATACAGAAACAATAAGCTTAAGTTAAAGCAATGTTAGAACTAACCCTGTTAGGTGATAAATTAATGGATAACAATGAATATGATTTTGATAGAGATACAAAGAATATCAAGAAAGGAAGCTATGCGATAGATACTACAAGTAGTCTAATTCTCTAGCTTCAGTAAGAGAACTGAACCTTTGGATGCATGCATTTTCTTTATTACTTATGTTGTATGTTGATGTGAGAATGATAACATGCTATTGTGTGATAACATGCCATCCAATATACTATTTTGTTTGCTCATGCATATGCATTCTCTTGTATGCAATTAACAGTACCAGTAATGGTGGAAACGAGTGGAATGGGAGACTCGTGACCTTTTCCATGAAAGCGATTGGTCTGGGTGATTCATGATGCCTGGTTAAGTCGGTAAGGAAGACGGTGGGTGGATTGGGACGCTTGCACCACTTCTTACCGGCGCTGCTTTGCATTAACCATATGTCACAATGTCCTAAGGACCGGACGGGTTCGAAAGCTCAGCGACGTTACTGTCCAATAATATGATTAATTAGGTGGACATGGCTAGTTGAACATAAACACCCATATAACTGTACCTCTAGCCAATAAGGGGTTATGTATTGGTATGGATTTAATAAAGGGTGGTATGAACATAGCTGCGATGCTCCTCATGTTCGACGTAGTGTGAATGGGCAGGCGAGTCAACTGGTGGGATTATCACCTCCGCAAGTGCCACACAATGGACTTGGGATGAGTTGCTATCAGTGAGGACCAAGACGATGGAACCATACATGGGGATGTTTGCTGTATGCGGAGTGAGGTGGTATTTATTCTGATGAGGGTGACCCGTGCAACCTGAAGGCTTCGTTTTAATCTTCCTGAGTTGGCAACTATAGTTATTTTACCTGACCGTAGTTGATAATTGAATTTGTTTCTAAGCTCATTGATTGAGCTTATCCTTGTGCGCACAAATATTTTAGATATTGCAGGTACACCATTCGATGCTCCAAGAAGCTATTCATTCAGTGTGGAGGATGATGTTAGCGAATCTGAAGAAAATATCCCTGATCCTTCTTGCCATTCGTAGAGACTGCTTGTGGGCTTAGGCTGTGCCTACTTATCTCTAGTACTATGGTTTTGGGCCAACTATTTTGGGATATATTTTATTTTGGATAAACTTTGAACAATGTTTTTCTTTATTTTAGAAATTTGGACAACTGTGGAATTTGAACTTATGAACTTGGAACATTAGTTTGTTAGCTTTAAAATTTGTTATTTGCACAATAAGACTTCCTCTACTTACTTTCTTAATTTTTGATAATATGTTTAATTAAGATGTTTTAATTTACTCTGATAATAGCTTTGTGAGTGCTGATGTGGATTGTTAGATGGTTATACTGAGATGTGTGATCCTGGAAGCGGAATTCTAGTGCCCGAATAGGATGAGGAGATCTCGTTACATTCCATAGTACCAATACATCAGAAATTGGGTGTGACAGACAACATCATAGTTTTCAGTCTTATTTATTTATTTTTTATAACAGTCTTATTGTTTCTTGAGTATCTTTAATTTGTTCTTGACATTTTTCAGTTTCATTTACACATTCTAATTGTAAGACCCGCACTCCATAAATCCGATCTAAACCTCTATTTCATGTTGTAATAGGTCTTCTAACCATAAACGGATCAAACGGGACGAGCAGATGACAATCAGGTACGAAAACCGATCAAAAGAGAGAAATAATGTTATACCGGTCTCATGATACTGGTCTACATACCGGCCGACTGGTATGTCTCCGCGGGCAGACTAGTTAGATTTGAAAACGGATCTCTGTGGGTCCCGCTTGCCAAATCTCAATCCTAAAGACTTTCCTAACATAGGGAAACTTCATAAACTCCATCCTAGCCTATTTAAGGACCTCTAAACCTCCTTAAATTTTTTTGATTGATTCTCACAAACCCTAGAGAGGAGAAGGAGATCTGAGAGGAGAAGGAGATCTGAGAGGAGAAGGAGCTAGAAAGGTTGGAAAGGAGCCTCCATTGGATGAAGAACACCATTGCTCGTGAACCAACGGTAAGTGCCTAAACTTTTCTCTAAGCTAGGTATTGGGGATGAGTAATCAATACCATGCAAGGCTAGGTATTGATCTAAAACCCTAAATTACCATTAAACTCTAATTCAGTTGAGAAACCCTAGATTGAATGCTAAACTAAGGTTTTTTAGAACGTAGGACTTGAATGGAAGATAAAACAAATCCTAAAATGTTGCTCAGGCCTAGAATGCATAGGAGGAACCCTAGAAGCCATAATGGGTGACCGACGAAAGACGAAACACTAAGTTGGTGGTCTTCTGGAGGCATACCGGTAGACCATACCGGTGGCACTATGTGCGACCGGTATCTCTTGGGTAGACTGCCAAGGCTGTTCGATCGACTATACCTGTCATGCCACTGTACAGTGACCTACGACCAATATATGCAATCGATATGTTCAGAATGGGTTGGTTTTAACCCAGTTGGTTTTCGACCAACGAAAAACCTATGGAACAAATTCTAACTAAACCTTAATGTCGTGTAAGACCTTGTGATAGCAAGTTTGGACTCTGTGACGTGGAGCAAGCTAGCAATCAAGCGTCAGGTAAGGGAATCAGGCCTAAACCCTAATAACTTAATAATAGTAAAATATTATTGATAATTATTGTTCTGTGGAATGTTGTTTGTGCATAGTCACATGTCATCTTTACTTTCATTTATTATATTGTTCATGCATACTCGCTATGCTATGATGTGATTGTTTATTTTCGTTGGTGTGTGGAATGGGAAGGACCAGGGTCTTGGATCATTCCTCACACTAGTACCTTTTTGTATCGCTGCTATCTTAGCATGCTTAGTGTAAATAGGGTATCAGGGGAAGGACGTGGCACTGTGGTCTCTGGCCTGGCCACCAGACTCGAGCCCTATCTCTATGCCTTAGGGAGCTGTGCTGGGATATGGCCTACTGTGATATATAGGATTGGTTAGTTGCGAACCCAGTTTGCAAGCCCTCATAAATAGGGACTTACGTGTTAGTATGGGTAGGGTATTAGGGGAAGTGTTGGCAGTGTGTGATCCAGACATTTTAGCTCTATCTCTATTCTAAGGTGGGTTTATGTGGGACGACAATGATGTTTGATCTATTAGGAGGATTCACACACTCGTGTATAGAGGTGCGGTGGCTGCCAATCCTTTCTATAGCACATTGTAAACTTACAAACCAGACAAATGTGAATGTTATTCATGCATATTGCTGGTTGCATTGTCTAATTTTCTTACTGAGTTAAGTTGTGAGCTCACCCTTGTGTACACACTATTTTTAGATGTTGATACAGGTTATACTGTGGAGGACTACGTGGATGCTCTGATGTATGGAGGTGTTGCTGCTCTGAAAGTGCAAGCAGGGGAGGACGAGCATGACGCTTCATGCGAGTGCCCTTATTGCGTGTACCTCTAGGATATTATTGATTTAGTTATTTTATTTATTTTAGTTGGATATTATAAACAATGTAAAGATATTTCATTTACATTTTGGTTATTGAATAAATGGGATAATTTATTTAGGTATCAATAGAATACTTAGTCCATTTAATTTAAGACTTCTGCTATATTTATTTATAATCTGATTATGGTTATGTGCAATAGTTTATATAAGTGGATACGGTCTTATCGAGATCCTGGTGTGAACCATTGATTTAAGTGACAGTTCACTCACACTTTTGGGTTCAATCGGAATTGAGGTGTGACACTAATTCCATCTTTCTGTTTCTGTTTTCCATTTTCCTCTTTCAATTTTGTTTCTTTTTTCGTTACAATTTCGTTTTTTTTTAATCTTCATATCTTAGGCTATGTTTGGTATCATTTTGTTTTTGTTTTTTATCTATTTAACAAAAATCATTTTGAAAATGATTTTTGTTCAAAAATAAAATGTTGTTTGGTAGCTATAATAAAAATAGATGGTAGAATGAAAAACAGATTTGGCATACTATGTCTAAAAATGATTTTGAAAGTCTTCCTCTTCCTCTGTCATGGAGCGTCTATTCCTCTTCCTCTGTCAAGTGATCCAATCTCAATTGGGAAAGAAAAAATAGGAGAAGGGAGATAAAACATTAAGAAGAAAAAATTATATAATAAAAACGAAAACAAGGGAGACAGCGACCACTGTTTCAATGGAGACAAGAGGCCATGATGAAAGAGAAGGAGTTGAGAAGAAGAATGAAATCCTAAAAAAACCCACATCAAATACATAGGGATTATGAAAAGAAATCAAACCAGGAACCATCTTTGGAGAAACGACGTTGCCTCCATTGGAATGATAGTCGTCGTCGTTAGAGCCATCTCTAGGACGAAGTTGCAGGTCTGCGTCTCTGTGCTTTACTTCCGTTCGTCAATGAGAAGAGTGCTTGAGGGTTTGATTTGGGGTGGTTTTATAAAAGGAAACTAAATTACTTTTTTTAACCCTTTATTTTAACACATGTTTTAAGTGTTTTGCGTAAAACACAACAAAAATAATTTTTGACCAAAAATCAAAAAGAGGTTGAGACCTCTTTTTGAATTTTGACTTGTTTTTATTTTTATTTTTCATAAATAGCACTCATAAATTATGCCAAACCCCTTCAAAACTATAAATTTGAACAAAAATCAAAAACAAAAATAAAAAACAAACACAGCCTTAGTGCTTAGAGTTTCAGCCAATTCTTAACATTATTCTACAAGAATCTTTCTACAAGTCATTTCTATTAGCGTATCACCTACTACCATAATGGATGGCATCAATTAAGGTGCAAACCAATAGATCCCATACGAATAAGATATATGTAATTATGGGACTCTCACATGTGACACAGAGAGTCCCAGAGTGAGTAAATAGTATGCATGCATAGGAGTTTTTACAATTCAGCCAAGTGTACATTCTATTGTAACAAATTAAACTTTATATATTCACATCGACTCACACGTTATGGGAGCAAGATTAATCAGAATATCTCTACACTTATAATTTTTGTCAGTTCCTATCTTTTTCTAGAAGTTTCTTTCTTCTGTAATCTTCTTCTTTAATTTATAGTTTCAGACATCTCATATCAGATCTTGAAGTTTCAGTTCATTTTTCTTGAATTTCAGATCTGAGTTTTATCAGTTTTATTTAAGTTTCTTATTTCTCTAGTTGAATGCAGTTCAATATAGTCTCTTCGCTAAAAGTCAATTGCAAATATAGTAACTTTACCCATTACTTTCTTAGGACATTGGCGTAATATAGTGGTGTAAGGTACCAAAATCTATGGTGTTTTTCATTTTATTTTTTCGGTAAAAATAAATTGGAGAGAGCATTATCCTATAGATCTATTGTCACAATCCATTCTGGAAAATCAGACGTGATATCCGGGTCAACCCTTGTGGTAACCCAAATCCATCTAAGATCTCTAATCACAATGATTACCATATAAATCCCACAGTCTACATAAGCAATATCCATACAATTAAGTGAATCAAGAAATAATATTAATAGCGGAAGCATTCATAATTGATAGATGCAAGATGCAACTAACATGATATCATAACCATAATATTGTTTGTTATAAAATAACACTTCATCATGTTTCCACAAAATAGTTTTGTATCAATATACACATAGCCAAACCAAAATGAGTAAATCTGTTACATTATTTTGATAGACCTCTTCGTCTACCAACAAAAAGAATCATAAGTGTAGAAGGAAAAGAGTAAGGGGAGGGCTATGTCATGTGTATACGGAGTCGCTACAAGTGCAACCCTCACTGTACTCTCCACCAACATCATTGGTCCTAATGACAACGCTTGCCAAAGGAGACTCCATAAAATCAGCAATTAAGTAGTTACCTACAACATAATCTAAAAAGAAGTATTGATACGAGGGTGAATTCCCATTCTAGCTCAGCGAGAAATCCAGTATCACATGCATGCATGCTTCACACAATGAGATGAAATGTAATTTTAATATTAAGTCTTAGGGCGTGTTTTACTACTTGGTTTCATATTGAGATTTGGCCTGTGCTTTTGGTCCTGCCTATGGTCCCCAAGCTTCCAACTCTCATATACTGGGCAAGGGTAGAAGCGGAATACATGACCTATACATGACCTCGGGCTGTCAAACAACTCAACAAGCAAACACCTATCCGGGCTCCAACCCCTTCAGGCTTGTCACCTCCCAACATAGACCCCATTTCACATTAGTGATCCTGGGCCATTTGATTCTTCCATCGGGTCTTCAAACCTTTGGAAGTATGAGTCTATGTCTGTATCTGAACCCCTATTGGAAGGGTGTAGGAAATAGGATAATGGCATCACCTATGTGTATTATGTACATTCATTTAATCATGACTGCCCATCAGCAGAGATCCCCAGCTTTACACCAACGCATCGTTGTGCCCCCATTAGCATGCTAGCAAAACCAATATGTTGCCCACCAGTAAAGGTCCCTGGCTCTACTCCAATGGATCACTGTGGCCCTGCAAGTGTGCAATTCAATCCAACATAATTCGTGTGCTCGTGCTCCAACATGCCACACAAATCATCATACATGGTCGAATATATGCATTTTAATAGAAAGGCTATGCCCCAACAGAGATCCCTGGCTCCACTCTAATGGATCACCGTGCCCCCACTGAATTATAACATAAACATCATGGCCGTGTATTGTGCTCCAACACACCACACGTCCATCATATCCAAGCAACACACAATAAGCAATCATACTTGTTATAATGCAGTGCATGCTCAAGTATAACAGTAATGAATGACATGGCATAAATATAATTAAATTATGTTATGAACATAAAGTAGACATGTTATGAATGTCTTATGCCTACGGACCACTCACCTAATAGCATTACTAATGCTACTGTAATGTGAAACCAAATAGAAGCCTTCCACTTGCCCAAATCCGTTAAATTATTTAAGTAAACAATGGTTTATTAGTTGGTTGTATAGCTTTTAACCAGCATGGACATGCCTTACATGTCCATACATGGGTCCCAAGCCAAATAAAAAACCCAACGGTTAGTCTTCATAATCCTTACTAGGCATACTAGCCAACAGAGACTGAACCAGAAGATATAACCCGTTGATACTTAATATATTTTCTAAGTACTTAGAATCGGAGGGTACAATTGGATGGTCAACCTTTGGCAGACCATCCTTTTATATAAACTATTATAAATAGTGGCTTCCAAAAGGTTATCCGGAGGCTTTGCCGGGTGGTGTATCATTCAACACTGCTTCCGTTTAATATTAAGCCTATTTGAAGGTCCAGATCAATCGGACCTAGGGGTAACCAGGGGATGGTCACCCGAAGGGTCATGCCTTTGGGAGGGTCCTCTGGTTAAGAACCTCCGGTTATTCTTTGATCATTCTGCCAAGGCATTTGCCTTGGTGGAGGCTGGGTTCTAGTCACCCGGAGGTAAGGTCATGACAAAACCTCCGTTTCGTGCCCATAAACCAGGTCACGAATTTGGTTGGTTTCTAAGTTTGGGGGATTTGATTCCCCATCAATGTGGCTTCCAAATTAGTTGGTGGGAATCATATTCCCACCATTATTAGAAGAAATGGGAGCCATTTATTGCTCCATTTAACTCCATTCATGGAGATGGGTGATCTTAACCTATGTTTTCTAGGTTTGGTTGGTCTCCATTAATGGAGACCATTATTGGTGAACAACCACCAATGGTTCCTTTCCTTTAATCACCAAAGAAAGAGAGAGAAAGTTGGTAGACTTACCTCTAAATGGTGGTCCACATTTAGGTTTGAGCTTGGAGTTCTTCCAAGTTCTTCTCTTCTCCTTCTTCTTCTATTCTCCCACACATACTCTCAAGAGGACCAAGATAAGAGAAAAGGAGTTTAAGTCCTCATTTTATAGGACTTGTGGAGAGAGAGTGTCTCTTACTTGGACTCAACCAGATGCTAATGACCGGGTGCTGCACCATCCGACAAAGCATTCGGTTAGGCCAAATATGACCATTTGGTCAGCCAATTGGCCCCAATGCTTTGGGATGCCCATCAAGACCACCTAGGGTCTACCATGACACCTAACCTTACCAAGGTTGAATAATGAAACTTATCTATGGTTCGAATACCACCATTAGGTTCGTGCTAGATGCTCCATTAGTTTGTGAGTTAAGACCTGGCATAGGAGGAATTAAAGTTAATAGTGGATTCTGAGTGTGGGTCTTACAATCTCTCCAATTTATAAGAATTTTGCCCCCGAAATTAAGGTGTACCTGAGTCTTCAAACAAATATGGATACTTTTCCCGCATTGCATTCTTGTTTTCCCATGTGGCTTCCTCAATTGCGTAACTGCACTAATGAACCTTCACTCAAGGGATAGAACGGTTCCATAGTTACTAAACCTTTCTGTCCCAGATTGCCATTGGTTCCATGGTGCATGATAAATCCCGATCAATTTGTGGTACTTCCACACTCAATATATGGGATGGATCTTGAATGTATTTCTTTAGAAGGGAAATGTGGAAGACGTCACAAACTTTTGATAGTGCAGGAGACAAAGTCAACTGATATGCTACCTTTCCATTCTCCTCAAGATTTCATATGGACCAATGTATCTGGGACTTAGTTTCCCTTTCTTACCAAAGCATCGGATGCCGCGATGTGGCTACACTTTTAGGAAAACCTTATCACTAACTTAGAATTTTAAGTCCTTACATTGTCCATCAGCGTAACTCTTATGCCTGCTTTGAGCTGCTTTTATCCTTCTCTTGATCAAATCCACTTTATCACAAGTGTCTTGTATAATATCAAGCCCCAAAATTCTACGGCTCACCTACTTCATTCCAATATAGTAGAGTTCTACATCACCTGCCATATAGCACCTCACATGGAGTAGCACCAAGGGTATCTTGGTAGCTATTATGTAGGCAAACTCAATCAAAGACAGGATTTGTCCTAGCTGCCCTTAATGTCTAATGCGTAAACTCGAAGCATGTCCTCTAGAATTTGTACTGTGCGCTCAGATTGTCCATCGATCTCTGGACGAAACACGTTACTAAACTTCAACTGTGTACCCATTGCCTTCTACAAACTGTCCCATAGCTTAGACATGAATCCCAGATCTTTGTCTGACACTATGCTTGCGGGTACCCCATTCAGCCTCACTATGTTATCCATATATAGCTTAACCAATCTGTCCATAGTGTATTGTGGTCTAACAGCTACGAAACAGGCCACCTTTGTGAGACGGTCCATAATTACCCAAACTACATCGACGTGGTTTAGCGTCAAGGGGAATCCTATCACAAAGTCCATAATGATATGATCCCACTTCCATTCTGAGATCGATAATGGTTGAAGTAACCCGACTGGTCTCTGTCGATCTTCCTTCACTTGCAGGCAAGTAAGATACTTATATACAAAAGTTACCACATCAGCCTTCATACCTCTCCACCTGTAGGAATTCTTCAAGTTTTGGTACATTTTGGTACACCAACAAACTATGAAAGGAGAAGAATGAGCTTCAATCATGATGGCCTCCTTCAATGACTTGGCAGTTTCTAGCACACATACCATTCCTCTGTATCTGATCATGCCCATGCTATCCATAGAGAAATTTAGTTCTTGTTTTCCTTTCTCAAGATCATGCTTGAGAGTCTTCAGATGAGCATCACTGTCATTAGCATCTTTGATCTCATCAAACAAGGTAGCTGAATAGTCAAGGTACAGAGCAACTCAACTGTTGCCTCAATCTATTTTGATACAATAGTGTCAGTGATAGAGGGTTCAAGTTCTAGGTCATGGGTAGGGTAATTCTAGTAACCTAAATCTTGCCTTGATTGGTTTTATCAGGTAGAGAAGAGTGATAATGTAGTCTAGGTACATTGATGATACTAAAAGGATAAGTTATGGTAAAACAAGTATAAAATTTATATTTTGCTTTAACTATAAGTATATAGGCTTTCTTTGAAGTTTAAAGTAGAACTAATCATATTGAGAAGTATGAGAATTGATGCTTTATTGCAATTAGGAATAAAATTATATCTTACAATTATATATAGGGATATAGTAAGAAAATAATAAAAAATATATATAAACATATAATGGTGGTAAGTAAATAAAGGTATAGTAGTGAGGTTATACCATTGTAAATAAAAGAAAGTTTGGGGGTAGAATTGGAAGTTCATAAAGTTAATTTTGTTAAATTGAAATTTATAGGAAAATATATAAATGGAACCTAAAAACTAACCATTACATTTTGGCTTAGAGCTGAAAACGTAGGAAAGGTTAGAAAGGAGTGTTTTGGGTGAGTTTAGAGGAAATCTTGATTCTACCTTAGAAGGTGATAGTGTGGGTGAGATATTGAGTTTTTGAAGAAGATATTGAGGATTCCTGATGTGTTAAGAGGAAAAATCTCAGCAAAGCTAAGCATTGGAAGAGGAGGAAAGTCCGTTAGTTGCAGCAAAGAGTATTAAACATGCAAGTTAAAGGAAATTGTAGAAATTTAGTGTTGCAGCAGTACCTCTCTGATCATACCATTGTTGCCTTAGATAAGTTCTAAACTCTTTGTTGAGTCCAAGAAATTGTTTGCATGTTAAATCAATGCAAAGAAGAATGGATTTTTAGAATGCTTTTGTGTTTTACATTGTTAGTGATGATGAACAATAACATTGTTCATCAAAGTGCTAACAAAGTGTATGCAAAAGGGGAGGTATGAAATGATTTTAATAAGTAGAGGACACCTTTAAAGACTATAACTCAGTCTAATTGATGAGTTATGAATGATAGATGGTGGTAGATTTAATAGAAATAGGAAGAAGAAGAAAGTTTCAAAAGTGCAGATTTTGTTAAGGAAGAATTAGTTAATAATTGAATAGGGGATCTATGTTTAATAAAATGGACTTAGGGGGAGGAAGAAAATACTCCAAACATGTTGTATTTATGCTTAATGAAGAGTAGAAAGTCAAAGAAGGCAAGAAAAATCGAAAAGGGCCGAAGTTGGAGGCCAATTTAGGCTTCTGCCTGTCTGGCGGTCAACTAACCTGGGGACGGTCGACAAACTCATTTTTGTCGACCACCAGGCTTAGTTTGGTCAACCTCCAATGTAAGACCCGTATCGAACTAACCGGTCTTACCACCTTGTATCAGGTCTACCTATCATGGTCGAGCCAAGTGGACCAAGTGCGTGAAGAAAATCACAAGACCAGGTATGAGTCTGACCCAAAAACAGTAAATGTGAGGGTAGGGTCGCATGCCTAAACAGTTAGGATCGACCCCACCTCAACAGAAGTCCAACCTAGGATTTTTTAGTCGTAGGGTCGCATGACTAGAAAAACGTAGGGTCGACGGATCCTGCGACCCTACGTCCGACCCTACGATTTCAGACAGAAACCATAAATTAAGAAACTTTCCTAATTCCAAGGGGTTCTTTCCTAAACTCAATGGGGCTTATTTTGGAGGGTTTTCCTCTATAAATAGGACGTCCCTTAGCCTCTTTCACTCCTTTTAGAACCCTAATTGAAAGTGAGAAAAGAGAAAGAGAAGGAAAAGAAGAAGATAAGGAAAATTGAAGAAAAGACTAAGGAAGAAGAGGAAGTTCAGAGAAACCTCTGAATCTCAACCAACTTCAAGTATGAATCTAAGTCCCTTCATAAATTAAGAGCCTAGAATGGATTATGAAGAAGTTAGGATTTAAAAACTCAAATCATCCATCCATGGACAAGTTCCAAAAGAATCCATGGAAGTAATCATCATAGGCAATGGAAAGTGTGTAAAAAACATAGTTATGAGCCATAGAATAATTTTAGAATGGACATACAAGACCACATGATCGACCACATACCCTCGGGAAGTTCCAGGGAGGGTGTGGTTTACACATAGGGTCGATTGGTAACCGACCCCACGTCCGACCCTACACCCTAGGGTCAATTGGTAACCGACCCTAGGTGCTGTCCTACCTGCGACCCTACGATTTTAGCTAGTCTAAATTTGTTGGAATTAATTATAAAAATTTATCGACTTGTTAGGCATTTCTAGTGATTTAGAGGTGATTCATAAAACTTGAACGAAGATCCACAGTCAATCAAAGATGAGGGAACAAGACCTAAACTAATTGGCTAATAATAAACTATTCTCGTTTATTGAGTCCAATACCATGTATGATTCTATGATTGTATGATTGTAATGTGCATATCACATGTCATCCACTATTCCTGTTATTATTGTTCATGCATATTTAATTCCGTTTATTATAACATGATGATGATGATGCTGCTAGGAATAGGCATGTGAATGTTTGTGTATGGTTAGTGTACTTGATGCGAGTAGGGCATCAGGGGAAGTGTGATGTGGTGCGGTCCTAAGCACTTTAGCCCTATCTCTACTCAAGTCTTGTCCACTGACATCGTCGTATCGCCATTACCTTAGCAGAACTATTACGTCGTAGGGCATTAGGGGAGGTGGTCTCGGACCGTGTAGTCTCTGACTCTGTCGGGGGGCCTTAGCTCTATCTCTATGGACGTATTGAGGGATGTTGGGGTGAGGCCTTGGATACACTATTTGACATTAGGATTGGTTAGTTGCGAGCCCAGTTTGCAAGCCCTCGCCAACAGGGGCTTACGTGTTGGTATGGGTAGAGCATCAGGGGAAGTGTGATGCGCTACGCTCCTAAGCACTTTAGCTCTATCTCTATCCCATGGTGGGGTGGATGTGGACGATAATGGTGTTTGATCCATTGGGTGGGCTTACACACCCTGTTTATAGAGGCGAGGCGGCCACCGAACCTTTCTATAACACATTGCAAACTTATGAACCAGACCAAAGATATGAATTGAATGCATGCATATGTTTGTTGCATTGTTTTGTTTGCTCACTGAGCCGTGATGTGTGCTCACCCTTTCGACGTCGAATGCTTTTAGTTGATGATGCAGGTACCACAGTTGAAGACTATATTAATGCTCCTATGTATGGACATGCGGCGGCGATGGATGCTGAAGTTATGGTGGAGCCGCATGATTCATCATACGAGTGCAACTCTTGTGTTTTCGATTAGAATTTTATTCAATTTATACAGACGATGTAATTGATTAAATATTTTATTTTATGTCTTAGTCAATGGAGAATAATTGGATAATTTATTATTTTATAATTGTTAGACTCTTAGTTCATTAGTATAAAGACTTTTGCTATTGTGTATTTACTCTAATTATTGTTGTGGATGTGTATGGTTTAAGCAAACGGACACAGTCTATTAGAGATCCTGATTGAACCATTGGTTAATTAGAGGTTCATTACACCATTTTGAATAGTACAAAATTGGGGTGTGACAACTTGGTATCAGAGCTCTCAGGCCCTGTCTATTAAACCAGTATATTTCCACAAAGGTTTGTGAATTGAGTTAGGATAAAATTTAAAAGCTTTAATAAGAACACACTGTAAGCACCTGTGTTGTTTGAGACAAAATTAAGAAAGGGAATAATGCATATATAAAAAGGAGAAATAAGTTTTATATACATCAAATAAAAAGCACGTTTATACATATTCAAAGCAGAGTATAGTCGACAACCCGGACAGTTACTCTATAGTACAAAAGAAAAAGATAAAAAGAAAATATACATCATGGAGCTGGAGGTGATGGATGAGGAGGTGCCTCGTGATCTCTGTCGTAGTCCTCAACATACACTCTTGTCAACCAGGTTACCTGAGTCTGGGTCGTCTGGAGACTAGCTGTCAACTCGACCATCCACTGATCAGACGCACGCTGAGCATCCAGAAGCTCGCCCACTCTCCTATCTATCGTGCGCTGAGCATTTAGAAGCTCTCCCACTCTCAAGTCCGTCACACGCTGAGCCTCTCTGATCTTACGCAGTAATCTCATCATATCATCAGATGGTGGGTGTGAAGGACCAGCCATGTGTAAAGGAGCCCGAGATGGACCAGCTCCAGTAGAATATGGAGGTGATGGAGGAGGTATAGCGTCTACTTCCATATACATGCGATCCTCATCCTCAGCATCACCCCCGTGAACCCCTGCTTTGGCTGTTGCTGCTGCTGCCGCCTTAGCGTCTGCTATCTCTACTTGAGTAAGAGGATGCACTAGAGCGTTCCTCTCATCATCACTGACTTGAGCATCCCGCATACCCATCCTACAGATGACCTCCCAGTCTAGAACCGATAAGAAGGTCTTCTCTTGAATCCTCTCATCCACTAAATCAACGCTTAGGCGGGTGAGCAGAGTAGTGATCAGACGTCCGTAGGGCAGGTTGCCTATCTGACCAGGCAACGTAGCATGGATCATCGTCCTCAGGATAATGTAACGTAAGCAGACAGGCTGCCTAGTGCAAATGCAGTAGAGGACATACTGGGTCAACTGGGAGATCCTCTCATAGTGTCCACTCTGGGGTATCAGGTTGTGCTGGATGATCTTGCAGTACACCTGAGGCTCTGGACGTAGGTTAATCGCTTTCATCTCCCAGCGATGATCTCTGATAAGTTGACTATCAATCTCAGCACGCATCTCCAAGGAAAGGAACTGGGGCTCCCTGGGAGCACAGTACACCAAAGGGCCGTCATTTGATATTCCCAAAAGATTATCCAACTGCTGGCAGTCAAATGAAACCTCTATCCCTTTGACGTAGCTCATGATCCTGAGCTCCCTACCCCTCTCTGTGTCATTGCGATCCCCCACTACCTGGAGATTGTAATAGAACTGTTTCACCAAATCCGGACGGATACAAGCGTCATAGGTAATCACAGGGAGATAGCCCATGTCACCAAATGCCCCCTCCACGTTGAACAAGGCTAGACTAGCCAAGTCCACACAGTGACCCCCCTCTACTTTCTTACGCTCATAGCTAGCATACTGAGCCTCGGCCTCGTTGGAGTGGAAACGAACTGGGTCATGAGTCCTAGGCACCTTGGTACGAGCCATATTATCTGCCAAAATAAAGAAAAACAAATAATAGATCAGTAATGGTGAAAAACCCAAAAATTTCGGCATTATAACTGCATAAATTGGTTAAAAGCCTCACTTTTCACCCAAACACTTGGGTAGGAGGACTTACATAGGTTCTAAACCATCCTGTAAGGCTCATACAGTTGAAAATTTAATTTAGAAAGATCGAAGTTGAAGAAATTTCAATAAATTCGAAAAATTTCAAAAATTAGGTCAAAAATGGAAAATTTCAAGTTTCTCGATAACCAACCGATGAAACTCGAATATTTTTGAGGGCTTTCGTCTATTGGGTGACCAATAGCAAAATCCCCCAATAAAAATTAAATTTTTATGGTTAGAAAAATTTTAATTTGAAGAAAACGATGTAAATGGACAAAAACCTAGTTTAGAAAGCTTAAAAATGCAAAAACAGTAGAGAGCATACCTTTAGAAAAGGAGCGGAAGTCTCAAACAGTAGGAAAGATCACCAAACACTAGGGGTCAATACTGTAGCAACTCAGGGAAACGGGTTGAGTTGGAAGAAAGGAGAAAGAATGGGAAATGAATCCAAAATCGGATTTAAAAACCTGATTCTGGATCATAGGGTCGCAAAATTCGACCAAAATGTGTGACCCTACGTCAGACCCTACCATCGACCCTAGCCTCTCGGTGATCTGACAGAAAACCAGGGGTTGGACCTAGGGTCGGATAATTACCGACCCTACCATCGACCCTAGGCTCTCGGTGATCTGACAGAGAACCATGGGTCGGACCTAGGGTCGGACATATACTGGCCTTACCATCGACCCTAGGCTCTCGGTAAGTTGACAGTGTTTATTAGGGTTGCATACCCTAGGGTCGCATAAGGACCGACCCTACCATCGACCCTACGATGGAAAATACAGTATTTTGTTAGAATGATCTGAAAAATTTAAAATTTATATTGATTAGTTGGATTTTTGACTTGAGAAGAACTTATATTGATTGCCTCACATGTGCTATGATTGTTTACAGACACTACCACCACTAGAACATGAAATGGTTGGGCGAAGAGTGACCAGACAAAGTTGTAACTCAATTCCACCACCACCACCTGTAGAGGAAGACAACCATGTAAATCCTGAAGCATAGGAGAATCTGAATACGGCACCACCAGTAGCTAGTGGCCAGACAAATCCTACAAACTTGCCAGCCCCACCTACGGATTTGGCTACAGCCGTAATCAACTTGGCATAACAGCTACATCAAATACAGCAGGTGCAAGTCAATATGCAAGTTGCTATAGGGATGACTTTTCCAGTTGCCCATACAACACCTATGCTAGCAGGGCAGGCCAGCACAGTACCAGGGGGAAGTAACATGGTACCCCACGCACCTCAAACACCAGTTATGCAGGCCCAAGTACAGAATCCTGAGGTAGCTCAAGGCAGTTACCAGTATCAACCACCTATGTATGGGGCCTATGCTCTGTATCAGTTGGACCACTCCCGACTGATCGAGCGTTTTCTGAAGATGAAGCCCAAAGAATATAATGGTAAGCCAGCAGATCCTTTGTGGCGAGTACACTGGATTGATGAAATGAAAAGGAATTTTATGATGATGACGGTAAATGAGGAGGAGAAAGTACTGTGTGCAACCTTTATGCTGAAAGGTGATGCACACCACTGGTGGAAGTCCACTCGGACTTATCTGTTAACTAAGCATGCTTAATTGACCTAGGCTATATATAAAGAGACATTCTTTGAGAAGTATTTCCCTAGAAGTTTTAGAGATTCTATGGAGAGAGAGTTCCTGAGTTTATATCAGGGGCAAATGATCGTGGATGCATACCAACAGTGTTATGAGGAGCTGTTTTTCTTTGCACCCGCAAGTATGCAAGAGGAAAATACTAAGACCCGAAGGTTCGTCATGGGACTCAGGGGGAGCATCCGTGAGCATGTTTTGGGCTTGGAAAAGAAAGTTTACAACGAAGCAGTAAAGATTGCTCGAGTAATAGAGTCGAGCCAGAAGGAGAGCTACTTTGCTCAAAATAGGGGTATTAAAAGGCCAAACGAAAATTCATACAACGGAGGGAATACAAGGACATTTAAACCCTTCCGTACTCAAGGCTTTAATGCTGCAGCCAAGACTACTCCAGCAGCTCAACCGCAACAAAAGCAAAATAATGAAGGAGTAAAATGCTATAACTGCAATCAAGTGGGACATTATTCCAGAGAATGTCCTAAGCCCAGGAAGCAACTATAGCAAGGAAGGGTTTATGCTGTTACATCTGAGGATGCTGTCGCATCGCCTGATGTGGTCACAGTTATGACCTGAACCTTTCATTTTGTGTTACATTGTGTGAGCATGTAGACTAAATTAAAATAAATCATAGGTATCGTACCTATTAATGGTATACCCGCTAGAGTACTCTATGATTATGGAACCAAACTTCCTTGTAAGCAAAAACTCATCCTCTCTGCATTAAAGCTAGGAAATGCCTCGAGAAAGGAGGAGTTGGGTATTTAGTATCAGTGGTCGACCTCACCAAGGAAGCACCACGAATAGAGGATATTGATGTTGTGTGTGACTTTCCAGATGTATTTCCTGAAGAACTACCAGGACTACCACCCGACCGAGCGATAGAGTTCGTTATAGACCTGATACCCAGAGCCGCACCAATATCTAAAGCACCCTATCGAATGGCTCCTACTGAACTGAAGGAATTAAAGGTACAGTTACAAGAATTATTGGACAAGGGTTACATCAGACCTAGCATATCACCATGGGGAGCGCCAGTATTATTTGTAAAGAAGAATGACGGTAGTGTTCGACTGTGTATAAACTACCGGGAACTGAATAAGCTGACAATCAAGAATCGATACCCATTGCCTCGGATCGATGACTTGTTCGATCAGTTGCAAGGTGCCAAGGTGTTCTCCAAGATCGATCTTCGGTCAGGATACCATCAGTTGAAGATTAAGGACGGTGATATTTCAAAGACAACATTCAGGACAAGATATGAACATTATGAATTTTTAGTCATGTCTTTTGGATTGACTAACGCATCCGCAACCTTTATGGAACTCATGAATCGGGTATTCTATGATATGTTCGATACGTCAGTCATTGTGTTTATTGATGATATATTGGACTACTCCAAGGACAAGGAAACTCATGTCATGAATCTAAGAGCCGCTCTGCAGTGATTAAGGAAAGAGAAGTTTTACGCCAAATTTACAAAGTGTGAGTTTTGGTTAAAGGAGGTCACTTTTTTAGGCCATGTAGTATCCGCTGAAGGAATTAAAGTGGATCTTAGCAAGATTGAAGCCATTGTGAAGTGGGAAGCACCGAAGAGCATTGCAAAAATTAAAAGTTTCCTAGGTCTAGCTGGGTATTATCGACGATTTGTGGAAGACTATTCCAGAACTGTCGTACCTCTCACCAGTTTGACTAAGAAAGGAGAAAAGCTTGTTTGGACTGATAAATGTGAAAAAAAGTTTCTAAACATTGAAGGCTAGATTGATATCTACTTCGATCTTGACTATTCCTATTCTAGGACAACCATTTATCTTGTATACTGATGCGTCGGGCTTGGGTTTAGGAAATGTACTTATGCAAGGAGAACAAGTAATTGCGTATGCCTCAAGACAACTGAAGACACATGAGAAGAACTATCCCACTCATGACTTGGAATTAGCGGCAGTAGTACATGCTGTCAAGATATGGAGACATTACTTGTACGAAGAGAAATTTCAGATTAAATCAGATCATAAGAGTCTCACTTATCTTTTTTATCAGAAGGAGTTGAACATGCGACAAAGAAGGTGGCTGTAATTATTGAAGGATTATGATTGTGATATCCAGTATCATCCAGGAAAGGCTAATGTAATTGCTGATGCGCTAAGCAGAAAAACAATGATAAAATCTCGAGAGGTTAACACAACTGCAACAATGTGTACTACAGGAAAAGTGTTCAAGTATGGTAATGAACAGTTCGTGATAGATGCACCGGATGAATCAACCAACCAAGGGTTTATTCATCGGTTTTCAAATATGTTCGCAACGTTGAAGATTGTCCTGGATATAATTGATGAAGTGAAAGCAGTTATTAGATCAGATCCTTATCTGAGAACGGTACAAGAAGACATCAAAAAAGATAGGACTATTCCTGAGTACACCTTAGATGATGAAAAGGTACTGAAGTACAAAGAAAGAATATGTGTTCTTGAAACAGAAAATTTTTGGACATTAGACACCGACTAATGAAGGAAGCTCATACCACCGCCTATTCGGTACATCCTGGAAGTACAAAGATGTATCATGATTTGAAGAAATTATATTGGTGGAGAGGAATGAAAGCAGATGTAGCTAAATTCGTGTCTCAATGCCTAAATTGACAGAGGGTGAAGGTTGAACGACAAAGACCTGCAGGACTGTTGCAACCGCTGCCAGAACCAGCATGAAAATGAGACTACATCACTATGGACTTCGTCACCAGGTTACCATTGACTCCTCGAGTAGTTGACGCGGTCTAGGTGATTGTAGATCGTCTAACTAAGACAGCTTGCTTTATAGCAATACGACCATAGTATACCCTGGAGAGGTTAGCCAAGCTATATGTGGATAACATTATCAGATTATGTCACACCCCAATTTTGGTCTAACCAGAATGGTGTGATGAACCGCTAAATAACCAACGGTTCAACCAGGATCTCAAATAGGCTATCCCCGCGTTACCTGAACCTCCATACATCCATGTCATAATCAGAGTAAATACACAATAGCGGAAGTCTTATAATAAAATGAACTGAGAAACTAAATGATATTAATAATTTAATAACAAATTATTTCATATTCAATCGAGACATAAATATTAAATATCAAATACATGTCTGAATAAAATCCAATTAAAGAAACCTATAAAATATCTAATCAAATACACACGAGTTGCACTCGCAAGAGGAGTCGTGTGTATCCACTTCAGCTTCAACTTCCATAGTTGCCACGTTCCCGTATGCAGACGCATTCATGTAGTCTTCGACGGTATAACCTGCATCATCAACTAAAAATATTCGACGTCGAGGGGTGAGCACACAACACGGCTCAGTGAGTAGCCAAAACAATGCAACAATACATATGCATGCAAAAAGTCAATTTATATCTTTGGTCCGGTTTAAAGTTTGCAGTATGCTATAGAAAGGTTGAGGTAGCCAAAGGTCGCGTTTATTGACTCCGCCTCTATACACGAGTGTGTGACGTTACCCGAAGATCACGTTTATCGTCAACTCACATGCACCCAATCATGAACATTATATAACAAAGGTTACGTTTATTGCTATATAGTGTCATACCAACACGTAAGCCCCTATTGGCGAGGGCTGCAAACTGGGCTCGCAACTAACCAATCCTAATGCCAAACAGTGTATCCAAGGTCTCACCCCAGCATCCCTCAGAATGTCCATAGAGATAGAGCTAAGGCCCCCCGGTAGAGTCAGAGACTACAAGGACCGAGACCACCTCCCCTGATACTCTACGACATAATAGTTCTGCTAAAGTAATGGCGATACGACGATGCCAATGCACAAGACTTGAGTTAGAGATAGAGCTAAAGTGTTGAGACCCGCCAAAGGTTAACGTTTATTGACGTTCTCATCACACCTCCCCTGATACTCGCTCGCATCAAGCACATCAACCACACACATACAAGCACATGCCTATTCCTATCATCATCATCATCATGTTATAAACAATAAAGTAAATATGCATGAACAAGTAATAGAAATATTGGATGGCATGTTGTATGCACATTACAAACATATTCGCATAGAATCAAACATAGCATAGGACTCAAGAAATAGAAAACAGTTTATTATTAACCAATTTAGTTTGGGGTTAAGGTTCCTCACCTTAGCTTGCTATAAGATACTTTTCCAAGCTTTAAATTCACCTTTACAATGTTATTATATTGTTAGAAGACCTAACAAAATCGATAGAATTTAATTAGAATTTATTCGAAATTAAAAACCTTTCTGTCAACTGAGGGTCGATGCTAGGGTCGATGCTAGGGTCGATGGGTCTATCAACCCTCCCTTCTTTCTGGGCTTCCCGAATGCTGAGGGTCGATGGTCAGAAACACTTAGGGTCAGATGGTCATCGACCCTGGGTGCGACCCTCGGTGCACTCTGTTCCAATTTCCACTTTTTAATCCATTCTTCGTGTTTGGGGTCCTATGGTTTGTTTCCACATTCCATTAAACATTCCTTCCATGGTCTGAAATCATGAATCATCCTCCTAGATGGCTTTCATGCATTCTCCTAGGGTTTTCCATGAAAACCTAACCATGGATAGATGGTTTGGGTTTCTCCGAGATCACTCTCTCTCCAATAACTATCCTAAGGTTTGTAGAAACTCATGGAATTAGTATCCATACCTGAGAAGATTAATCTTCCTCTGTAACTCTTCTCCTTTTTGCTAGGTTCTCTTCCTTGCCTCTTTTCCTTCTCCTCTCTTTCTCTCTATTCAATTAGGGTTGTGAAAGGAGTGAAAGTGGCTTAGGGACATCCTTTAAATAGACTAGGAACATCCTAAATAAGTCCCATTGAGATTTGAAAAGAATCCCAATCGAAAAATATTGAAATTTCTTAATTTCTATATTCGGCAGGAACCGAGGGTCGATGATCCCGTCGACCCTAGGGTCTTAAGCTGTCCGACCCTCCGTCCAAAACTGAGGGTCTGACTTTCTGTTTTGGGAGGTCCGACCCTACTTAGCTGGGTATGCGACCCTTCCCCTATTTTAAGTGTTTTTGGGTCGATTTGATACATGGGATCTCGATCTCCTTCACGCCCTTGGTCCATTTGACTCGACCATGATGGGTAAACCTGGTTCAAGGTGGTAAGACTGGATTAGATTGACACGGGTCTTACAGATTACATGGTGTACGTGTCCGACAGAGACCCACGCATTACTTCAAATTTTTGGGAAGGATTGCAAAAGGCTATGGGTACAACGTTGAAGTTTAGTACTGCATTCCATCCTCAGACAGACAGACAGTCGGAGCGTACCATTCAAATTTTAGAAGACATGCTTCGAGCCTGTGTAATTGATTTCAAAGGTTCATGGGATGAGAAGCTACCATTGATCGAGTTCGCCTATTACAATAGCTATCAGGCTACTATACAGATATCACCTTATGAAGCACTGCATGGGAGGAAGTATCGAACTCCTTTGTTCTGGAATGAAGTTGGTGAATGTAGCATCATTGGACCAGAATTTATTGAAGAGACTTGTCGAGTAGTCGACATCATCAAGGAAAGAGTTAGAACGGCTCAGAATCGTCAGAAACAGTACGCAAATACTCAACGTCGAGACCTTGAATTTGTTGTAGGTGATAAGGTGTTTCTGAAGGTATCACCTATGCGGGGTTTAAAACGATTGAGACAGAAAGGGAAGCTAAGTCCGAGATATGTCGGGCCATATGAGATTCTAGCCAAACGTGGAAAAGTGGCTTATCAGCTAGCACTACCACCATCTATGTCAAGTGTGCATGATGTATTTCATATCTCCTTATTAAAGAAGTACGTCAAAGATCCAATACATGTTTTGACAGCAGATCCACCAGATCTAACTGATGATTTGACATTCGAAGTAGCACCAACTAAAATCACTAGCCGAAAGGTTCAACGACTATGCAACCTTGACATCTACTATGTTAAGGTCACCTGGAGAAGCTGAGATATAGAAGAGATCACATGAGAAGAAGAGAATGCTATGCGGAAGCAATATCCTCACCTTTTTAACTTTGAAGGTATGTATAAATTTTAAGGATGAAATTTTTAATAAGAGGGGGGAGTTGTAAGACCTGTATCGAACTAATCGGTCTTACCACCTTGTACCAGGTCTACCTATCATGGTCGAGCCAAGTGGACCAAGTGCGTGAAGAAAATCACAAGACCAGGTATGAGTCTGACCTAAAAACAGTAAATGTGAGGGTAGGGTCGCATGCCTAAACAGGTAGGGTCGACCCCACCTCAACAGAAGTCCAACCTATGATTTTCTAGTCGTAGGGTCGCATAACTAGAAAAACATAGGGTCGACGGATTTTGCGACCCTACGTCTGACCCTACGATTTTAGACAGAAACCATAAATTAGAAAACTTTTCTAATTCCAAGGGGTTCTTTCTTAAACTCAATGAGACTTATTTTGGAGGGGTTTTCCTCTATAAATAGGATGTTCCTTAGCCTCTTTCACTCCTTTTAGAACTCTAATTGAAAGTCAGAAAGGAGAAAGAGAAGGAAAAGAAGAAGAGAAGGAAAATTGAAGAAAAGACTAAGGAAGAGGAGGAAGTTTAGAGAAACCTCTGAATCTCAGCCAACTTCAGGTATGAATCTAAGTCCCTTCATAAATTAAGAGCCTAGAATGGATTATGAAGAAGTTAGGATTTAGAAACCCAAATCATCCATCCATGGACAAGTTCCAAAGGAATCCATGGAAGTAATCATCATAGGCAATGGAAAGTGTGTAAAAATTATAGTTATGAGCCATAGAACAATTTTAGAATGGACCTACAAGACCACAGGATCAACCACATGCCCTTGGGAAGTTCCAGGGAGGGTGTGGTCGCATGTAAGGTCAATTGGTAATCGACCCCACGTCCGACCCTACACCCTAGGGTCGATTGGTTACCGACCCTGGGTGCTGCCCTACCTGTGACCCTACGATTTCAGCTAGTCTAAATTTATTGGAATTAATTCTAATTAAAATATATCGACTTGTTAGGCCTTTATAGTGATTTAAAGGTGATTCATAAAGCTTGAACGAGGATCTACACTCAATCAAAGGTGAGGGAACAAGACCTAAATTAATTGGCTAATAATAAACTGTTTTCGTTTATTGAGTCCAATACCATGTATGATTATTTGATTGTATGATTGTAATGTGCATATCACATGTCATTCACTATTCCTATTATTATTGTTCATGCATATTTAATTTCGTTTAATATAACATGATGATGATGATGCTGCTAGGAATAGGCATGTGAATGTTTGTGTGTGGTTAGTATACTTGATGCGAGTAGGGCATCAGGGGAAGTGTGATGCGGTGCGATCCTAAGCACTTTAGCCCTATCTCTACTCAAGTCTTGTCCACTGACATCTTTGTATCGTCATTATCTTAGCAGAACTATTACGTCGTAGGGCATCAGGGGAGGTGGTGTCGGACCGTGTAGTCTCTGACTCTACTGAGGGGCCTTAGCTCTATCTTTATGGACGTATTGAGGGATGTTGGGGTGAGGCCTTGGATACACTGTTTGACATTAGGATTGGTTAGTTGCGAGTCCAGTTTACAAGCCCTCGCCAAAAGGGGCTTACGTGTTGGTACGGGTAGAGCATCAGGGGAAGTGTAATGCGGTGCGGTCTTAAGCACTTTAGCTCTATCTCTATCCCATGGTGGGGTGGATGTGGACGACAATGATGTTTAATCCATTGGGTGGGCTTACACACCCTGTGTATAGAGGCGAGGCGGCCATCGAACCTTTCTATAGCACATTGTAAACTTATGAACCAGACCAAAGATATGAATTGAATGCATGCATATGTTTGTTGCATTGTTTTATTTGCTAACTAAGCCGTGATGTGTGCTCACCCTTCCGGTCGAATGCTTTTAGTTGATGATGCAGGTAACACAGTTGAAGACTATATAAATGCTCCTATGTATGGACATGCGGCGGCGATGGACGCTGAAGTTATGGTGGAGTCGCATGATTCGTCAAGCGAGTGCAACTCTTGTGTTTTCGATTATAATTTTATTCAATTTATACAGATAATGTAATTGATTAAATATTTTATTTTATGTCTTATTCAACGGAGAATAATTAGATAATTTATTATTTTATAATTGTTAGACTCTTAGTTCATTAGTATAAAGACTTCCGCTATTGTGTATTTACTTTGATTATTGTTGTGGATGTGTATGGTTTAAGCAAACGAACACAGCCTATTCGAGATCCTGATTGAACCGTTGGTTAATTAGCGGTTCATCACACCATTCTGAATAGTACGAAATTGGGGTGTGACAGCTAAGGCCATTTTGTTATATTTATGTTGGTTGTTAACGAAATGTTTTTCAAGGACTTTCATATCATTCGGGACAGAAATCATAAATGTGTTATCTTGCTTGGGTTGGATTCTCTTATGCCCTATTTATCCGATTTGATGCCTTCGTTAGTTCAGATTGCTTCAGGATATTCCAGATGTGTCCAAATTTGATAATTTTTCATGTGGTTTTTGACATTCAAATGAATTTTATAGCAATTAGGAGTCCATTTTTTAGAAATTGCTGTTACAGCAAGTTTTAATGTTTATAGTGTTGTGGTTCCTACATAGGGGACCTAAATGGACATGAAAACTAATCAAAAGGATAGAGGATCTCATTATAGTGCATTGTAGGGGGCTAAGACAAAATTTTACAACTTAACCAAGCCCCACATGACCAGGTACTGATGCTTGGACAGCAAAGAAACAGATGAAAAGAGGCAAGTAAATTTAAGCCAAAGAACATTTTGTGGTAAAAGATTCAGGTAAGGAAAAGCAACTCCCCAGTGGTTCTAATAGTATTTTTGGGGTTTGCTCACTCATGTTAAATGAAGGAAAAATGATTTCACGACTGTAGGAAGTGAAGGAAATATTATTGCTATTTCTAACTTTGCTCTAAATTCAAGAAACTGTATCAAAGGAACTTATGATTGTTAAGGCTAGTAATCAACTTCTTCTAGTAGGCTATAACTGTATATATTTATATGTGAATGCTATAGTGGTGAATTCTCTCTGAGTTTGATGCTTATGTATTCCTTTATGTAAGGATGAAATGATTTGTTATATTGATAAATGTTATATGAGCTATATGGTGTAAGGTATTAAATGCAATAAATAATTTGTCACTTATTGAAGATGGACTGTAGTATGTGTACTGTTATGAATGTAGGAAGTTTTCTCGATGACTTACATGATACCTAACCGTGTAACAAGGGATAAGGTTACCTCAATGAAGTATTACTGTAAACTAAGATGATGTAAGCTATTGGACAAACTAATGGGAGCAAAGGATATGAACATATGTGTTGTGCCATACATGATGGTTGTGATCTGACTATTTTTATTACACAGTTGTAACTTAAAGTAACTTCATACAAACCAGGAAATGTAAGAAATAAGCTTACACTAGTTGGGGTAAGAACAAGAATGAAGCTACTCTAGACTATATGGGAAATTTGTATTCCTCTTCTAACATGTTAAGAAAAGTATGGACAACAACTCAGAGGAAGGGTTGGGGTGGCATTGGTGACTCATAACAGTCATTAATGCTTGACAATTTGTTAAACAAAAAAGTTAGTAGTTTCATATACATAGTGGAACATAGTGGACAACAAGTTTAAGTATGTGTTAAACAGAAACTAAGACCTAGAAAAGTAGTCAAGGTGAGCATGTACATCGTGGTAAATGGCAAGAAATGGAAGCATCCGGTGAGCCAAATAAGTGGCAAGAAACAAAAGCATCCGGTGAGCCAAACAAGTGACAATAAATAGAAGTAGCTGTTGAGTCAAACATGTGGCAAGAAACAGAAGCATTCGATGAGCAAGACAAGTTACAAGAAACAGAAGCATCCAGTGAGTCAATCAAGGGATAAGAAATAGAAGCATCTAGTGAGTCCAAATTCAAGTATTACCTGATGTACCTAAGTTAGTAACTTGAGGTTAAGCTAAGTAAGAATAGAGAAAGTAAGGTAAAAATGAATATTAATCCAATGAGGTTTGAGAATAGGAATGAACTACAGGCACACGGAACTACAGATAGTATTGTGGAATTAAAACCAAGTAGGAAATTCTACATATGTGACACTAGGATCATGATAGGATAACATGACAAGAAAGCAAACTGTGAAGCTTAATCAAGTAAATTACTTTTATATACATTTATCAAAAAATAGTTATCATATTTGTTCCATTGGATGTTTAATACATTGTTTATTACATGTATCCCTGCCAAGATGTTAATTATTCACTAAGCCTTCCTTACCCTAGTTGTTGATATACTATTACAGATAATCATACAAAAGAGCAGGTAGATAATACCTATGCAGAAGACCAAACTGGGCACTAGACCACTTGGCATTTACATCTTTTTTGGACAGCATTTATGAGATGGAATTAGATTGTAGTCTCTGTTTCTGTTGTAAGTGGCACTAGGTTTTTAGATGTTGGGCCACTCACTTTGATGTATCTAAAATAGTAAAGTTATTGTTATGATTTAAGACATTGGCCACTAGTTATGTAATTAATATTTATATATCTTTCCGCGGCTATGTTATCTTTGTTTGAATATTATGGAATGAAATGGATGGATGATATAGGATGTTATCCGTCGGCCCCTAGGGCACTATTCTCCTTGGGAGTGGTTCGGCCACCAAGCTACTTTGTGAGGTAGGGGACCAGGCTGGTGACTGCTGCAGTTGTTGTCTGCAGGGTATGTTACACCCCACAAGTTGAGTAGTGCTGAGCCAAGAGATCTTCCTTTGGATCGTTACAACGCTCAATGACACCGAGCGGAAATACACAGTACAAGAAAAGGAGATGACCGCCATAGTGCGCGCCTGACTCTCCATTGGGCTCATCCCTTGCTTGGTTAGGTAAGAAGCTAGACCTGCTACGACCTCTCTTACCAGGCCAGTTTCATAGAAGTATAAATTCCTATAGGTTTTCATATCTTATGTAATGTAAGTACCGACCAACGATTTGTTTTCCCACACCTAGGAAGGGGTTCTTACACCATGAATGATGCTGGAGAATTTGTTAATCCGAAGGACATCATCAAGAATTCGAAGTGACTGTACCTTGTCCTGAAGGCTCTCTTTGGAATATCAATTCCCTTAGTCTTCCATTGGTGATAGCCAGACCATATATCTATTTTTGAAAATACACTTGCCCCTTGAAATTGATCGAATAAGTCATCAATTTGGGGTAATGGACACCGGTTCTTAATGGTGAGCTTGTTCAGATCCCAGTAATCTATGCATAAAAGGACACTCTCTGTCACACCCCAATTCTGCACTGTTCAGAATGGTGTGATGAACCGCTAATAAACCAACGATTCAACCAGGATCTCAAATAGGCTATCCCCGCGTTATCTAAACTTACACACATCCGTAATCATAATCAGAGTAAATACACAATAGCAGAAATCTTATAAATAAATGAACTGAGAAACTAAGATGATATTAATAATTTAATAGCAAATTATTCTGTTTTCAACTGAGACATAAATATTTAAGTACCAAATACATGTCCTAATAAATCCAATAAAGAAACCTATAAAATATCTAATCAAATACACACGAGTTGCACTCGCAAGAGGAGTCGTGTGTATCCACTTCAGCTTCAGCTTCCATCACTGCCACGTTCCCGTACACAGACGCATTCACATAGTCTTCAACGGTATAACCTGTATCATCAACTAAAAATATTCAACGTCGAGGGGTGAGCACACATCACGGCTCAGTGAGTAGCCAAAACAATGCAACAATACATATGCATGCAAATCAATTTATATCTTTGGTCCGGTTTAAAGTTTGCAGTATGCAATAGAAAGGTTTAGGTAGCCAAAGGTCACGTTTATTGACCCCGCCTCTATACACAAGTGTGTGACGTCACCCGAAGATCACGTTTATCGTCGACTCACATGCACCCAACCATGAACAGTATATAACAAAGGTTAACGTTTATTGCTATATATTGCCATACCAACACGTAAGCCCCTGTTAGCGAGGGCTGCAAACTGGGCTCGCAACTAACCAATCCTAATGCCAAAAAGTGTATCCAAGGCCTCACCCCAGCATCCCTCAGAATGTTCATAGAGATAGAGCTAAGGTCCCCCGGTAGAGTCAGAGACTACAAGGACCGAGACCACCTCCCCTGATACTCTACGACATAATAGTTCTGCTAAAGTAATGGCGATACGACGATGCCAATGCACAAGACTTGAGTTAGAGATAGAGCTAAAGTGCTGAGACCCGCCAAAGGTTAACGTTTATTGACGTTCTCATCACACCTCCCCTGATACTCGCTCGCATCAAGTACACCAACCACACACATACAAGCACATGCCTATTCCTATCATCATCATCATCATCATCATCATGTTATAAACAATAAAGTAAATATGCATGAACAAGTAATAGAAATATTGGATGGCATGCTATATGCACATTACAAACATATTCGCATAGAATCAAGCATGGCATAGGACTCAAGAAAAAAAAAACAGTTTTGTTATTAACCAATTAGTTTGGAGTTCTGGTTCCTCACCTTAGCTTGTTAATAGATACTTTTCCAAGCTTTAGAATCACCTTTATAATGTTATTATATTTCTAGAAGACCTAACAAAGTCGATAGAATTTAATTAAAATTAATTTTGAATTTAAAAACCATCTTTAACTCGATGGTCGGAGGTAGGGTCGGAGTCCTGATCGACCCTGGGTGCGACCCTCCCCAGATTCTGAACTTCCCGAACACTGAGGGTCGATGGTCAGGAACACCTAGGGTCGGATGGTCATCGACCCTCGGTGCACTTTGGTCCAATTCCCTCTTTTAGTCCATTCTTTGTGCTTAGGATCCTATGTCTTGTTCCTACTTTCCATTCTACATTCATTCCATGGTCTGAAACCATATATAACCCACCTAGATAGCTTTCATGCATTCTCCTATGATTTTTCATGAAAACCTAACCATGGGTTGATGGTTTGGGTTTCTCCGAGATCATATTCTCATCAATATCTAACCTAAGGTCTGTAGAAACTCATGAAATTAGTATCCATACCTGAGAAGAATAATCCTTCTCTGCAACTCTTCTCTTTTGGCTTGTTTCTCTTCTTCTTCTTTTCCTTCTCTTCTCTTTCTCTCAATTCAATTAGGGTTGTGAAATGAGTGAAAGTGGCTTAGGGACGTCCTTTAAATAGAGTAGGAACATCCTAAAATAAGTCCTTTTGAGATTAGGAAAGAATCCCAATCGAAAATTAGGAAATTTCCAAATTTTATTTACTTACAGCAACCGAGGGTCGATGGGAGGGTCGATGATCCCGTCGACCCTAGGGTCCTAAGCTGTCCGACCCTGCATAGCTGGGTATGCGACCCTTCCCCTATTTTAAATGTTTTTGGGTCGATTTGATACCTGGGATCTCGATCTCCTTCACGCCCTTGGTCCATTTGACTCGACCATGATGGGTAAACCTGGTTCAAGGTGGTAAGACCGGGTTAGATTGACACGGATCTTACACTCTCATCTTTCTTCTTCACCAACAACACTGGTGCTCCCCAAGGTGAGATATTGGGCCTGATGAAACCCTTATCCAATAGTTCCTGAAGTTATATCTTGGGTTTTTTCAACTCTGTGGGAGCCATACTATATGGAGCTTTAAAAGTAGGATTTGACCCTAGGACTAAGTCAATAACAAACTCCTTTTTTCGATCAAGTAATAGACCACGTAGATCCTCAGGAAACACATCGAGGAATTCATTCACCACTGGTAAGTCTTCTAGTCTTGGTATATGGACTTCTATGTCCAAGACCGACACTAAATAGCTCTCACATCCTTAATGTAGCAGCTTAGAGGCTTGAAGTACCAATAAGAACAACTTTCGACGCTTCTTAGTCTTGCTGCTCCTAAACACAAATGCTTCTCCAGTAGTAGGCTAGAATAAGATCTGACACCTGGAACACAGAACATTAGCCTAGCGTTTGGCCAACCAATTCATTCCTAAAATCATGTCAAAATCTTTCATCTCGAGGTTGATGAGGTTAGCCTCCATTACCTTATCTTCTATGACAACGTCACTCGGTCCATAATAGTCCTCTAGACCAAACTTGGATCCCATGGGTGTATGCACTATCAGTGCATAAATCATCTTACGAGATGGCATTCCCAACATGGCAACGAATGTAGGGGATACAAAAGAATGCGTAGCCCAATAATCAAATAACACTCGTGCAGGTGTACTAGAAATATAAAGAGTACCAACACATACATTATATGAATGTTACCACATGTCATGCAAGATGATGCTTTCTTCTTAACTTTAAAACACATGTGACAACTCCAGGTGAACCCTCAGCATCCTTAACAGATAGGGTGAAGACTTTGCCCTGTCCAGGTGTGGTGCCTTCTTTGCTTCCGGGCACGATATAGCTGTTACAACTAACTCTTAGGTAAGAGTGTTAAACGGTTTGTAATCGGTTAAACGGTCCGGCCCGGTTTGCTTCAGTGTAGTGGAGGGTAAAACCAAAATCAAACCGATTAACTAAATGGTGTCAAAATTGAAACCAACATCGATTAGTAATGGGTTTTGGTTTGCCAGTTTTTAAACTGTTTTTCATTAATCAATTTTGCTTGCAGTTTGTAAACGGTTTAATGCATCAGTTTTTAATCAGTTTTTCATTAAAAAATATATATACATCTTCTCGCAATCCTACACTCTCCTTTTTCATGGAGATATTGTTGACCTAAAGTGCATGTAAATAACTTCTCCAATAAAACAATAAACTACAATATCTATCCTATTAGAAATGTGATTGAATAAGCTAATAAACACAATAACCAAATCATACTAAGTCTACAAATTTGACTTTTCCAATACAAACACAAAAAAAAAAAATAATAATGGAAACCTTATATAACTTAAAATGATAAAGAAAATCAGCCACTTGTTCCACGAAAACATGATCCCCATGGAATTGAATGTGAACTTTCTAAAGAAAAAATATCATTGTTTTAAAGCTTTAGCTGCCCTACGTTTACTGTTCAACTAGTTTAGTTGTTTAAAATAAAAATAAGATAACTTGATAAGGGTATTAAATGGTTTAAACAGTCCATTTAAAATGGTTTAACTAGTGTATAATCGATTTGACAATGTAGTTTAAACAGTTTAAATGGTTTAAAACAGAACTAAACTGATAGAGTAAACAGTCTGGAAATCCAAACCAAAACTGGACCATTTACTAAACGATCTCCTAGTTTCAGTGTAAATGGCCCAATCTGGTTTTGGTAAACAATTCTGGTCCAAAAATTGCATCCTTCCTCTTAGATGTAGTTGTGATAACAATAGGGTGTTCTCTATCATCCAGGTCCTCTTTAACTCTTCCCCTTGGGTCACATGCCATCAAGTTCCAGTGGGGCCCACTATCTAGAGGTGTGTCCAACATCACATGGAAGATGAGCAATATGGGATTATGGATAGAGGATCATACTTCCTATTTAGAAGAGCTAATTTCAAGGTGGAGTTGCAAAGTGGCAATAGATGGGGCCCACATTCATTGTAATTTGTTCTATAAGCCATTTTGCCTTATGCATTAACATAGAGAGTAATGACTCACAACGAAGAGAGAGAGAGAGATGACAGTTTCTTTTCATAGCATTAGTTACTTTTTGTACTTGACAACCCTAGTGATCATCAGAATCTTAGTTTTTGGCAACAAAATCACGGTACAGGATGATTGCCAAGGTGGCGTTAAGGGAGTACTCACCCAATGCGTGACATTTATTGATTAGGCAGAGCCAGTGAGTGATCCGATAATGAGCTGTTGTGATGCTGTAAAGATAACCGATTTAACATGTGTGTGTAGTAAAATCCCTTCCATTATAGCATCAATGATCAGCAGTGAGAAGGTAACCCATGTTGTACAGTACTGCGGTAATCCCCTTCCTCCTGGAGTCCAATGTAGAAGTAAGAAGTCTTTTACCTCTACTTTTCATTCAGATTTTGTGTGTTTTGCTTTGTTTCTCTTCTTAAAAATTAAAAATCAAGAGAGAGAGAGAGAGAGAGTTGGGATTTATATCTTTTGGTCATTGTTAAATATTTTTGGTTTCTTTATTAGGTTGGTGTCTTGTATTATGTGGGGTCCATGTAATTATAAGGTTAGTATTTGTATTAGGGTATGAGTTTATTACATATACGGGGGTAAACTTATAATTATGGGGATTATGGTTTCTAGGTTTCTCTAGAAATTGTCTCTATGTGAAAAAACCTAGGTAAGGCTGTAAGGGCTGTCAGAGGAGAACACTCTGATAGTGGAGAGCTGGAAAACTGTAAGGTTGACAGATGAGATAAACCTATAAGGTGGGGAGTTAGAGAGGCTTTTTGGGAATAAAGATTTATTTTTTCTCTGGTGGACATAGGCATCCCGCGATAGAGTGCAAAATCACGTTAAATCTTTGTGTTTTCTTCTTGTTTGCATTCTCTTAATCCTAACAAGTGGTATCAAAGCTAGATTCGGTAGATCGGTCAATGATCTGTGAGAAGGAAGGATGAACGTGAAAGGTATGAAGAAGAAGAAGAAGAAAAAGAAAAAAAAAAGTAAGTTTTTTTCTCTGATATTCCTTTGAAAAAGTTAAGGAATTAGAAGAAAAAAAATATTAAGACCGTAACAATAAAAAAAAGAAAAAAAAGAAAAAAAAGGTGTGAGTTTTTGTTTTTTTTCCCTCAGAGATTTTTTTTTTAACTGTAACCATTCTTATGTGTAATCATTACAAGAGAATTTGAAAAGAAAAAGAATACGGTTGAGTTTTTTTTCTCTCAAATCTACAAGTAATCATTACTAAAAAAGAGAGAGAGAGAGGAATGGAGTGCTTTGGCAGAAGCAGAGGCAGAGGGTTATTTCGGTTGTTGACCAGGGCAACGGGTGAGACTCGGCAGGCGTCGGCAGTTGTTTTTCATGGAGTCAATGGAGATGCTACTATGGATGTCTCGAAAACACTTGCAAGGGTCGATGCGACTTTGCTACAATTTTCAATGGACCTCGGTGAGGGATCAAGCCAGAGGGATGGAAACAAGGGATTTTATGTAGGTTTGAGATCTCATGTGATTAACCTTCCCAATTGGATGCAAGGGGTGCTCCACCTGTAGGATATTGGCATGGTGGATGACTTATTGTCTGACAACTTTGGTTTTATAGAAAGAGGAGCAAAGCTTGTTGTGGTAGGGACTTCGTTGGGTTTTGGGTCATTGGCGGATGCAGTAGGGAGTCTTGAAGATCGACTAGTACAACAGTGGATTGTTTCTGATCTAGTTGGCAGGAATGGACCCGTGAAGGCTAAGAAGATGCCATTTGGAGGAGGTGGTCGTGATTCTTGGGGTCTTGTAAATTAAGTTTTGCATGCGTTAGATCCATTATTGCATGTGGGAGTTAGAGCGGGTTTAGCAGTGCCGATCTACTATGGTGGTAAACATGCTCTAGGGGCTTCTGGTGCGATGGCTATGAGGACAGCGGTTTGAGGATCTGATCGCATTAGGGAGGTTTTTCCTGGGATACGACGACAAGTTTGAATCCCGACACGGTGTACATATTGGCCAGTTGATGTTGCACTGTGGGATAAAGGATGACTGGTGGGCTGGGACAAATAGTCAAATCTCTAGGTCTGCATTGAAGGTACAGAGGTGAGAGGCTTGGGTTCCAGGTGCAATTGGAGTTGCAGAGGGCTGGGATGAGGAATCGGATCTCTAGGTCTGCATTGGAGGTCCAGTGGTGAGAGGCTCAGGTTCCAGATGCAACTAGAGTTGTAGGAAGACTGTGTGTGACGGTAATCTTTTTGGTGATGCTACAGCAGTGGGAGAGATGGAGTCACATCACATCGTGCAGCGGTAAGTTGTACGGGACACCCGGATGGGGTGTGGGCTATGCTGGTTTGGGTGTAGCGGTTTGGCAGAGACAAGTTTTCAGAATCAATATCAATGGGTTTTCTTCAAGGTGGTTTGCAGAATCCAAGCCAGGTGGAGATTTGTTGGGTTGGTGTCTTGTATTCTGTGGGGTCCATGCAATTATAAGGGTAGCATTTGTATTAGGGTATAGGTCAATTACATGTACGGGGATAAACTTGTAATTGTGGAGATTAGAGTTTTTGGGTTTCCCTATAAATTGTCTCTGTGTGGAAAAACCTAAGTAAGGCTGTAAGGGCTGTTAGAGGAGAACACTCTGACAGTGGAGAGCTGAAAGGCTGTAAGGTTGACAAATGAGATAAGCCTGTTAGGTGAAGAGTTATAGAGGCTTCTTAGGAATAAAGATTTCCCACGATGGGGTGCTTAACCACGTTAAATCTTTGTGTTTTCTTCTTGTTTGCGTTCTCCCAATCCTAGCATTCTTATTATTCACTGATCTCTTGTTCTTGGGAAACTTGAACAATTTTTAAATTTTTAATGGTAAATTCTACATTTTCTTTCCTGTGAATTTCCATTAATTCCTTAGGATCTGAAGGGATCAAAACCAATAATATCAGGGATGAAAGGATGGAATTTCCATTCTTTGCATGGAAATAATGATAGTAGAGGGGTTGTCTAAATGTAATGAGGGTGGTAGCCAGTTCCCTTGAATGCATGCACATTCATTGATAGTTACGAAATCCTCAATATATAGATGATAGTTTTGGTACTTCATTTGGGGATTGGTGCAAATCTGACAGTAAAAAAACCTTAGTTTGTTACAACTAAAAAAATTCTTAATTAAAAAAAAGTTTGAAAAGATTTTAAATTGATACTTTTATAGGTGTATTTAGAATAAATATATTATTCTTTGTTTTATTCATATAATGTTTTTGAGGGATAAAAAGGATTTTTCAAAACTAATTTGAAAATGACCAATAATACTTGTTTTATCGAAAAATATATGAAAAGGCAGAATTAGTATTTCACTAGAAAAAAAAAAAAACAAGTGTTACTAAGAAGGAAAAATAAATAAATAAATCAATAAAACTAATATAGCATCATTTCATAGAGATGCTTTTTCAATGGATGAATCTATATTTACTCTAATATTTTATTGTTTCTATTTCAGGTTAGATACGTATTAAGACATGAAGTTCAGAGGAGGAATAAAGCAAAGCATGTGGCTCGTTCGTTTGTGAATAAATTTAGTTATTTAGGATTTCTATTATTGTATGGATTTATTATATACACCGTCTTCCCCTGATATTTGTTACTCCAGAAAAAATTGTGTTTATTTGCTATCGCTCATGCATTTTTGCATGCGAATAAATTTAATTTCCAAAGAAATGGGTTGAACCAAGATTTAAATCAATTTTGAAATCATATACCAAGATCATAGATGTGCTTGATACAAAATCGTAATGGTTCATAATATGGATTGGATATTGTGTTTTCATAAAGGTTATTATCACGGTTTAAGTACAACCCAGGCCACTTTCACTTTACAGCAACAAAAAGGGTATACAGATATAATTAAGGAACTATTAGCTATGGTTTCAGATTTTCTATAAATTCTAAGATAAAATTGATTGGATATTGTGATAGTGATTAGGAAGGTTGTGTTGATGATATGAAAAGCATCTCCAACTATGCATCAACTCTTGGCAACAATCGATTGCTCAATCCTCTGCTGAATCTAAATATATTCAGCTTCATTGGTAATTTCTCATGCAGTTTTTTTGAAAAGAATTATAGAAGATATTGGGGAAAAAAAGAGGAAGAAAGAATTGAAATCTATTGTGATAATAAATCAGCTACTAGAGGAGATGTCATATTTTATAGAGAGAATCTTTAGAATTTTCTTTCTCCAATAAATGAGGGACTAAATTCTTCCTACTTCATATATTTCCTCTACTTATTGTCTCCATGCTTTAGTCTTACATCGACAAGAGAGTAAGGTTAGAAAGGATGAAAGTTTATCAATAAAGGTTGATTGTGTTGATACGTATCAATTAGAAATTAGTGGTGTAATCATTCTGATTATTGACCAATTGATATGAATCTGATTATTGACCAATTGATATAGATCAATTGCACTTTTTATAGTTTGTTGGGTATAAGGGTGGGTGGTACCGCTCAAATTGCGACCAATCTTCCTAATTGTGGGCCGGGCTAAGAGCGCATATATAAGCTCGATTGTATACAGTAGTTATCAACCAATTGATTAAAAATAGGTCAATGTTTGGCTTTTGAAAGTTAATTAGCTTAATAGACCGGTCATAGTCTGATGTCTTAAAATGGTGGGGACCGATTAGGTTCGAACGAAACGGTTAGCAAAGATCAATTGACAATCTACGACAGTGCATGAACTCTTTTCCCCCAAAAACAAAGTGCATGAAAAACAAAAGGATCCACCCTGTCGTCGAAATATTACAACCACTAGGGGTGTCAAAATTGAGCCAAAACCATGAACCAAAACTAAACCAACCTGTTTTTTGACCCAGACCAAATAGAAACCGGACCTTATTGGACAAAATCGGACAGGACCAATTGATAAACCCAAACCAAACCAAACCAAATCAAACCAATAAGATCGAAACTGTATCAATACGATAATGGCTTGATAAGAATCCATTAAGCCATCATTTTATTCAATATATATGTAGAAAACCAAAACTGAAATATATATATATAGGAAACCAAATCCAAACTTATAATGGATTGATAAGAGTCCATTAGGCCAGTCCAATAACAAGCCGACACCAGACTAGCCTTGTAAATAACTTGGACAGTACAGCCCACTTCAGCCTGAAAAAACCTGAGATCAACTTGGCCTAGACCAAAACAAGCCTATTGACATGCCTAGCAACTACATCTGATTTTATGGCCATGTACACTAATCATTTAGCAATCTAAGTATAGGACTAATCAAGTCTACAAAGAGAAGGCAACTACTTTGTCAGATAGTCGGTTGCATCATAGTTTAGTGCATTCACCTAGGAGATCAAGGGTTTGATTGTCTTGTCTTCATTGTGCAAAAAATAAGCTATGTTAAATGTGAAAGTCCCTGCATCTTTGGATATCACTCATAATTGTAGGAGCCTATAGGTGTACAAGACTATGATGTAGGACGACTCCAAAAAAAAAAAAAAAAAAAAAATACAATTAAAGAAAAAAAAAAAAAAACCTAGACGCCATCCAACTATTGAAAATGAATTTCCGAGTGATTCAATCCTTTGAAATTGCTACATAAGAATGATAATAACAGCTTGCAAGGGTTGTTTCGTTCTTTCATTATTTTATTTTTCTTTGGTAAAGTTTTTAGATTTTTTGTTTTTTGGTAGTAATGGTTTTTGGGTTCAAACAGGCGTTTTTTTGCTTCACATTTTTCATGAATCATATACAAACCATTTTGTTTTCAATGAAACATATAAGAGGGTTTGGAATTAGTTAAGGAAAGCGAATAAGGATATGTATTTGATGGATTGAGATCTACGGTAATAATTCCATACATCATTTGCTAACCGTCTGACTAGAATTTCTTATCACATTCTAATTGAATCATCTCTAATGCATTTGGCTTGACTAATTAACACGTTTTTTGGGTCATCCTCCGAAGCTTGTGTAACACCCCGGCTTTGCCAGGTTGTTAAATTTACTTACTCATGCTTTGGGTTGGATAGGAAAGGAAATTCAAGAGGCTAACAGGGGTATTTCGGTAATTTCCCATCATGCTCATAAAGGTAAATAAATTTTACATACTATTGGATATAGCCATTCTTAGGTTTATAGATTTTAAAAATGAGGCTTGAATGATTAAATGGTCATGAAATATAGTAAGATGAACATATATATATAAAGATGATTTTACTATTATTGGCTTATTTGGAAATGGATAAAAAGTACATAGGTATTTTGTTTGTAACAATTTTAATTATGGACACATGCTAGACTAATGATCTTATTTTCAATCGAAGTGTAATGTAACCATAGGTCCAGTGTTCAAAAACTCAAGAAGACAAATAAAGAGGTTTTGTTTTGTATGAGTGTTTATATGTAGGACCCACAACATATGGTTGATTCTTATTAGTTGGAGATGATTAAGTTTATTTCTAAATTGGAATGGCATGGACATAAATCTAAAATAAAAATGATGGCATTCTTGGTCCCTGAAATAAAAGTGTACCAAATATAGGAATATTGGGTTATTGTGCATGTGCTTTAAATAGAATAAATGACGGATATAAGAGTCAATTCACTTTTTGTGGTTTCCCTTGAAGTATGAGTTTACTCTACGTGCATTGGTGATGTGAGAAGGAAATATTAGAGAGTTCACAAAATTAGCTAATTAGAGAAAAATAAAATGATGAAAAAGTATAAAATTAAAATCTTAGAATTCAAGCAATTTTTCACTAACCTAGAATATTCATTGACGTGGGGGAGAGTTATTCTTGAGGGTTTGTTAATGATTTGGTAAGAGACTCTTGGAGAAATAGGATTTGAGGCTTCAGTGAGCAAGAATGGTTGTTGATTTCAGTGGAGTCAAGAAAGCTTGAGAAAAAATAGAGGATAAACAAGATAAAAGGAGACAGTTGCAGAAATCATTGGAAGCTTGAGAACTTTTCAACTTCAGTTTTGGGTATAGATGATCTTATCTTTAGGGACAGCAAACCACATTAAAGGTGAGTTTAATCTTTCCCATGTTGGAGGTAGAGGTGCATATAAGTTTAAAATGTATTTACAGCCCTTAAGAATGTGTTAATGGTGAGGAAGAAGATACAATAAATTACTGTATTTTTACTTAAATTAGATTTAGGGTTGATGTCTATGTAAAGGTTATTAAGGGGATAATGTGTTAATCTGTAATGGACTCAAGTAGAAAACATTAATATACTCTATAGGAAGATTTATGAGTCCTAATACGCCATTATAGTGACCTTGAAGCTCGATTTTGAAGGTTGGATTCAAAACTGAAAATTTTGTTGAGAAAGGTCAATGTGTTTGGTTTAGCACCGTGTAATGATGTTTAAAATAGTATAGGGATGTTTAGAAGTGCATTGGTATGGTTTAAAAGCAATTTAAGATGATTTTTGAGTATTGGGCAAGGACCAAAAGGGCTGGAAAGTTAAAAATTATTAATAAGAGCTTGAAACAAGCTTTTGGAAGCAGGCGATCGATCAGCTTGCCAGGCGGTTGATCAGCCTCATTTGATTAACCGCCTAGCCCCTGTTGATCAGCCGCCTAGCTTATTTTGGGGTTTTTTTTTTTTATTAGTTTTCATTTGGGATTTCTTCCTAGGACCCCTCGGGATGATGTTAAGATGATTTTGGATCATATTTGGGTCAATTCCACATAGGTTTGATTACCTATATGCTTGTTTATTGACCTTATATACCTTGGAATTTCATAGGTGCACTCAATGATAGTTTTGATTGAACTGTTTCAAGAGAAGTACTACAAGTATATATTGGGCAGTATGAAGTTAAGTTACCTATGATATATTGATGGCCTCTTGAGTATGTAATGGTTATGTTTAAATAAGGTTAGGAAGATGCTTTACTTATTGCTCTCTTACAAGCTATTACTATGGTAGGACGTTTTTCCTTATAAAACTAATACTTCGAGACATTGAAGAGAGGACCCATGGACAAGCTTGGGCAGTAGGGTATGTATCAAAAGCTTATGATATTTACCTTATGTGTAGACTTGTGAAAGTACACTAAACTGATATTATTTTAGTTTTCCTTATTGGATGCTTAGAAAACAAATTGCTGAAATTTTACATAGCAAGTTCTCAAGTTATTGTGAAGCCAACCTTTGGATATTAAGGTGAGGAACTCCTTCCCCCGTAGCGGACTATTATGGTTATATTGTATGCATGTTTGTACTGAGCTATGATGTTTGATGATATGATGTATTGCTATGTATTCATAATGTTGTATGTACAATGTTGGCTCAATTTTGGAATGTTAATATAATGGAGTGATGGTACTGTGAAATATGTGATTATTGAAATGTGATGTAACATGCCTATGTTCTATTGATATATTTATGATATGGTTTGATGAAACATGAGTTATGGGTGGTATGGTAAATGTATATCTAATTAAGTATAAATAAGGAAATCATGAAAAACCAATGCTTATGTGAATAAGAATATGAAATACAATAACTGAAATCACTCATGGAATAAATAAAAGGCGTGAAAGACACCATTGGTGAAACAACAATTTTGTGTGTAATGGCACCAAGTGAGTTAGCCAATGAGGTATGCTAGGACAAGATGCATATTTAAACTCGGTGAACCCAAAGCAGTGTTTGACATGTTCAAAGAAGTAAGAAAATGATAATAACTAAGAAGATTATATTTGATATGGTACCAATGCTAAAGCAATAGTTTTGTGTGTAACACAGTCACTGGCATGTATTAAAGCAAGATACGTACCTATATTTGGTGAGCTCAATACATAGAATAAAATAATATTTAAAGGTCAACACGACAATACGTACCTTCTACAAGGATATATTTTTTCACTGAGCTTTGACTCACCCCTTTACATGTTGATATTGTTACAGATGAGGATAGTGAAGGACAGGCTGAAGCTAATGATATATGAGAGTCCATGTAGGATTTCATCACCCCTTGATAGCTATTGACCTATATGATGTCTTTTGTTTAATCTTTTATATGTGGTTGTAAGATGTTAATAATTAAAGAACTTGTAAGTTTTTGTATAGCCACTAGTAACCGTCATGTTATGTATTAAGACTTCTGCTGAAATACTCTTTAGTGTTATGTTATGTGATGTGTCAGAATTATTTTTCAACCAAGCAAAAAAATTATATCAGATTTTTTATATACATGGTTATATTTATGAGATATTTGTAGCTTGTTGGATCACCAATCCATTAGTCAATGCCTGAGGTTGAGGGTGTTATAGCTTGGGAAACCTTATTAAGGAGTCCGATGAGAAAATAAAGAGAACAAACAAAATAATATTAAATGTAAAATATTATCAATAATGAAAGGAACACTGTTGTTCTAAATTTCTTGGATGATTCATTACATTGATATGTATCGTATTTATAAAAAAAATATATGGGATTAAAGACTAATATCCCATTAGATTGATATGGGATTCTTAGAACTGTTATAATTAAGGATTGTTAGGATACAATAGATAGGATAAGATACGATCTTATCTCATGTGGGTTGTTATGAAATTGTTACAGCTAAAGAAGGCTAGGATACTGTGGAGGATTACAAGGATTGTTACAGTTGTTACAAGGGTAGATATTTAAAAGAGATAAGATATGATCTCACCACATTTGAGGTGTTACAGAATTTCTACAGCTATTACAACTAACTCTTAGCTGTTACCACATATGATCTCACTACATATCTTATTCTTGTAAATATCTACCCCTGTAATAGTTGTTACAGCTAACTCTTGGGTAAGAGTGTTAAACGATTTGTAATCGGTTAAACGGTCTGTTCCTATTCGGTGTGGTGTATTGGAGGGTAAAACCAAAATCGAACCAATTAATTAAATGATGTCAAAATTGAAACAAAAACCGATTAGTAATTTGTTTCGATTTGTGGATTTTTAAATGGTTTTTCATTAATCGATTTTGCTTGCAGTTTATAAACGGTAGTTTCTAATCAGTTTTTTTTTATTTTAAATATATACATCTTCTCGCAATCCTATGCTCTCATTTTTTTATGAAGATATTGTTGACCCAAAGTGTATCTAAATATCTTCTCCAATAAAACAATAAACTACAAAATCTATCTTATTAGAAATGTGATTGAATAAGCTAACAAACACAACAACCAAATCATACTAAGTCTATAAATTTGATTTTTCCAATACAAATACAAAAAAAATAACGGAAACCTTATATAACTTAAAATGAGAAAGAAAATCAGCCACTTGTTCCACGAAAATGTGATCCCCATGGAATTAAATGTGAACTTTCTGAAGAAAAAATATCATAGTTTTAAAGCTTTAGCTGCCCTTTATATACTTTTTAGCTAGTTTAGTTGTTTAAAGTTAAAGATAAGATATGGGTATTAAATGGTTTAAACGGTTCATTTAAAATGGTTTAACTGGTGTATAATCGGTTTGACACCATGGTTAAAAGGTTTAAATGGTTTTAAACAGAACCGAACCGATTATGTAAACGGTCTGGAAATTCAAACCAAAATTGAATGATTTACTAAACGGTCTACTAGTTTTAGTGTAAACGGCCTGGTACGATTTCAATAAACAATTCCGATCCAAAAATTGCATCCTCCTCTTAGGTGTAGTTACGGTAACAATAGGCTATTCTCTATCATGGTGACGACCCCGCCGCCACGTAAGGTTTTTTATTTCCTCTGACAGAAGTTCGCGGGCTACTGAAGGAAACTAACCAAACCAAGCGCCTTTCGAAGCGATCTGGTACGACAATTTATATGGCTTATAATAAATGTTCAGTCAGGCCTAGATCGAAAGGTTGCCCCAGCAGCCCTCTTAACTCTACCTCGTGGGTCTCACGCCATCAAGTTCCAGTGGGGCCCAGTACCTAGAGGTGGGTCCCACATCATATGGAGGATGAGCAATATGGGATTATGGATAGTGGATCATAGTCCCTATTTAAAAGAGCTAATTCCAAGGTGGAGATGCAAAGTGGAAATAGATGGGGCCCGCATTCATTGTAATTTGTTCTATAAATATGGGAAGCCATTCTGCCTTCATGCATTATCATAGAGAGTATTGACTTACAAGAAAGAGAGAGAGATGACAGCTTCTTCTGGTAGCATTAGTTACTTTTTGTACTTGACAACCTTAATGATCGCCGGAATCTTAGTTTCTGGCAACAAAATCACTATACAAGATGAGTGCCAAGGTGATGTTAAGGGAGTACTCACCCAATGCGCGACATTTATTGATAAGGCAGGGCCAGTGACTGATCCTTCAACGAGCTGTTGTGATGCTGTAAAGACAACCGATATACCATGTGTGTGTAGTCAACTCCCTTCCGTTATAGCGGGAGTGATCAGCAGTGAGAAGGTAACCCATGTTGCACAGTTCTGCGGCAACCCCCTTCCTCCTGGAGTCCAATGTGGAAGTAAGAAGTCTTTTACCTCTACTTTTCGTTCAGATTTTGTGTGTTTTTCTTTGTTTCTCTTCATAAAAATTAAAAATCAAGAGAGATAGATAGAGTTGCGATTTATGTCTTTTGGTTATTGTTAATATTTTTGACTTCTTTGTTATTTATCGATCTCTTGTCCTTGGGAAACTTGAGCAGTTTTTAAATTTTTAATGGTAAATTCTACATTTTCTTTCATGTGAATTTCCATGAACTCCTTAGGATCTAAAGAGATTAAAACCAATAATGTCAGGGATGAGAGGATGGAATTTCCATTCTTTGCATGGAAATAGTGATAGTAGAGGAATTTGGCTGAATGTAATGAGGGTGGTAGCCGGTTCCCTTCAATGCATGACACATTCATTTATCGCTACAGAAACCTCAATATATAGAGGATAGTTTCAATATTTCATTTGGGGACTGGTGCAAATCTGACGGTAAAATGACCTTAGTCTATTACAACTTGAAAAATCCTTAATTAAAAAAATGTTTGAAAAGATTTTAAAATTGATGCTTTTATAGGTGTATTTAGAATAAATATATTATTCCTTGTTTTATTCATAAAATGTTTTTGAGGGATAAAAAGGATTTTTGAAAAATAATTTGAAAATGACCAATAGTACTTGTTTTATCGAAAAATATATGAAAAGGCAGAATTAGTACTTCACTAGAGAAGAAACAAGTGTTACTAGGAAGGAAAAATAAATACATAAATAAATAAAACTAATATAGCATCATTTCATAGAGATGCTTTTTCAGTGGATGAATCTATATTTACTCTGATATTTTATTATTTCTGTTTCAGGTTAAATACGTAATAAGACATGATGTTCAGAGGATGAGGAGGAATAAAGCGAAGCATGTGGCTCATTTTCAAATAAATTTAGTTATTTAGGATTTCTGATATTGTGTGGATATATTATATACACCTTCTTCCCCAGATATTTGTTACTCCAGAAAAAATTATGTTTATTTGCTATTGTCATGCATTTTTGCATGCGAATAAATCCAATTTCCATAGAAATGGGCTGAACCAAGATTTAAATCAATTTCGAAATCACATACCGAGATCATAGATATGCCTGATACAAAATACTAATGGTTCATAATATGGATTGGATATTGTGTTTTCAAAAAGGTTATTATCAGGTTTAAGTACAACACAGGCCACTTTCACTCTAGATCAATAAAAAGGGTCTTGAGATAAAATTAAGGGATTGTTAGCTATGGTTTCGGATTTTCCCAAAATTCTATGATGAAATTGTTTCGATATTGTGATAGTGATTGGGGGGGTTGTGTTGATGATATGAGAAGCATCTCCAACTATGCATCAACTCTTGGTTCTATTGTGCATTGTTGGGCTTCAAAGTGGCAACAATCGATTGCTCAATCCTCTGTTGAATCTGAATATATTCATCTTCATTGGTAATTTCTCAAGCAGTTTTGTTGAAAAGAATTATAAAAGATATTGGGGGAAAAAGAAGAAGCAAAAATGGAAATCTATTGTGACAATAAATCAGCTACCAGAGGAGATGTCTCATTTTATAGAGAAAATCTTTAGAATTTTCTTTCTCCAACAAGTGAGGGACTAAATTCTTCCTACTTCATATATTTCCTCCATTTGTTGTCTCCATGCTTTAGTCTTACATCGACGAGAGAGTAAGGTTAGAAAGGACGGTAGTTTATCAATAAAAGTTGATTGTGTTGATACGTGTCAATTTGAAATTAGTGGTGATCATTCAAAACCAAACCAATTGATATGAATCCGATTATTGACCAATTGTTATAAATCGATTACACTTTTTATCGTTTGTTGGGTATAAGGGTGGGTGGTACCGCTCAAATTGCGACTAATCTTCCTAACCGTTGGCCGGGCTTAGAGCTCATATATAAGCCCGATTGTATACAGTAGTTATTGACCAACTGATTAAAAATAGGTCAATGTTTGGCTTTTGAAAGTTAATTAGTTAAATACACCGGTCATAGTCTGATGTCTTAAAACGTGGGGACCAATTAGGTTCGAAAGAAACGGTTAGGAAAGATCGATTGACAATCAACGATAGTGCATGAACTTTTTTCCCCAAAAAACAAAGTGCATGAAAAACCAAAGGATCCACCCTACCCTTGAAAATATTGCAACCACTAGGGGGTGTCAAAATTGGGCCAAAATTGAGAACCAAAACTGAGCCAACCTATTTTTTGGCCCGAACCAATTAGAAACCGAACCTTATTGGACAAGATTTGGGTGGTATTTCTTAGAGCCTGATGAAAAACTAAAATCGGACAAGACCAATTGATAAGTCCAAACCAAACCGAACCAAAAAGATCAAAACTGAATAAATACGATAATGGCCTGATAAGAATCCATTAAGCCATCATTTTATTAAATATACATGTATAAAACCAGCACTGAATTCGAACCAGCCCGATATAACCCATTAATCCAACTTTATTTTTTTCTATATATATATATATAGATATGTGTGTGTGTGTGTGTGTGGAAATGTTATTGTAACAAGGGTTTGTTGTTTTTCTCAACGTAACAAGGAATCTATTCTGCTACATGGGCAGATGATGTGTCCATTCCAACCGTTGAATAGAAAGAACATAGTCTAGATTACCCACATATCGAATTTCAAACTCTAATTCTATCAAATACCCCCTATGTATTGCCATGCATCCCGTGTATGTCCATGCATGTGTACGAGTACTCTAAACATTACTATAATACTATTCAAATTTGAATGAGATGGATTAAAAAAATAGTAAAAATGAATGGTCTAGATTTATCGAATCTGAACCGATAGTGGATTGATAAGAGTCCATTAGGCCAATTCAATGGCAAACTGACACCAAATCAGCCCTTTAACTAACTTGGACTGTGCAGCCCACGTCAACCCAAGAAAACCTGAAATCAACTTGGTCCGGACCAAAACAAGCCTATTGACACCCCTAGCAACCACATCTGATTTTATGGCCATGTTCACTGTTCATTTAGCAATTGGTGACCATGATGCATAGGAAAATTAAAAGAGGGTGTGTAGCTATGAAATTGGATGTTCAAAAATCATATGATAGCCTATAGTGGAATTTCTTAGTGGATGTCCTTCGAAAATTTGACTTTTTGGATATTTTTGTTAATAGGATATTATCTCTTCTTCGGTATACAAAATTATCAGTAATGGTGAATGGTGGTCAGGTGGGTTTTTTTTTGCCCTAGTAGGGGTTTAAGGCAAGGAGATCCCCTATCTCCCATTCTTTTTGTGCTGGCTGAGGAGGTGTTGAGTCAGGGGCTATAGAAATTAAATGATGTTGTTCTTATGGCTCCTATCTTCAATGGTAGAGGGTCTAATGTTCCTACTCACCTAATGTTTGCTGACAATATTTTCATCTTCATCAAAGCAAGAGTGAGCTCATGCAAGAAATTGAAGCATCTTCTGGATCTATATGCTGCTTATGGTGGTCAGGTAATTAGTCCACCTAGAAGTAAAATATTTTTTTCTGCTTCTATACCCAATGGTCGTAAAAGGAGAATGCTTGATGTGATGGAGTTTTTTGAAGGTTTTTTTCCCACAAAATATTTGGGTGTAACTCTTTTCAAAGGGTGGATTCGTAAAGATTTATTCCAACCTATGCTTGACAAATTCTGAGCAAAATTTTCAACTTGGAATAGTAGCCTCTTATGTTGGGATTGGACCATATTTGGTCCAATCCGATGGGAGTATTTGGAATTGGTCCCATATAGAAGTTATGAGCCCATATGGAAGTGAATTCTCTTTATTGAATTCTGAATTTAAAATTTGAAATGGAAACTCACTTTGGAAATAACCAATAGGAGTTATTTCTTTCAAGGAAAGAAAGAGATTTAGTGGAAATTTGTATTGAAGCTCGCTTTGGGATTTCTCTTGAAAAAGAAGAAGTGCAGATTTTTCATACAATCAAATAGATTGCCACAAGGGCGCCATATTCTAGGAGCCCAAACTATGTGATTGAATAAATCCTCCTCTATCTGTTGCGTACCTCAAGTTTTTTGCTCTTTCTCTCACGCTCTTATTTTGCCGACGGATCGGAGAAGCAACGTGTGTTTTTTGGTATTTTTTCTAATTGATTGAAATATTGTTTGAGACTTCTAGAGGTGAGAAAGTACTATTAATGGTGGTTAAGAGTAACCCTGTATTCCTCCAAGTTACTTGTTTGTGTTACATTTTCTTGTGATCCTCAAGTTTGGGTATAAAGCTTGAGAAGACTAAATCTTGTAATCCCATTATCATTATAGTGGAAGTTTTTTATTGGACTAGGTCCCATGGTTTTTTCTCTTCACATTGAAGGGTTTTTCACGTAAAAAATAGTGGTGTTGTGGTTGTGCTTGTGGATTACTTATTTGTTTCTTTCATTAAAATTTTATTGGCTTAATATCTTTGATTCACACATAGATGGAAAATATTCAGTGCCTAACATCTTATTGTATGCTGGTCATGTTGAGTTAGTAAGAATAGTTTTATCTAGTTCTTTTATTCATAGTTTTGCAGTATATAAGTGGCCAAAAAGTATGGTCCAAGAGGCATAACGTTTGATGAGGAATTTTATATGGACGGATGACCCTATGAAGAAGAAGGCTGTGGTGGTTAAATGGGATATGATGTGTGCTCCTCAACTAGACGGTGGCCTTGGGATTTGATGACTGACTAATATTAATGATGCATTGCTGAGTAAGATGGCATGAAAAATAATGGTTGAAGAATCCACTTATGCATGCTTTATGAGGAACCACTATTTGTTTAAAGATGGGCTGCAAAGAAGACATCAAAACACCTCTCCCATATGGAGAAGTATTAATAGAGTATGAGATTGGACAGCTAAACATTCTAGGTGGTTGATTGGGGATGGTGAAAGAATTGATGTATGGCATGATGTTTGGATTGGAGATTTATCTTTGGTTGAGTATCTAGGCATTGAGAGGAATTTTTTTAATCATAAAAGGTGGCCTTTATCTAGGTTCATAACAAATGGGAACTAGATTTTGCCTACAGTTGAGTCACCAATCTTGAAAGAAGTTCTTTTAAACACTGAAATAATTAAATTGACTACTGGAATGAAGGATAAGCACCTTTGGATAGTGGAACAAGGAGGAAGATTTTCGGTAAAGTCAGCGTGGGAGGCTTTACGGAAAAAACATGAAAAACAAAATTGGGTATCAGCTGTTTGGTACAAGGGACTACATTTGAGGATTTCATTTTTTGCTTGGAGGTGGTGTTGGCATAAATTGCCCACAGATGATATTGTTCAACGAAAAGGCATGTGTATTGCATCGAGATGTGGTCTCTGTAAGATGGATGTGGAATCTTTTACTCATGTTTTTTGTGGATGCAGATTTACGATTGGAATTTGGGAAGAAGTAGGCTGATTATTTGGTGTAATTATTCCTATTTTTCAGTCTCCTGATGCTCTCCTGTGCTGGTGGAGACAGAAGGCCAAGGTTATGCCTCTTCGTAGTATGTAGATTGGAGCCTACTAGAATTATTGAATTATATTGGCAACCTCCCCCTCATGACTGGTGCAAAATAAATTCGGATGGATGCAGACTGGGAAATCCGAGTGAAGCAGGAGCTGGAGGAGTAATTCGGTTGAATAGTAGGTTGTTTATATCTGCTTTTGCCGATTATGTAGGGGTGACCACTTGTTATGTTGCTAAGATACGAGGCACATTGAAAGGTTTGAAAGAAGCTCAAAATTTGGGATATTCAAAAATCTGGTTGGAGTTTGATTCTTCTGCTATGATATCAGCTTTGTTGTCAGATAAATTGCAATGGAATCTCTTGCAAAACTAGAGATCTATCTCTACTAATCTTGCAAACTGCCAGGTTCGTTATACACATTGTTTAAGGGAAAATAATAATGTCGCAGATAGATTAACGAAAAAAGCAACTCATGATCGAGTTTCTCAGTCATGGTTGTTGTATCCGGATTTTGTAGTAATGGATGTGGTTTGGGATGTTTCCCACAGACCACAATATAGGTTCTGTTAATTTTCTCCCTAGATGACCTCTGCTGATGGCAATGCCGAAGGTGGGGGGTTTTCATCCTTTTAATGAGTTTTCCCTATATTTTTTCCATCTTTTTTTAATATAAATTTTTTAATCTTTAGCAAAAACAAAAAGTGTAGGACTAATCGAGTGTACAAAGAGAAGGCAACTACTTTTTCAGATAGTTGGTTGCATCACAGTTTAGTGCATTCACCTAGGAGATCATGGGTTCGACTGTCCTGTCTTCATTATGCAAAAAATAAACTATGTTAAATGTGAAAATCCCTGCATCTTTGGATCACACTCATAATTGTAAGAGCTATAGGTGTACTAGGCTATGATGTAGAACGACTCCAAAAAATATACAATTAAAGATTAAAAAAAAAAACCTAGATGCCAATTAACCGTTGATAATGAATTTGCGAGTGATTCAATCCTTTGAAATTGCTACATAAGAATGATAATAACAGCTTGCATGGGTTGTTTCTTTCTTTCATTATTTTTTTTCTTTGGTGAAGTTTTTGGATTTTTTGTTTTTTGATAGTAAAAGTTTTTGGGTTCAAACGGCACCTTTTCACTTTCAAACGAGTGTTTTTTGCTTCACGTTATTCACGAATCATATACAAACCGTTTTTTTTTTTCAATGAAACATATAAGAGGGTTTGGAATCAGTAAAGAAAAGTGAATAAGGATATGTATTTGATGGATTGAGATCTACAGTAACAATTCCATACATATACGCTAACTGTCTGACAATAATTTCTTATCACATTTTAATTGAATCATATCTAATGCATTTGGCTTGACTAATTAATACGTTTTTGGATCACATTCCGAAGCTCGTGTAACACCCCGTCTCTTCCAGGTTGGTAAATTTACTTACTTATGCTTTGGTTTAGACAGGTGAAGGAAATTCAAGAGGTTAGCTGGGGTATTTCGATAATTTCCCACCATGCTCATAAAGGTAAATGAATTTTACCTACTATTGAATATAGCCAATCATAGATTTATAGATTTTAAAAATAAGGCTTGAATGATTAAACGGTCATGAAATATAGTAAGATGAACATATGTAAAGATGCTTGTATTATTATAGGCTTACATGGAACTTGATGAGAAGTACATAGGTATTTTATTTGTAAAATGCCTAATAATTAGTGACACACGATAGATTAATTGGTTTTTTACAATCAAAGTGTAATGTTAATCATAGGTCTAGTGTTCAAAACTCAAGGAGACAAATAAAGAGGTTTTGTTTTGTATGAGGGTTTATATGTGAAACCCACAACATGTGGTTGATCCTTATTGGTTGGAGATGATTAAGTTGATTTCTAAATTAGAATGGCATGGGTGTAAATCTAAAATAAAGATGAGGGCATTCTTGGCCCCTGAAATAAAAGGATACCAAATATAGGAAATTTGGGTTATTGTGCATGTGCTTTAAATAGAATAAATGAAGGATATAAGGGTCAATTTACTTTCTGTGGTTTCCCTTGAAGTATAGGCTTACTCTACATGCATTGGGGATGTGAGAAGGTCATATTAGAGAGTTCACAAAATGAGCTAATTAGAGAAAAAGAAAATGACGAAAAAGTATAAAATTGAAATCTTAGAATTCAAGCAATTTTTCACTAACCTGAAAAATTCATTGACGTGGGAGGAGAGTTGTTCTTGAGGGTTTGTTAATGATGTGGTAACAGACTCTTGAAGAAATAGGATTTCAGGGTTTAGTGAGCAAGAATGGATGTTGATTTCAGTAAAGTAAAGAAAGCTTGAGAAGAAATAGAGGATAAACAAGATAGAAGGATATAGTTGCAGAAATCGTTGGAAGCTTGAGAAGTTTTGGACTTCAATTTTGGTATAGATGATCTTATCTTTGGGGACAGCAAACCACATTAAAGGTGAGTTTTAATCTTTCCCATGTTGGAGGTAGAGTTTTATATAAGTTTAAAATGTATTTACAGACCTTAAGAATGTGTTAATGGTAAGGAAGAAGATAAACAGTAAATTACTATATTATTACTTAAATTAGATTTAGTGTCGATGTCTATGTAAAGGCTATTAAGGGAATAATGTTTTAATCTGTAATGGACTCAAGTAGACAACATTAATATACTCTGTAGGAAGATTTATGAGTCCTAATATGCCATTACATTGACCTTGAAGGTCGATTTTGAAGTTTGGATTCAAAACTGAAAATTTTATTAAAACAGGTCAATGTGTTTGGTTTAGCACGGTGTAATGATGTTTATAATAGTACAGGGATGTTTAGAAATGCATTGGTATGGTTTAAAAGCAATTTAAGATGATTTTTGAGTGTTGGGCATGGACCAAAAGTGCTGAAAAGCTAAAAACTGCGAATCAGAAGCTTTGAACAAGCTTTTAGAAGCAGGCGGTCGATCAGCTTGCCAGGCGGTCGATCAGCCTTATT